>JBAMHW010000023.1:20875247-20914974 GCA_037177495.1 Rhadinocentrus ornatus
ATTTCATGTTTTTTAATTGCATTACAGGAAATAAAGAACTTTATCACAATATTCTAATTTTCTGAGACAGTCCTGTAAAACCGCATGTGAGGAGAAAAGTCTATGTATAACCTACAGTATTGTTGTTTCTGTGAGTTGTCTCAGGGCTTTTACATTTAGCTGAAACATTTGGTTATTCTTGGCAGGAGTTACGTCAGTTTAGAAGCAGATGCTTTGGTGTTTTCATTTTTATTCCACTTGCATGTAGCAAACATCAGGATTCCCATCTGCTTTTTGTTCTTCTCATCCAGCATCCTCCTTTACTCCATGATCTGTTTCACTCTCCTTCACCTCCTCCTCCTGTGTTCCTCTCCTTCATCTTCCACTTGTGAACTCAGCCAAGGCGAAGAAACACACTGATGATTTATTTATGTCAGGGAACCCATCTTCCCCTCTTATGGGGCTGTCTCTTTTTCCCTCCCTCACACACACACACACACACTCTTTCAGTCTGTCTCTTTTGGTGTGTGTCTGTCTGTGAAACCATATGTGACAGTGATGCTAAATGGGGCGTCCTCTCTCCTGTTGTGATGAGATTGAATGTGCAGGTGGCAAGGCTTACAAGCACAGCACACATCCACACACACACATATTGCTCCTCTGCAGTGTCATGCTGAGATGATGGCATCTTCCTGCTTAGGGTTAACTCGTATGATCTGAGTATTTGACACTATCTGCTACTTTTTTTTTTTTTTGTAACTCACACTAGTAGCCAATATGTTGAGTGACATTAGGTAACATTTTCTGATATGTGAAAACTCTTTTATAGCTCACAGATTTTAATTCTTATAATTCCCATTAGCTTAGAATTTTTAAATGAATTGCTATCATTACCCTGCATCTGTTGTATAGGGGTTTATTTTCTTAGAAATCTATACAGACTGCAGTAAGACCAGCTTTGGCTAATAAAAGAACAGAGCTTAGAGAATTTAAACTTTTATCTTTTCAAGCAAAATTGACCACATAAAGTGCTGCAGCTCAGCAGTGATTAAAAGAAATTTTATATTACATAATTTTCTCATTTTTCTACAGCAGTTGCAAGCCATTTGGCTAGGTAACTGCCCATTGGATGCTCACATCAAGTAGCCTATACTGATCCTGTCTTGAATTAGTCAGGCATGATCGCTTACGTTTTGTAAAGCAGCTGCCAAACAGCTGCCTGAAACTCTTCCATTAACAACTTACTTTCTTCACATGTATCACTTTATATCAGCTCAAGGAGGTGCTGTAAAAGTTCTGTAACAAGTTATCCATAAATTAACTGCAGAAGCTCAGAAGAGAAAATAATCAACAATAGATTAAATCATGAATGTATATTATGGATAATAAAACAAGCCATGTTTTTATGGAGGACATATGCCAGCCAAATTGACTATTTGTCCATACAAACATTATTAAACTGTCTTGTTGCTAATCAATAAAACACAATTTATCTTTTAAACAAATGTTTCCTTCAGTTGGGCTTATTGTTGACGTATAAAGCATTAGAAAAAAATCAACTATATAAATAGTAAACTGTTCTTATTGTAGGAACGGATAAGCCTTAAGTACACTGGGAGTTCGAGGCCAAGCCATCAAAACCCTGTCAGGGGCAGCTGAACAGGCGAGTTGCTGGCTCTGGTTGAAGAGAAATACCTCCTGGGCCCCTCAATAACACCAGCCCCTGAGAAGGGTTAGAAGCTGAGGGGGGCACACCTGGGATGGCCCTCTGGAGGTGGTGTGGGCCTACCATTGAAACACCGGTGAAGGAGGGTACCCACCTGATGAACCCAGTAAAGCTTGTAACCAACCTCACCTTGCACACAGCACCACAGTCCCCACTTGGAACCCCTCAGACAGTGTGGTACACACTTCACTACCTCGTTCTCCGTCCATCTTCTATTCTCTATCTTAAAGCCTTCACCGCACTTGGAAGACCCCCAGATAGTAGGATCATCCCCCACTCATCTCCAGTGCGTGAATCAAACAAGGGATTTTATCACCTAGTTCAAAAACGTTGGACGTGCCAGACAAGAAGGTACAGATGTCTGAATCACCTCAGCTGGGTCAACTCAGGACACTACCCAAATCTGGTAGTGACCTCAGGGTTATTACAATGACCGATCAGTAAATCAAAAGCATCCCTTCACTCTTATCTCCCTCTTTACCAGAAGCCGCTGTCCATCAGTTCATCTCTTGCTCCATCCAACCATTACTCATGAACAAGACTTCAAGATACTTAAACTCCTTTGCTTGAGGCCAAAAACCCATCCTTGACCCAGAGGTAACACCAACTCTTTTTGTTGAGGACCATGTGAGTTCACCCAAAAGACATATTTAAGAATTATGTTTAAAAATGTTACCCTGGTAAAATATTAAGCATTCACGATCAGCTGATTAGTGTTTCATAATAATTCATTTTCAGTGTTTTCAATGCTAAAAAGTGAGCTGTTTCTCAGGAGTACAAGCTAGATATTCTAGTGGATATTCTGACAAGCTAATGTCCTAATACTTGGTCTATTCTCTTTTAATAGATACAGTTAGAGTTGTCTTTAGGTGCTATTATGGGGCTCAATGTCCGACACTGTCAACCATCAGCATCTTTCTTTCTGGTCCACCCATCCTCAAATTACTGCAGCTTTCTGCAATCACCCTCTCAGTGCTCTTCAAACCTCCTGTCAGTCTCTCTGCCACTTAGTTAGTCTCTCTGTCAGTCAGACGGGTAGCTGACCACGCTGTTATGCTACGAGGGTGTTCCCTTCCAGTGCTTTTCAGTTCATTTGTTTGTTTGTGAGAGTAAGAAGCTGAGAGGAATTTTGGCCCAGTGAAAGATGGTGAAAAGGAAAAAATATGTCATTGAAGTTAGCAAATTGACAGAGCGAGAAAGAAAGAGGGAGATTGGGAGATGTCAATTTAGAGAGTAAGAGCTCAGCGTCACTTTCAAAGTGAATAGAGTGTGTGAGAAGTAAAGAAAGTGAATGTCTGAAGATTACTTTAGTCAGATGAAAAACTGTTTGTGGGGTACAGTGGCAAAAAAAGAAGAAGTTTAGAGTAAGAGATTGAGGGAAGATAGATGGCTGTATGCTTCTTCAGCTGCTGCCAGTCATTACCTGTGTGAGCCTTAGCAGCAGGTTGGCAGGGTGAGCTCTAATGAGGAGGCCGGCAGCTCAGAACCACAGAGACAGGGTTTGCTTTTCTCTTTTCTTGTTCATAAATCAGCCTGTCACTCTTTAAATCCTTGTGTGTGGTTTGCTTCTGAAAACGTCATTTCAAAACCATTTGCATTGGTTACAGTCCACAGCAGGGATGTGAATGTGCTGTAGTACATGTGGTATTTTTGCAAACACTGTGTTTATTCATGTATTGTTAATGTGTTTAGAAGAGTAAACAAAAGAGGAGATTCTGTTAAACTTTCAGAATTTTTAAAAGCCTGTATTTTCTTTAATAAATCACACTAAAAATGGAATTATTAATAACCATTTTAAACAATTTCCTCCAAAGGTTGTTGACTCTATTAACAAACAATAATGAATTAATTATTGAAGTATGGTGTACGTTTTTCCACATGCTTTGTTTTTATGCACATACCATTTCACTAATTTGGCTCTAAACTAATTTTTTATTATTTTACATGGAAAACAATATTTTAACAAAAGGAAAGGAGTCTGTTTGGTTAATTGTTCTTCTTCTAGATGTACAAACTGCTGTTGTATTATATATACATATGGAAACCCTGATTAGTCATCTTTATGATAAGGTAAAACTTGTAAGGATCGTTCTTCCGTAGAATGAGCAACACAGCTAAACATGTGGGTAGGTCCCCCAAAAACCCCTGCAATATTCTCGTGTTGGTATTCACTCTTGTTATGAGATTCAGGTGCTTCCAGGTGTGTGTCTGTCACAGATGTATGACTATCTGGAGCCATATTTCCACAAAATGGGACCTAACTTCATCCCCCAGGATGACAACACTCTCCCCCCACAGTGCCTGGGTCATCACAGAGTATCTCTAAAATTTGGAGTGGAGAGGAGGGAATGACCTGTGAAACTCAGGCACATCCAGCACATACCCTTGGATGTGCTGGATGTGCCTGAGTTTATCTACATGGTCAACCATAGAGAAAAGTCAGAGGCTTTGTCTCTTTTGAATCGATATGTTGAGAACGATGTGATTTCTGTGCATCACAAGACCAGCAGATCAAAGCCCAACCCACACCCTACCCTACCCTAGTATTTGCATAGTGTGCAAAGGTTTTTCTTAATAAGAACCACATAACTGAGAAAATCTCATGTTTTCTAGTGCATGAGTGACACAGCAACTCTGGACCTGTTTCTCCAAATGAGTTCATGTGTGAAAACAGCTATAGACTCAAAAACAGCTGTGTGCCTCTCATTGCACACATGTTTGCCTTCTACTATTGGAAAACTAAAAGGTGGACATTAGAAAGCTGTCATGCATTAACAGGTATTGATCAGACTGCTCCTCAGACACAGAGATGAACTTCACATCAGCACCCGAGACTTCCTGGGAAGTCAGCTGCCATCTGTGAATGATTAACACATGTTTGATTAGGTGGGGTGAATAAGGAGAAAAAAGAGAGGTAAAAAGTTGTAAAGATGCTCAGATGCTACTGTTAAACAGATGTCACGTGGTTTTAAGACCACGTGGTGCAGTAATGTCACCCTCCTAGGTGCAAGCAGCCATCTCCATATTTCATGCTTCATCTAGCATCAAGCCTTTAATATTCACTGCCCATAAACATTCATTCCCATTCCTCTTCAATTTTAGCACCAGCATGTCGGAGACCAAACACTTATGATGTAATTAGCTTTACTCTAGTTTTTGCTTTTCAATCCTTAAAATTGCAAATACAATGTAAAGACTTATTTCTTGTTTCTGAATACATTATGTGATTCAGCATCTAACCAACTTTTAAAGTAATAATTTGTTTTCCTGATTATGATCATTTAAATTTAAATTTACAAGGAAACAAACTTGCATACTAGAGTCATAAGATCCTGCACATTAACAACCCAAAGCTGAAAAGTACAGAAAAGAACACCATTGCGGAGAGACAATACAATTTCATTAGACCTGAGAGTGACAGCTTGACCTTCTCTTCTCTCCAGGGTCCGTCACTCATCACCATAGATACTTGGCTCTCAGCAACTCAGCCGTTGCATTAACAGTCCAGCAGTGTTAACACATGTCCATTCATTCAAAAAGAGAAACAGCATGTTGGACATTATTTTATCAGCCCATTTCATGCTAATCTATTATTAAGTATAATAAATGCACTTCCACTGCGTTTCCATTTGTACCTTTTGCACAATAGACTGAAAATGGCAAAAATGTCAAATTATTTGAATAAGCGTTTTACCATTAAATGACATGAAGAGTACATTTAGCTCCTTGTTTCCTTTGGCATCAACTTAATTTTCTTTCAAGGATTTCCACCTGTCAGTTCTTCATAAGTCTATCAACAAAATCCTAATAGAATTTAGATCATAGCTACATCAGTCAGGTGAGATAATTTTACTATTTTCGCCAGAGAATTTTGGGTAATCTTGTCACAGTCTGTGTAACCAAAGACAGAAAACGTCGCTTCGCAGTGGCTCTCTGACTAGAAAGCCTGTTACATGCATCCTGGCTAAAGATCAAAGATGGAACAGCTTTTTATTTTTATGTGACAACCCCAAATCTGTGCACCTTTTACCATTAGAACGGCACGCATCCTTGACAACATATTTTTAGTGCTAGTGTTTCTTTTTGTGTATTTTTGTTGCTGAATTAGTCATTGTTAAATATTTTATATTTGTGTAACCATACAGCACTTTGCTCATCTGAGGTTCCTTTTAAATGTAAAATAAACCAATTTTGACCTGATTATTAGTTTTACAATTGATTTTATAAGATTCAGGACATAACTTGGACTTGAGTTTAGTTTAACTCAGAGGACTTGACATGTTTTATATAACATTGTACAACAGATCAGTTGAAAATAAGTCCAGTCATCTGACAGGAAAACTCCATAGGGTACCTATAAAGGACAGAAATGCCAGATTACACGAGTTCTTTTTTTTCTTGACTCTAAGTCTTGACAAGCTCAGCAGTCCATCTATTGAATTACTGCAGAGCAGTGGGACATTAACTGTGCCTTTTCCACTAACTTGTGAGAGATGAGAATAACACCTGTAACCATGGTAACTGTACCCAAAAATGGCGACAGCTGTAGCCTCAAATTGCTTATGGGACATAGAAATCACTGATGAAAGCTTGACTAATTAGCTTCTGTTGATGAAACCTAACAAAAAGGAAATGATTAAAAAGTGACTGTACTACAGCGGTCTGACAAGCATTTGGATCAAAAGTATAAAACTCAAACTAAATTAGCAACAGGTGTTGAAATTAGTGATGCTATAGCCTACACAGTGCCATTTAAATTGTATATATTATTTAAAGACAGCAATTAAACTATTGCATCATTATTTAAGCTTAGTTCTCAACAAAAAAAAACAAATCAACATGCTACAGTTGTTAAGTGTCTGGTTGGATATTTTTAATCAATGTTTCCTATAGTTGATCTCATTTTCTAAATTGAATCATGATTATGATCAGAAATTATGTTGCAAAAACACATTAGTATTTATGCATGCCCATTTAATAAAAGTAAAGACTTAATTTGAGGGCTTTTATTTTAGCAATTTTGGCAGCAAATATGGAAATCTAAATACATTTTAATGAAATACAATTAGATTCGTAGAAAACACAAACAGCCAAAAATAAGTCACAGGAATAAGGCAGGATTATTTAGTATTTAGTGCAATAACTGTTTTAAATGTGAGCTTCACGAAAACTTATTCCTGTTTTAAATCAGTAAATGTTTCTTTAAAAACCTTCAGAAGTTTGTCTTGACTTCAGTCTTGTTGGGCTTCATTCTGTTATCTAAACTTGTTAACTAAACTGTCCCAGGCAGCATTACATTATGGTCAAAAATGTTGCAAAGTGTTAGCATAAAATGCTTTTGCAAGGACACAGTTTTGTATGATGAAAAGCTTTGCAATCTGAACATAGATATTTACTGTTACATCTCCACTGAGGTGTAACCATGTAGTCATTTTCCATCTTTTGACATATAGAACAAATAGGCTAGAAAAAAATCATCTTGGCTGAGGCTCACTGATGTCAAGCTTGGAGCCATCCCCATGTTTCTAATTAGCCCTGGCTCTGACATGCCAGCCTGCAGGCCGCCGTTTGGCATGAGGCAGCAGGACAGCCCAGCTGCCCCTGTGTCATCCACTCTCCCTCAAGGGAGAGTTTTCTGGGTCCACTGCTGCCTCGGTGAATGGCGACAAACGGAAGCCTGGATCAGAAGAGAAGGGCAGCTCACACCCCACATAACACTCTGTCAGTGGCAATATTTCATGTTTAAAAAATAACCTTCCATCAGCAATCTGATCACCACTGTTACCATGCTCCACTTTCACACTTCCAGTGTTACTCTAGACTCTGACCTGCATGATGGCAAACTGACTGATAAAGAGCATCGTGCATAGATTTGGCAGTGTGCAAGTATGAAATAAGAGCTTTTAAATGTTCAATAAACAGACGTGATGGACATTTTATTTTTTACTCTTCAGTTGCAGAGAGAATGTATGAGCTCAAATACATTTGAAGGCCTTCTCCTCCCCGGTGGTCATGTGAATGCAGCAGCACCAGCAGGCATTTCTGCAAAACCAGCAATTGTAAGAAAATGGAAGAAGAAGAGTGATGAGCGTGGAGGGTGCAAATATTGATGGATACACAGTTTAAGGAAAGGAGGAGCAGCAGATGGAGGGAGGGTGCAGGAAGGGGGAGAGAGGGGGTAGGAGGTGGAAGTGAACTGAGAGTCGGAGAGGGAGCTGTTTAATGCTGTAATTAAGTTCCTGATAGCACCCTGGGAGATGTGCTTTGGCGTAGCTCCAGGACAGCTTAACATTGCACCAAGGCTCCTCAACCTACAATCTACAGTACATTCACACACACTTACATCTTTTGACCAAACAAGAATTAAAAGGAGAAGGTCGTTAGCACACTCAAGCCAGTTCAAAATCCCAGAATGTGTCAGCGTCACCAAGAGATGGATCAAGAGGAGACACAAAAGAAGGAACAGACAAAAAGAGAAATGGCTCTTAGAAACCATCACTTTCAGTCACAGTCATAGACACGAGGCAGCTGCCTTGAAGAGTGTGCACAAATGGAAATCTGTTTCAGAAAACTTTATTTTTTCCTGTTTATGTGACACTTCAGTCACCCCATACCTGTTCCAAGCCTCCTGCTTCCCCTGATTTTTTCCTATTCTTTTCGTCTTCTTGGCTGAAGCTCACCATTTATAGATCTGTAAAGTGACAAGTTTGAGCAGAGGGTAATGTATTCCCAAGTTGTGCAGGTATGAAGAATGTGAGAAAAATGCAGCTAATATCCCTCTGCGCAGAAAAAGAAAGAGCTTACTGAGAGGAGGAGAGAAAAAGAGGAAGGACAGAGAGGTGGGGATGACAGGAAGACTCCAAGAGAGAGCTGAAAAATAAAGGAAAGAGAGAGCAACAGAAGGAACAGGCGTTTTACTCTCAGTTCCCCTACAACAGCCCCATTCCTCGCCTCCTTCGGGCCAAGCGGAGTAGCACCGGCGGTAGGATTTTAACAGAGGATAACTCGCATCAGTAGGATATTTCTCGGAGATTGGCCACTAAAGACGCGAGGGGGGAACGGATACAGTACCACAAAGAAAGAATTGTCATTTTAAAGAAGAGAGAGGAAATCCAGAAGATTTCGAGGCTCATTATAACTACAGAACGTCTCCACTTCGCACCTTCGCGTGTGCGTGTCCTCTCTGGCTGGGGATAAAAGTGCGTGATTTATTATTATTATTATTATTTCTTTCTTTATTTTTATTTATTTATTTAAATTTTTTTTTTACCGATTTTACGCAAGGTGACACACGGAGCCCGAAACAAGCGGATACGGTCCTGGAAGCACGATGCTGATCGGTAAGTGTTCAACACTCCACTCGATGATCTTTGGGTCAAATCAATGAAAGATACCACAAATTACACCACGTGCAGGTGCTATTGCAAGGTACGAATTACATGTAAAATAAAAGAAAGTAGCTCAATTCAAGAAAATAAAAAACACCATGTTTAGTTGATGGAACTCGTAAGGAGAACGGTCAAAGTATAATTCATTTTTAATTCATTTTGACTCCACGTACCCACACTCGCGTCAGAGCCTCAGAATGTGGATGTCGACCACTGCATCTGGTTTGATGAAACTCTAAATTAATATTATTAAATCAAAGTGTGTCCACATAACTGGTGCGGAGTTTCAGTCATCTTAGCCTCCATATTTCCCTTGATCCATCACTGAAAGTTCTTTCATCGGACCAAACAAGCAGCATGATCTTTTTTTCTCCCCCCCACCAAAATAAATAAAGCAAAGCGCTTGATTTCAAATGTAACTGCAGAAATCTGATCTGTCTTCTCAAACATCAGTCAAATCAGCTAAATTAATGAACGGTTTATTGCTGATTGTTGATTCATAACTCAGCACTGACATTGCCAAAGGAATACATGCACTAAAGTGATCAGAATTTGTATCCAGACTTCCCAGTAAGGCTTTAGTCAACTACTAGTTCATTTGCCTTTAATAATGGGATTTGTAATAATGCCATGCTTGTATGAAAGCAGGTATTAGATTTTTAAAGGCTAAAAACGCAACATAAAAATTCAGAGCAATTTTTTTTTCTTTCCCATTCATTGGCAATATTAACTCTGATTATGTGAGAAAATGAAGTACTCTTCTTTAGTCTGAACCAAGGTAATGGACACGCTCTGCTGGGCTCCTGTGCTTCATCTCAAACACTGATTTTATGTGCATAGCTTAATAACTTCTTACTTTTTTCAGCCAAAATGTGACTACATATTCATGATTTTTTTATTGTAGATAATTAAAGGTTTTCATGCCTCTTTCCACATCAGAGACAAAAGAATTAGAAATTTTGAGGGAATGTGAAGGTGGAAAAGGTCAAATTTAAAGATTTAAAGGAATATAATATTGATAGCGTCGTTTAGTGACTTGGTTTACAGACCAATGGATATGATGGATCTCGCCATAAGTAAAATTGTGGGTTGCTTTGAGATCTCGCTGCTCTTAAAATGGCTTCGGTGCATGGGCAAATGACTCTTGCAAATGGATGCCACATTAGCATTTCTCCAGATATTTACTTCTCTTCCCAAACACCACCTCCTAATCCCCATGTGGACTGCAGCACATGGGGCGCTACAGCCTCTGGCTTTGAGGCATTTTGCTGAATTTTCTGTCATCTTCCTTCTCACATCAATGGGTTTTTTTCTATCTCCCTTTTAGTTAGCTCACAAAGAGCCATTTTGCCATCATACAGAACTCTAACTATCCAGGCCTTCATCTTTGACTGGTTTTATCTTGGCCATTATGTTAGCTTAAAAGCTATTTAGCTCACAAGGAAGCGCTGTTGCTTTTGCTTCTTCTCGGTGAAAGCCTTTTCACCATGTCATAGCCTTAAGAGAAGCACAACATAGTTCTGACTATGGAAGAGTTGAAGACATTATGTGAGCTTGACTTTGTCTCACTTCATTCATTCATCCAAGTCCCTTCAGCCCCCACAACAATCCATCCAGGCAGGTGACAGGTTAGGGGCTGATTATAGCCCTGCCCCTTTGGGAGTGGATATCATTCCTTGTCTTCCACTCCTTTTTTTATCTGCATGATCTGAGGTGTGGGTCCCAAGCTTGATCAGGGGTAATTACATGGGGCTAGGATTACAAGCCTTGACCCCACTGTGGGGGTTGGACTTACCCTGAAAGGAGAGATGGGAAGAGATTGAAAAAGAAGAAGTAAAATTACTTTAGAGAGCTGGGTTTGTTTGTCAGTTAGCTATAGTATCAATATGTTCACAGGTTTTTAAAGTAGTCTTGTGTTCTTTAATTTTACATATCTATGTCCTCTTGCTTCCTCTTTTTAATGCTTGAGGGGTTCTCTGGCAGCATGGAGCAATAAAACATCTGTTCAAAGTGGTGGTACAGGTAGAGAGGGGTGTTAATGAGAGGGTTGTTGAAAAGGCAGAACTGTTGGACTGAAGTTGGTTCATTCAAACTGCATGTCTGCTTCATCGTCTAAATTTAGGCCTCTTAACAAAACAAGCTCGTCCTTTAGCGTGTTTCACTAAATGCTTGCATATATTTGTTAAATAGATTTGTGTGCGTGGGTGTGTGTCAAAGCAAAACATAAGGCCATGTGCCTCCAGTCTTTTTCTATATCCCTCATGCACCAAGAGAGTAAGGTGGAACTCCTGTTAAGCCCCAGCTCTGATTTCTCCCTTACACACACAAATGCACACATAGGAAAGACAAATAACCTACTTCAACTAGCATCTCGAGTTAAATGGTGAAATTTAACAGTTGAACTGAATTTTTGTGTCATTACGCCAGCTAATATTGGACTTTGTCGTTCATGTAAAAAAGAAAAAAACTGTCATGTCTAGTGTTACCACTGACAGTTGTGTTGCATTATTTCACTGGAGAAAAGTTCTATTCCATTTATATGATGTTGTCAATGCCTATGTGTGGCACTTTCTTGCTTTAATGTGCCAGTCTGCTATTGCCTCCAGGAAAGAGTAAAACTGGGTTGTGTTTTTACTCCAAAATCCTTTCTCTCCACTAGTCACTACTTTTGATTTTATTTTTTCTTTATTTTTCCCAGTTGAGATTCATCCATGAAGTGTGATTTCAAAGACTGATTCTATTCTTGGAAGCTCCCAGGATGTTATTTATCATCAGCTTCTCATTTTTTGTCATTTTTAGTTGGATTTCTGTGATGACATACGAGAATGGGTCTCACTTTCTATACAAGACCGTTTTTTTAGAGCACATTCTCTGCTTTTTTGTTTTTGTTTTTGTTCTTTATTACACTTTAAGGAAATAAAAATATGACTGTCAGACTGTTATATCTAAGGGTGCTCAATGATGAATTTAAGGCTTTGGTTGTAGCATCTTCATCTGTTCAGACGACTAACAAGGTCAAAAGTTAGACAACACATCTGTGTGTTTCCCATTTTGGAGACAGTCAAGGATGTCCTCCACGTAGAGAAGATGTAGAGAAGTGACACAACATGAAATTTTCCAGCATTCCAAGATTTTTGAAACAACGCTCCAAGTATTTAATTCTGGTGAGGGTAAGTTATATACGTTAGTGTTTGCATTGCAATTATCTTTAATAATTATCAGTGCTTTATATGTACACTGTTAGAAAGCTGTGCATTATCAAAAGGTAAGTTTGATTAAAAAATATCACAAAAGAGGTAAGTCTCACTCACATTTCCATTTCTCTTCTGGTATTTTCTAAAGATCCTATTTCAATTGTGGTATTTTTTTTATATATATTTTGTCTCTGCATTTTGCCTTCTATTTAAAACTGATAAGAGTAGGTAGACTGTGCAAGCAGCAAATTGGATCAGCTCCTCTGATCAGCCTTTGTCTAGGTTGTCAATCAAGCTATAACAAATATCATTTGATTATGATGGTTGGCTGATGAATCAGAACAACTTTAATGAAATATTTTGTGGCTCCAGAGGCTTCTGTGTGAATTTATAAGTTGACTTAGGATCAAATGAAGCTGATGACATCACTTTAAAAGCACAATAGTGTGTTGTGGAGTGAGGCTAATTAAAATGGTTTGCCTGCACCATGTTTTGACATTCTTGTAAGAACCAACTATTCTTGTAAGAACTACAAAAATAGGCTTTTTAAATAGTTTTTAACCACCATCACAACCATCCTGAGAAACAGCAAGTCCAAGATGCAGCAACAGTACCCTTTAGAAATGTTGTTGGGCAAACATCCAGTTAAATCAATGTCATAGCAAATGCTGTATGCATATCATCTGTACAGCTTTGTACATCTTGCAGGTGCTTCCTACTTCACAAGTCAGTGAATTCCTTGTCATCTCATTTCATTTCTATACAAAAGGAATGGCTGCTTGTGTAAGGAGTGTTAGATTGAGATTCCCATGCCACACCAGCACAATGAGAAACACAGATGGATATGTTAAAAGCAATACATTTATTTCTAAACAACATGTTAAGTGTTTAAAACCCTATAAAAAAGTAAAAGTGGAGGTTAAGATGGAAATAAAAGTCCACATTAAAATGTGCCCCAGAAAGTCTAGTCCATTACGAAACTCCGGGCTTTCCTTGGTCCGCCGATTATCGACCAGACAGCGTTTCTGCAGGTTACTCCCCTCTGCAGTCCGATCCCTGTTTTCCGTGCCAGGCCTTCCGTGCCACCACCGCCACTGTTGCTGCTGTCAGGAGAGGAAAATTGAATCATTGCCATTCTTACTGTTACCGGCAAAGTCCAGGCCAGGCTGGCCTCCTAATTTCAATCACTTTACTTCCAGTGACAGTGTGTGAGCCCATAAGTTCCACCATGCCGCCACCCATCCGCCATGCTGCTTCACTGTTGCCCAGGCCGAATACCCTCAACATACAGGAAAGTTATAAAAGATCAGATACACTCAGCTAACGGGGGGGGGGAGTCCCCACACTCCCAGCGAGGCATGACAACTTTCTTCCTGTATGAAATTGTGAGCGTTGATTCAACGGAATCCAGATGTCACAACTCCCCTTTGGCCAGGGGATGATCAGGCCTGACCGTGGTCCGAGAGACAGCAGTCACAGCGAGCAGGGCGGCCACGACCCTCTCACGCCATCCAGGCGTCCGCCCATTCTCTGTCTGTGTCCGTGTCCTTCCCTGCCTGCCTCTCCTTGCTTGGTATCTGGTGTCTTATTTATGGGAGAGACAACCGGTGACTGCAATCAAATGCAATTAGACTCAGGTTGTCCCATCTGCAGAGTCCTTTGTTTAGCGTCCATGATCAGGTAACCATCCAAGTCCCACAACACACAATAAAATGCATAGCAATACAGTGACCACACTGTAAAAACTCAAGGCAATGTTTTGCATCTTGTGACACTTGCATGGGAGAGCACGGTTTGCATAATAACACAAACCCTGTTTGCTTTTGCATGTACAATGTTGGGATGCATGTTTCACACAGTATATGCCCCTTTCTGGCCTCAGGCTCCCTGTGGGGAAAATGCTTCAGTGTAAGTGACAGTCAAGTCATTTAAATGAAGTGGCAGCGTGGGTTTGATTAGCCTGATGGCTTCTTGATGCTGAGAGCTGTAGGCATATGCAAGCCCCTGTGGGAGTTCTGACAAGATGAGAAATGTCCCACGTTGCTCTCTGTACCAAAACCTCACCACTTAGCCTCTCATTCCCTGGGTGCTGAGGCTAAAGACAGAAGCCTTGAGGGGAATCAACACATCATCTCCCATCACTGCATGCGTGTGCTCTTCTGTATATTTCATTATTTCTCAATCCATCAGTCTTCAAGTGAGGAACCAGTCCACTTGATGCCCCAAACTTGACTTAAATTAGTGAGATAAGAGTTTAAGTCTTTCAATCCACAAAGATTGGAGAATGAGAAGAAATGTGAAAACTGATCAGAAGAGGAAGCACACTAAAAACCTAAGATAGGCCAATGATTTTACAGTCAACTCAAGCCATCAGACCCGGGTGCCACCGACCTGCAATACCCCAGGGTCCAATGCACATAATGGAGTGCAGCTAGTATGTAAATGATGTTAAGTGTAAACATAAGATGTGGTGATCCGGCTATAACTGCTGCCTTTGCTCCAGCTCTTTGTTAGCCATCAGGATTCTGACCTCCACCCGTACTGCACACCATCTCATGAGCTTTTTACAGCCCACTGCTCTCCAGATTAATTACAGTGGCTGGGAATTAATACCCAATCATTCTCATAGATGCACATGTGCACGCAAGCATAAATTATCTAAAAATACTGGATGCATTGTATGTACATTTAGAAAGCCCAGAAAGGTACAATATACATCAAAAGAGAAGAAAAAGAGTGTAAATGGGAAAGAAAAGATTATCACATAACTCGAAAGTTAATTAACACCCTTTTAATGTGCACAGATTGAAATTTTCTTGTCTTGTTTAAGGTTTACTTGCTCTAAAAATGTTTTAAAATGTAATACAAGAAAAAGGCAATAAAAATGTAAAGTGCAAATTTTTAATTAGTTTAAAGGATTTTCTTTTTGTTTGCAGACATTAAAAATAAAACTCAGCTTAACTTTAATACCAAAACAACAAATTACTTCACATAAATCTGTTGAGAAAATGTAATTACCAAAATAAAGAAACACTTAGCTCACACTTTCTTTACACATAAACACACAGAAATGCATTATGCAATAGTCTTTTTTTAATTTTATATATTAATTAAATCGGCAAATGTCTACTGAAAGGATATAATTTTGTTCCATTTATGCACAAAATCATATTTGAATGCAATGCAGCAGGTAGGAATTTGTTCTGTTATTTGACAACAACAAGCACACAAACATTTCATGGCTATAAATGATTTGATAAAAATGCCCTGCTACTGCACAACCAGGAAAAAATTGACTAAAGGCTTTGTTCAGCTGTCTATCTGCTTAGGTGTCTGTGCATGTTTATGTGTTTTGTTTTGCATTTTACAAAAATTGCATTTCTTGCTTCTTTTTGTCAGTGCGGAGCCATTGTTGATAGGCTGACTGGGAATGATCAGCTCTAATGATTTTATGAACATCTACATGATTAATGTTGGCACAGCAGTGTGTTTGTGAACAAACCCCTCACTCTCTCCTTTTTGCTCTCTCACATGCCACCCTTCCTCCCCCTCTTTCACAGATACTCAGAGGGAATATCCAGTCTCACTGTGTACTGATTTTTGTGGTGCTAGCTGTCGTTTGCCACATTAGTGTGTGACAATGGCTGTCTTTGAAGTGGGTTATTCCAGCATGGCTCACAGCCCAGCACAGCGGTGAAGATGTGCCAGCTCGCTGTGCAGACAGGCCTAGCTCTGAGCACAAAGAAAGATGGAAAAAGTAGACGTGCACACGCAAATGTGGGGTCAACACAATACCTTTCACACCCACATCCTCTAAATACTCTTTATGTAAGCACTACCATCTCAGACAAAAGCCACACACTCCTCTATATGCACACATCTGCTTCACAGAACAGCTCCAAAAACAACTTGCACTGTCCTCCCATCACTTCATCAGCAATTTATCATCCATCCATCCATCCATCCTTTTCAGTTTTTTCCCGTCCTCTGTTCCCTCTGCAGGCCCAGTCCAATCTGAAAGCTTAGTTGGGCTTCGTCTTTCTCTCGGCTTATCTCCAAAAGCTGCCTCTTTCATTTGAGTAAATGCCTTCATTCCCAGCTCCTCTATGAGGAAGCTGATAAGAGATGTCTTTTATCCACAGTAGATAGGCCCCCCTCCCCCCCAGCTCTGTGTGGGTGTTTGTGTGTATTTATACGCCAGCACAGCCTATGCAAAATTAAGTGTGAGAGATTATAATTGCAAGTCTTGTATGAATAGGGTTTTTTTCTTATATTTCTGAAACGTACATGAATAGTTTTATTTATCCCTGAGAATATTTAATATTTAAATGGTTCAAATATGCAGCACATATCATGGTTTTTTTCATGTTGCTTATCATTCAAATTTGACATTTCTATGATTGCACATAATCACATAAGACTGTTGCAACCTTGCAGGTGTCTGTAATAAGACATGATTAAGTAGGACAAGCTAATCATCACAGTGCCTTACATCTGTGTGCCTGCATGTGTACTCAAGAAGAGGCTGTCTGACAAATTGATTAGGGCTGCAGAGTGGATTTGTTGGTAGGCACCGAGAGATTAGTTTTGTCTGGGGTTCATTTAGTTTAAGCTCTTTCCAAGTGCCACACTTCTGTCTCTTTCTTATAAAACAAACGTATTGATTGGTCTTTGATGCAGCAAATGTCACAGCCTCTGAAGATATTAGAGTGTTGAAAATGAAACTCAAGATACAAGTCAATGCTGAACATGCTCTGGACCATGTCAATTTATGATAGGCCCATATGTCATTTATATTTCCTTTAAATCATTTTTCTCTATCTGACCTCAGTGGCATTAGTCACATCCTGTGATGTCATAACGAAGCACAGCAGGTGGTACTTATGTTTTTGCAATGCTCCTCTCTGATCTGACTGAAAATGTCTCACCATGTAGATGTTTGTGGCCGGAGGAGCTGCCCCAAATCTCTTTTAGCTTCAATAGAAGCACAGCTTGTCTCGTCCGATTAGCATTTTCTTGCAATGCCCTGCCCGTTGGGTACTTCCACACAGCAGTCATTCTCTCAAGGGACATATGAATAAAATTTGCAAAGCTATTGGAGCCTGTGCAAGAAAAAAAATCATGCCTGCTCCCTACGGATCCCCAACCTCATTGACTTGGGTTTGTTTGCTCAGGGCCAACAAATGTGCTCTGGCTGATCTTAGAGGAATGCCGAGCTTAGAGTCAATGAGAATGATGCATTAACGGCTCTGCACCTTTAAAGCTGCTTGTTGTGGTTGAAGCCAGACATCACTTTGCAGGGATTTATCAAGCCGCTTACCAAATAGAGGTGATTGAATTCATTTGCTTACTAATGAGGGGGGATTGTGAATTGCACACTTCCCCAGCTACACTTCCACCTGTTAAAGCCATTTGCTCATTACAGCAATCAAATTCAATGTTTGTTCTCTTTTACAATCAAGTCCATTTTTGTCACCTCATCAGGGGCCTTTGTGCCGTTACCTATTTCAGATGTGTTGGGTTATGTTGTTGGCTTGTGGCAGTCATTGTGTGAGCAACATTTTGCTTTTCCACTGAAAATATCTTTGTAAATCAAGTTCAGTCTGATTATACATCTGATTAAGATTATAGGCAGAATACGACTGTAACTGTGAGTTCATATGCAGTGAAAAGGAGTTAAACTAGCTCGTGCAACAGTTATATTTTAAATTCTTAGCCAGTTTTAGTTATTTGTTTTGCTGATCATATTTTCTTTGTCACGTTTCTGTACAAAACCCTCAAGTGTAATCAAGTCCAATCAAATGGCTGCCTCAGCTCTCTTGCTCTCAGTCAATCAGGAAAATGGATTTTATTGGAGGTAATTGTGCCCTGTTTGATGTTCATGATGTCTTAATTAGTCCTATTCTCTAGAGTGTTGTTGTGGAGAGTAAGCTCTCCTGCTGTTAAGGCCGGATTAATGGTTAATCCTCTTTGTCTCAGCAGACAGCAACAGACAGACTGAAGTGTGTTAGCTGAGGTCTGTGCAGTCAGATGAGATTAAAGTACGCAACCCAAAGGTTGACCAAACTTCAGTTAATACAGTGAGGGTACATGGGACTGATTCTCACAATGTTCCAATAATGTAACTTCTAGAAGATTGTGTCTCTGTCTACACGGCACTGTATTGTTTCTGGAAGTATCTAGATTATTGGGAGATTTACAAGATTACTATCACAGAATCCATCTTGCTGAGATTAAAACTGTCTGATTCAAGCCAATCAGCATCAGCAGTCATCAAAAGTTATAAAGTTATAGCCGATCAGTTTAATTGTCCGTAGCATGAAAAAGGATTGTAATCAATTAAAAAGAAATACAAGCCACTAATTTATCATTTGAAACACAATATGACAGATCAGATATACAGTAAATAAAATACTGCCTGATAAAACCAAGTGTTTACCATTGATGCAGATGAGCTTAATGGAGCATTCCTGAGTTTATGACCTTCAGTGGGAAACCTAATAATGTATTTATTGATGGGATTAGTTCAGTACAATACAAATCAGACACAGCGGTTATATCAATGTTATCAAGACTAATTAGAAAAACAGTTGTTTTGTTTTAGTAGGCTTTTGTTAGATTTTTAAAGCTCTGTTTATGAAAGTCAGCATAAACACACTGTAAACACACTATGCTATGTGTCAAAGACATGTATGGGTCTCATACGTGTATTACAAATTGTCTTTAATTATAAACCTGAAGGTTCTTAAAAAAGCTTCACATATCAGTACCATCCTAGTAACTTGAAGGTTTGGTATTTTATTCAGTGACACTGTGGCAAGTAGAGAGGTCAGGGATTGAACCACAAACCTTGCAATTAGTAGAACTCTACAACCGTCCAGAGAAGTGGTTCGAACCTGGGGCCGGTGGCCTTTCTGTGTAGAGTTTACATTTTCTCCCCTTGTATGTGTGGGTTTTCTCCAGGTTCTCCGGCTTCCTCCCACCGTCCAAAGACATGCATGTTAGGTTAATTGGTGACTCTAAATTCTCCCGAGGAGTGAGTGTGTGCGTGAATGGTTGTTTGTCCCTATTTGTTTTGTCCCTGTGATGGACTGGTGACCTGTCCGGGGTGTACCCTGCCACCTGCTAAATGCTTGGATAGGCTCCAGCTTACCCACGACCCGTAATAGATTAAGCGGTTAGGAAAATGAATGATATGTCTATTTTTGCCAACAATTGTTTTCCTCAGATGATCCTGCATTTTATTAGGTTAATTACTGCTTACTAGTTTGATTACACTTACATACCCATTCATGACAGGAGCATTTTATTTTGAGCTAAAAGCAATGTTTATATACACAATATTGGCTGTTTAATGGCTAAATAATTAGGAATTTTTCAGTAAAATAAAATTTAAAATGTTCTCATTTGTTGCGAAGGATAAAATTAAGACTCCCTATAAATACTTCCCTCTCTACATCAACAATGTCTTTGTCAAGCTTTTCTCCTTTCAAAATAAGAGTTACTTACGGAATAACTTCGGTGCACTGTGTAGCTCTTTACTACTTCCTGGTTCCTTAACCAATCATATGCAACTCCCTAAGGTTGCTAAACAACAGCTCAGCATTTGATGTTTTATGTCAGCAAAAGAACCTGCAGTAATGATGTTTTGGTCAAGTGAATAATGTGTTTGTCCTTATAAACTTATGAAATTACTATCAAATTAATTTATTAAGTGAGACTAAGGGAAAACAGCCGCTGCGTCGCATTTGTTGATTAATGTAGCTTTTGTTTACACTCTATTTTATGCTAATGTAAATTAGCACGTGAAATTAGCATTAGCATTACAAAGTGTAGCAACTTACTGTGTGTGAATCATCTTGGCTGGTCATCACGATGTTTGCTGGTGCAATGGTCTCCGTCCTTTGTAGACTATATAAAAGAGCCGTCTTCTGACAAATCGGTAGCTTTCTCCTAAAGTCAGTCTGGGTTCTACAGAGTCTTCACAGACACAGGATATATAGTTGTCTGTCTGGGACTAGCCTCAAATTAGATTTAACCTTAGCATTAATAAATTATATTAATATGAATATTGATGTATATGAAAATTATACGAATATAGATTTCCCAAACATTCTACTAATCCCTTATCTATTCAGAGTTTACAGCAGGATGAAAGTGAACCACTAATGCTACTGTGCTACATAAAAATCTTGTTTCAGATGTAGATTTTTGTCAGCTGCTAAAACTGGGATATTCATCCCAGCATGAGTCTTGAAAGCATCCTATTCATGTAGCTCAAACAGCAGCAGTCTGAGGCTTCCCACAGTCAGACCGCTCAGGAAAAAAGGCTCTGAAAAAATTTCACATGATCAGACCTTAATTTAGTGTGGTATACATTATTGATGACTGTGTGTGTGTGTGTCCATCCATCCCAAGTTACCTCAGAGCTTATTATCTGTCTTTTCTTTAGAGTTTCTGAACCATCCTCTGTCCCAATAAGTAGTAACGCTTTGACGCTTGAGGGCACTTCAGCAACTTGCAATCGTGATTAATCTGTCTTTGATATCTCCTAAGGTCTCTGTGGATGCACAGCTGAGGGAACAAGTAAGGGTTGATATAGAGATGGGCCATTTGTAGCTGCTATCTCAGAGATGTGGTTCCATTCCCACTTTGCAACCAGAGGGGACAGCTCACTACATCATTCAGCTGTTTGTTATTTTGTCTGAAGCAGGAGCTGACCGAAGAGGAGAAATGTCTGTCTCTCTCCCCAGTTGCCTGAAGGTGAAACACATTCATTATTTTGCAGGGAACCGGTTTGCTTTTGCATGCATTATTGCATGTGTGTATTTATGCAGATGTCCACATCAATATGTGTGCATGAGACGGGAGGCTTTTCCCTGGGCTATGAGGTGTCACAGACCATTGTTCAGGGTGAGTGAACCAGATTGAATTCCTGAGATTCAGTTTGGTATTTCATTGGTGTTAAACTAAACAATCCCAGCTTGTGTTTTCTTTTGACATTTATTACAACAGCCTTTATTCTCTCTATTTATCCACCACTAACCCTGTTACCTTAGCTTTCAGCAGTCATTCTGGTTATTTTTGCTGTCATGTCTCTCACCTATTACGAGTCATTTATTAACTCATCCCAATGTATGGCATAGTATGCTATGCGTAAACCTTGAGCTTAATTTTTTTCTTTATACATTGCTAGCAAAACTAGAAACAGGTGCATGGATTATTGAAAATTTGCAAGCATTAATGAAAATGCAGTAAGAAAAAAAATAAACTGTACAAATCTACTCTGCAGTTCAATATTTAGAATGACTTTTATTTAACACTAAGCCCTGTTATACCAGCTTTTGTGTAATTTTGAGAGATAGTTTTGAGGCTTCTTCTTCTTCTTGAGGCCGCAGGCTTCTTCAAGGACATACAAACCTTTTTTAGGATGTTGGCTGCCTTTTGTTCCGTTGAGATTCAGCTTCTAGGGAGTATTCATTATTCCATAAGACATTTTACCACAGATTTTCACTCCAGCTTTTGTGTCATATGGCATAAACTGTATCCTTTTCTCCCCATTTCCCTTCTTAAAGACACACTGTGGAACTTTTGCAAATTTTCTCAGTGAAACTCTATGGCTAATTCAACATTCATTATTTTCCTACCTGTACTGTCTCTCTCTCTCTCTCTCCAACCAGTAAAAATGAGTCTTATGTTAACTGTCTTCTTATTTCTTGCTCTGGCTTACTCTCTTTCTTTTCCGACATTTGCAACCATCTGAGTTTTTCTGTACAATTTGGGTAATTCTCGTACCTCAAGGCTCCATCTTAGGCCCTATTTTATTTACACTTTATTTACTTCCTCTAGGGGACATTTAAAAAAAAAATATAACGTGTAATTTTATTTTTATGCAGACGACATCCAGATTTTTTTGCCTTTAAAATCTGCTGGAGATCTATGTATAGAGAACCTACAGAAATGGTTGTGGGACATTAAAACATGAATGTAGATTAATTTCAGAGGTCATTAGTGTTGGAATACTCACCTGCTGGCAGGATGCAGCAGTGCTGTTGGCTCTCTGGACTCATTTACTTGCCCTTTTATTAAAAATCTTGGGGTTGTTATTGCTTTTAACCTCAAATATGATAGGCAGGTTGTTCCAGTCAAATTTTTTATCAACTAAGGCTTATTACTAAAGTCAAGCTTGTAATAAAGTCATAATGGTGGGAGCACATTATTCCAGTACTGCGCTCCCTTCACTGGCTGCCTGTCTTTTTTAGAATTTCTTTTAAATTTTTACTTTTTACTTTCAAATGTTTAAATGGTCTGGCACCTCTCTATCTTTCTGAGTTAATGCAACATCACCTTCTTGGTAGAGCTCTGAGATCTGAAAAACAAAGGTGGTTAGTAGTAGTAGTAGGACTCAACTCGTGACTTGGGGAGACAGAGCTTTATCCTCAGCAGCCCCTAAACTTTGGAACGGTCTCCCTCTTTCTGTGAAGTCTGCCAGAAACCTGAATGAATTTAAATCTGTTTTTAAAAATCGGCTTTTTACATTGGCTTTTAACTCCTGAGAGCACGATCATTAGGCCAGGCTTTATACTATCTTTTCTCTTTTGTCTTTTATTGTTTATTTTATTCTTGTTTGATGTTTTATCTTGCATTATTATTTTACCTGTGCCACATTTTGGGTACCTCTTGGTATGTGAAAGCCCTGCTTAAATAAAGTTTGAATTGATCTGATTTTCCAGTCTTCTTCCGATAATGTCTTCCTGCATTTCTTTGCTGAATTAGCCACTCTGGGCGTTCAATGCGGCCAGTGTGTTGATATTTGCTTGCTAGCGTGCGATGCGGTGCGTAAAGCAAAACTCAGCTGCAACATCTCGCATCATCCCGGAAGAAAAAGTTGTAAAGTGCAGTTTCTCTAAATTGAGATAACCTGGGCAGCTCCAGCTCACTGTGCCATCAAACAAGTTTGGAATGAAAAGTTTTGACATTAGAAAGTTACACACTGCATCTTTAAAAGTTATTAACAGCCTCACTTTCAAACAAATCTATTCTGTCTAGGTTTAGATTTTCTAGATGAAACAAACTGAAAGGCCATATGCATTTCTAGGGTCCTGTGTCAAGTCTTTCTTGGATTTTTTTTTTTTTTCTCTCCTGTTTCTTAAACCCTTAATGCCTAAATTTATTTATAATAATATGAAAAGGCCAGGTTATTTGTTTGTATAGCACATTTCATGTACAGGACAATTTAAAGTGCTTTACATAAAACATTAAAGCATTACAGATGGTGCAAAGACAGCATTCAGAAATAGTAAAAGGCAGCAACAAATAATAATAAATTACATTAAATTAATTTAGGTATGATAACTTAAAAAAAGTTTCTATGCAGATTTCATGCATAGGTGCATGAGAAAAGACATGTTTTTAACGTTTTGGTGAAAGTTTTTTTTTTTGGTGAAAGATTAAAAACAAAGTAAAAACAGAAAAAAAAGTATAAGAACAGAATAAATCCATAACAATGAATAAATAAAAACAACTTAATAAATTATATTAAAATAAATACATAATTAATTGTAAATTAAAAAAAATAATAATAATTTGATGAAAAGAAACAAAAAACAGAAGTGGTTTGACTTTTGCACAGTGCTGTGTATGTATATCTATAGTGTATATATAGTATATATATTAGTGCTGGGCAACTATTAAAATGTTTAATCATAATTGATCGCATGACATGTTGCGATTAATCACGATTAATCACATCGTTACATGCAAAATGTCTCTACAGCTAAATAAAGAAGATGTAGTATATTTTGCTTTACTGATTGATTTTGATTTACAAACACTAAATCAGGGGTCTCCTACAACTCTGGAGATTGTGAGGAGAGAGAAAGTCCAGAATCGCAGCTAACAGCTCAGTTAAACTATTTCTATGACCAACAAGCACAGTTAAATCAACAATAAATAAAAGACCAGGTACACAAAGTCCAAAAAATATGTAAACACAGATGATGTATTTCTGTGTTCACCGACGGCATTAACAGAGACGACTCCTCTACTGAAAGCTCACATCTCACAGATTCCACAACTGGAAGTTTCATCTCACTATGACCAAGATTCACTGAACCAGAGGCAGAAGAAGCCCCGTTTTACGCTTTACATTTGTAAAAGTCAGAAAGCAAGAATGTCTTGCCTAAATTACAACTGCATATATTAAAAAATAAATAAATAAAAAGTTTCTCATTGTATTTTGGGAGCAGTTTCCTGTCGAAAAATCAGGATGTTCTGCCCATCTGCATGGGTTTTGACAGACAAAGAGAAACCTTGGTTCTTTTTCTTCTTTCTTAAGTTCCAGACAGAAAATGTCTCTTCATTTTAATAATCTCCCGATTGCATCAGACGCATCGGTCTTTTTTTTTTTATTATTATTGTGTTGAGGTGCGATTAGCGCATTAACGTGTTAACGTTACCAGCTATAATAAGCAGTAGCTAAAGCCAAGTGAATTAATCTTCACCCTCCAATCTAGGATCCGTTTGCAACTCCCAGTGCTCTCCAGTGAATCTCAGTGATCCATGTTTTTGCTGTTTCTGCGCCAGTTATTAAAAGCCAAGGGAAAGGTTACAGTAAATGCCACTCAGCTGATGTGTAGCTTAGGGCAGATTTTCTCCAACATATGCCATCCTGAGTTTCTCTTTTAAATTTTGAGAAAGTCATTTCACATAATTTGATTTGTATTTATTTATTTTTTTCCATCTTTTAAAACTTAGAGCTGCAGCCCAACTTTATTCCCTGCAACTTTCTCTGTAGCTTCAAATGAAAGTCTTTCCTCTTTGCCACTGAATAAAAAAAGAAAGCATGAAACCCCCAGCCTGCCTATGCACCTGGGTTTGACAAATTGGCAGTTTCCTCTGAATCTTCCCACTTCTCCCATGTCCAGTACTGTCCCTCTGAGGTTTCTTCCCCCGCTCCTTCCCTTCCCTTGTCACCACTTTTCTCAGACACCCCGGGCGTTCATCACAGAGGTCACGCACCTGTCGCCTGCTGTAAACAGAGAATGAATAATTCAAAAGTTGGTGCTGGTTGACTGCAACAGCTGATGGTCTCTCCGTGACAAGCAAAGATTTAGCCAAAGGATGCGCGCTATAATCCTCAACTTGAATCCCACTAATGAGAAACGCTCTCTGGAGAGTCTGAGGACTCACTCAGAACCAGACTGCATGTCCTTGACCTCTGTGGGCATTAAACTTAGTTTAAAATAGTTGTCTGTAGTGGTGTGAGAAGCTTTTGCCCAATGCACTGGTTTGCATTTTTAGATTATTCTGACATAGATGATGCTACCTTCACTCTTAATAGGGCTACTTCCATTGTTTGTGTCCCACTCTCTAATCCTAAAGTTTCAGCCTACATAGGAAGCTGACCTATAACAAAATCTGGCTATGTTTGAGAGAAATACCCATGCAGAAAGTTGAGAAGAATCGGTTAAGGCTGCTGGGTAACTGGAGTGATTGGTTTTCACTCCTTATCGCCACCTCAGCACGTTTCCAAGATGTATAATGATACTCAGGGGGGAATTCATCCTTACACACTGACTGCAGGCTCACCTGCTAGCACAACACATACAACTGCCACTCTTGCCTCCACCCATCCACCCATCCTCCTCCAGCAGTCCTCTTCCCGGTCTTAATCAAGTGAAATCCTGCTGGTCGGTTTTAACTCTGGAATCCTGTTATGGCTTCGCTACACCAAACACCTGCACTGGTTCTGATAAGAACCCTTATCTGTTCAGTCCCACATCTCCTCTCTGCACGCAAGGAAAACAACAGGGTCCTACAGCAGGAATGGAAGGTGTATAATACTTCCAATGGTGGTCATATTGATTGTTTTTTAAACCACATCCTCTTGTGTTTGCATGGGTTTGGAAGCACAAGGATGGTGGTAGCTGCGGCAATGGAGCAGAGTGTTAAGTCTTTTACTGTGGTGAAGTTTTCCTATTTAAAAACATGCCAGCTGCTTGGATTGGGTGTGCCGTCTACAATGCGGTGCCTCATAAGAATCATTTCTTTATGCACTTCTCCCATCTTTGTAATTAAACATGAGGAATGAGAGGAGACATCTGCATGCCAGCACTTTGAGGAAAGGAGGAAGGAGAAAACAAAGGGCAGAGCAGCTTCTTACAAAGGCTTGGCAATTTGCAGCTTGCAGCTGTTTTCCTTCAGAAAGCTTGTCAAACGGTTTGTCCTCTCTTAGTCTAGAAGTGGTTCACAAACCAGTCACTGATTTTTCAGCTGGTGGTGGTTAGAGGCTGATGTTTGGCACATGATGACACTCCTTTGTAAAGATTTGTTGACTGTGCCTGGAGCCGCATCCTCTCCTTCATTAACAGGAATTTATATGTGATAAGAGACGTATCATTTGGTGATCAGTGATCAGTGGGTCAGTGAGATGACACATCACATATTGTATTGTATACTTTCTGCACATAGTCCATGTATGCATCTACAAAAGAGGGTTGGAAACTGTATAAAAATACTGAGCAGTTTTCCCCTTATGTTTGCTTGTTTCATGGCATTTTCCCACTGTTGTGTCACCATTGTTAAGCAGCATATGCTGTGCAGGATTGGAAATCAAATGAGTCTAATGGATCCACAAGGCATGGTGCTGTGACCTGTAAATTAAGTCCCACAGATGTGCTTCTGTAGATTAATCTTCTTGCTCATGAGCAATTATTCTGGCAGTGATGCTGAGGCATGAGGCTAATTTGAAACAATTACAGCTCAGGTTGGGCAAAATTAGCTAGTTAAACTCCCAAGGCCACTGCTGATTGAGAGTGAGGACATTTTAAAAAGTAACTGGAGGTAATTGTTTTTTAACATCAGCTCATCCTTTAGCAAACCTGTAACTTGAATACTTTCTAGTTTAAACCATTTGATAGATTTTGTCTGCCTTCAGCCAACAAAGATATTAGTCTGTATTTTGTATGCATATATGTGACAGATTTAAATTATCTATGAGTCTCTGCATCTTTTCCTTGTTACTCCATCCACATTATATAAGGTGAGCAAATGTATGCATGAGCACTGCACTCATCCTCACAGGTGATGCCACATCGGTTCCTCTTCAGCAACCCTCGTACAGCTTCATTCCTGTTTCTCAAATAATATAAGAGCTGCCCCCCACATCTCTGCTATGTAGCAGCATTAAAGAAAAAAAAAAATTTGCCCTACAGTCACGACTTTAAAAGAACAGGAAAGATTTGTCTTTTTATAGTAGTACATATTTCCATTAAGAGTTTTAATTGGCTGTAGACACATGCCTGAAAGCAGAATTTAAATTTGGTGTATTATAAGAAACATCTGAAATAAAAACCTGGAAAGAGGGTGTGGGTGGAAAAACAAATTAATGGATTTAGATGATCAGCGGGCCATTTGATTAAAGAAAACAAAGTCTGCTGTGGAAAGTAATTTTGACTTGTTTAGGAGAAACTCTTTTGCATAGCAATAAATGCAATAATATACAAGTAACGTAGAGTTAATTTTACCCTGCAAGCACTTTTCTATTGTTATTCATATAAATAAAGAGAATATTCTATACCTGCAGTACCTACAAATCTCACTATTTGCAACTGTTCATCTATATCATTGTGAGCTATAGAGATCTTTTTTCCTCTGTTTTTTGTAATGCAGTGTTTGGTTGGTGAGGAATTTACGCAAGGATATTTCAACTGTGTTTAATTATGGCTACATTTACTTTCTATGTTCCTTTAATAGCCTCACAACTGTTTTGTCTGCATCATAGTATCTGAGTGAATGTTTTTTTATCCTTCGCTCCTCTCATCTCCTCAGCTGGGGGGAGTTAAATGTAGAAAGCAACTTTTGTCTTGTGCATATTTTCTCCTGTAAATCTCCCCCTCCTCCTCCAAGGATCCTGCCAGCCCAGCTCACCTACCATATCTAATCAATTTATAATGAGTTGTCACAGTCGGCATGACGGCTGTGTGATGCTTGGTTGACCAGCCTGATATTTATTCATGTAAAAAAACATGTTGTACTTAGTGCCACTTACACAAATGACTCAATTTGCTGTGGAAGTGAAGCTCATCTAAGTTCCTGTCAGTCCTGCTGCACTTCAACTTTTTCCATATGTTCGGGAACGGCACAAGTTTGAATTAGTTTCTCTAATCGGTTTTGATTTTTGACATGACATTATTAAATGGCAGTGCTTGTTATGGTAATGATTTTGGACCGGAGGGCTCATTTTGACTTTCATGTGGATATTTGAGCAGTTTTTTAATGTTTTTAACACTGAGAGTTCCTTCTGTTTTTATTTAGATCTAACAGCCATCATTATCTGCAAACCAAAGGAAAAGTCACTGGAAAAGTCTGACTTCAAGTCATTTTTAAGCTTCAAAGTAGAAAATTGAAATAATGTTTTTCTTCTGACTTTCTCTTCTTCCCCAATTTATCAACACATGAAACTTCTATGTAAAGCTGCAGAGCAATCACTGGCCATCGGCACCATCAGCATAGATTAATGTCTTTGATACTCCCCTTCTCTGCTTTCTTTTTCCTGTGTAGCATCAGGAGTCAGTCGCATCTCTGTTTCTTGCCTGTAGCCAGCTGCCTGGTAGGGCTTCACAGTGGGGAAGCTGAGCAATTTGTTTCTGGATGGCTCCAGGCTTATCGACTCTGCTTGACAGATGGGCCTCGCCACTGCTCAGGTTGGGTTCGGTAGCAACGCGCCGCATACTGCTTGCCTGACAGAACTCATTAAAGACACACGCCAGGAGAAGAAGCATCTCCACAAGGTCCTGTTACAGAGCACTGCTGAGCACAAACTGTAGACCTAACCCTGCTGCTAAAAGCTCTTTGTAGTTTAAGGTAAAATGTAAAAACTCGTTATTGGGTCAAACTTGTTGCCGAAACACAGTTTTAATGATTTGATGCAACATTAATAGTAAGAAAAATTTAACTAGGAATAATGAGGATCATTTTAGGATCACACTCTGCCTTTAACCTTGTAATTCAAACAAGCCAGAAACACACGGTAAACTTTGTGTCTTTGGCTGATGAGGCAATGTCGCTGCTGATGCCAGAGGCTGTACTTTGATCCAATTCAAACCTCAATGTCAGGTCGTATTTTATTTATAGCCCATCAATTAGCCTGTGCTCCTATTCAATCTGTGATGGAGCATCACAAGGACATCTCATCATATTCTTCTCCACATTCATCTCTTTTTTATATTTTATTATTTTGTATACTGTAATCTTTAATGAGACTCTGCAGGACAATAAGGAATGAACACAGGTGAGGTTTGGATGGTGACAGAGAGGTCATTTCAACAAATTCATTCTTTCTGAGTAAATTCTCAGAAATTACACTTGAAAAAAGGGATCACTTTAAAAAAAAAGAAAACAGAATGAAATGATCTCTGTTCCTGAGAGTGCTCCATTTTCCGTCATGGGTCAAACTGTGCTTAGCCTCGCATATAATCAGGCCACGTGGAGCAGCCTGGCACCTTCTGCGTTTCAAAGGGAAAGGAGGGCAAAACTCCTTACTACATATGAGAGACTTTTTAAAAAGATTCGCTTAAAATAGTGTCACAGACAGCAAGTGGTCATACTGAGATTAAATATAAGCCTAGAAAAAAATTCTTACATGCTTATTAAACATCAACTCAAGTATCTCTGCTTGAAATATCCCCATAGACATAGATTTTTTTTTTTTGATCACTGTTAGCTTTTAGTGAGTCAAACAGATTCACACAGTAGAAGCAAATAGACTCATTTGTGTTCTTGTAGTAAACACACAGACACCAAGAAAAGGAAAATGGGGACTCCACTGTCAAATATTTCTTATTACTTATACTATGTCTGCCTGTTGTGCACACTTTGTAATACATACTGACATGTGCAGCATACACAGATATTAACTTACACACTTGAGTACACAATACAGCGTGGCAGGCGAGTGACCCAGAAAAAAAGAGAAAAAAATGTAACATAAATAAACAACTTTAAAAGCAAGATGTAAGAATGCAACTCAGATTTGATATAATGTGAATGAATTGTGATTCTTCCAGTTAGAGGAGGGTTGAAGTTCCTTCATAACTTCTGCACTCTTTAACGTAATGAGTCCCATCAGATCTTATTCTGAACTCGGGTTTACAGATTGTCATTGGGCTTTAAAAGGGTGGAGCACAGAAGTGAGGGAGGAACGAATGTGTAAACGATGTCGGTTTGTAATTAAAACCGATTGTGGTTAATGTTCTCTGTCCGTGCAGTAATATTTCCCACAATGGTCCTTACTCCTACCGAAGTTGAAGCTAATTGGTTGTTAAGAGTTACTTTTCTTCATCTAAGTGAACTACATTTGGCAACCCACGGGCAATGTCATTTTTTGCCCTTAAATAGCCATGAGCTTACAATCTGCCATAAGGCTAATTTGCACCTACACTTCTCTTAAAAATGTTTTGTTGGTTTGGTTTATTGCAACAAAATAAAAATCTTTTATATAGAGGTTTAGTAGCTAGCTCTTGCGAGGCTGTCAGATCCAGTCCCATCACCTCGTGGTCTGAGGCAGGGCAGCAGCCGCTGGGAGGTTTGCAGGGCAGCTTGAGAGGTTAGTGCAACAGCATTGCAACAGTGTGGCAGGTGCACAATGAGCACTTCTCTATTGAAACTTGAGTGTGCATGCCAGGACTTCCATACGATCCATACGATTAAAGCTAAATATGCTCATGTTCCACCTTTACTTATAGCACATCATTTCCCTCGCAAATTCAACACACTGGTGTGTAGATATTTATTATCCCAGCTGGATAATTAGATCAGAAGCTTAATGATGAAGGTCTAACTGGCAGACTGACTGTTACTCTGCAGGTAATCACAGCTGAGTATCAGAGATGTGATGCATATGCCAAAAAATCAGGAGGAATCAGAAAAAATCATGTAAATAAAATCTCTTTCCCCAGTCGAATAATTGAAGTAGGACTACAAAGTCCAGCATGTAGAGAATGATTGCAAGTGTGTCTGAATTCCAGAGCACATCCTTGGTAATGAGGGTTGAACTGATTCTCCAGCTGTTACTAAGCAGGAGTCACAGCTGAGCAGTAAAAATGTGGTGTATGTTGTCCAAAATTCAGCAGGAATCAGCATTTTAAAACACAAAAGGCAGAGTTCTAACACTCCAATTTTTCTCTACATATAGAAAAGACAACTTATGTGTTATCTTTGAAAATTTCATTATGTGCCATTTTCTGCCATGTTTTTTTTTTTTTTTTAAAGAAAATAAACTGCTAAATTACAGTCATTGTTTGTATAACTTGTTTGCTTATGTTTGTTATAGGACTTCTGGGCAGGGGATGTTCTTGTACCATATTATTTTAATTCTTTTTTTTCTGTTATCAAAACAGTACATACAAAACTATGATGGTCCTCAGAGTTTCACAGTATAATGGTGTCCTTCTGTATCCGTGGACTACAATATCAGGCCAATATTGTGTGCCAGGCTGGAGTATAGACAAAAGTGATGCGTTTGTCCAGTCAGATTGTGGCGAGTTTACCTGATATGGCACCTTTTTTACATGAATTTACCCTGAGGAAAAGAATGTGGAGAGCATGTCACCCAACTCAAAGACCCTGCTGTGCCAGCAACTAACCCACACAGGCATAACAGATCACAAACAGACAGGCTTTTCTTCTTCTTCTTTTTATCCTTCTTTTTCTTGTGCTGCTCAGCTGTAGTAACATGCAGAGCAGGGAGGTGAGATGGGGTTGGGGGTTGAATTTAAGATAAGTGGGTTTGCTAAAATTTAACAGAATAACAGTGGAGGGGTTAAACGGCTAATTCTGGGATAACAGAAGAGGGATGGCTCAGCATGTTTACTTTTGTACATTTCAATGAATTATTTTCGAAGATGAGCATGTAGAAAATATGCGAAAATTCAATGTTTGAATTCCACGGCTCGGATGCAGCACAAAAACACACATCTAAATTGATGCAATGTGACGGTTGCTGTTGTGTAACCAAACCCAGTGAGTCATGAGAGGGAGGAATGTGTTGTTGTGATGGGTGGAGGAGGAGGCCAGCCTTTAGGAAGGACTGGCAGAGACAGTCAGATCCGTTAGCAAAGTCATCTGGAAGAGGGAGAAAGAGGCTGGACATTTTGTTTCAGGCCATGCCTCAACTGTTTGTGGTTGTCTGGACGCCGGACCACAAGTGAGGCATAAATAAATCTGAGCCTTGATGTAGACATAACTCTGGTCAGAGCTAGCATATGTGCACGTAACCACATAAACATGCAAACACATATGTGCAGAAGCACATGGCAGTTAGTGGGAAATGATGCAGGGTGATAGGAGGTAACCAGAATAAGCAAGCTGAAATAACAAATCTTTCAGAACCACTCACCAATACATACAAAAATGCAAAAACTGAGCTTCATTTTTTTTTGTTCTGCACTCCCACTAGAATCAAACTCAATATGTGCCAAGTGCAAAATTATACCTAGTTTGATTTTTTCTGTGTGTATGTGTGTGTTGTGTGACTGTGTTTATATTGACTTCCTCCTGGCCCCGGGAGCTATTTGTTTTCAGGGATGCGTAGGCAGTTTTGTTTGTATGTGTTTTTGTGAGAGTATGATATTCACCTAGTACATGCGGGCTGAGCACACACACTTCCACGCTCACTGTCGTACATGCCTGAATATCAGGCTGTGCCTCAGTGGCAGTGTTATCATCCAAAGAGGCAAACAGCCAGCCCATGATTTAATAAGCTGCCTAGGGAGTCACAGAGAGGTGGGAAAGCACTATCAGCTGATAACTGTCCTCCCTGCAAACCCATCTTTTTCCTCTGATAGCCCAGCCAAGTGAAGACGCGGCTTCTCCTTGCTTTTTATGTGAATGTGCATGTTGTGTGTGGCAGCGTTCTCCTGCCGGCTGCTGCCCACGTGTCTGTAGGCTGCGTCCGTGCTGTGCTGCCTCGCTCTGGGTGTCAGACAGACAGCAGAGGAGAGCCCACACATGGCAAAGGGAGGCCTGATCTTGACGCTGAGAAACATATGCTCAGAGCTTCAGTGTTAAAGACCCCACCCCCTACCCCTACCCACTAACCAAACACATACACACACACCTTGCTTTATGGCTACTATTTCAGTCAAGTGGGAGAAAGTCATGGCCCAGAGCACTGATAGATTCTCCATCTTTCCCTCTGTTCTGCTCTTCACGCAAGCCAAACAACAGCATCATCACCCTAACACAATTTTAACAGCAGTTCTAAAAAAAAGAAGAGACTACCAAGATGCCACAACAAACAGAAAAAATACACCAGAAAATTTTGGAGAGCAACTGTGATGCTCATTTTGATGGCTTCAGTTGTTTTGTTTTGTTTTTTATTGATTTGAGATGGCTTTGTAACCATTTTAACAGTCTTCATGGAATAGCTTTATATTTTATCCAATCTATAAAAAGAGTCTAAAGCCAGGGGAGGATGTGTTTTTTGTAGATAGACAACAAATTTCAGTTGACATTTTTTGAATTACTAAGGTGACTCACAACTACTGTTTGACCATTAAGGACTTACAGTTTCACATACGGCTTTACTGTGCAGACATACCTGCAAAAAGAATAAACTTTCCTGCATCCTCGCTGCTGGATTGTTAGAGGTTTGCATGGTGGGCAGGTGAAATTAAAACTGAATATTTAAGCCACAAGCAAACAAGTAGATGTTTGGCGGTGAAAATATGTGAAGAATTTATTGAAATTAAACATTTGTTGGACTCTGAATGTGAAGTGACGGAATGGATTATTTTTGCTTTGGAGTTGGCTCAGAGAACATTTCCCCACTAGCCTGAATAACTCAGTAAAATACCGGGAACCAAAGTAACACTACACATCACACTGTCTGTACAATAAAGAAAGAAATGAAAATCTAAAATTAAGATGATGGCCTCAGCATGAAGAAAATGGTCCTAAATACATCAAAATAAACAGTAAATGTCAAGAGAAACAAGAAGATTTTTTTCTCTGTGCTTCTTTTCGTCCACTGACTTAAACATGATTGAAAACTTGTGAATAGATTTCTAAAGTGTGGTGCATGCAAGATGACCCAGAGATCTCGCAGAACTGAAAGCCCTTTTCAGGAAGACTAAAATTCCTCCCTAGGACTGTTTTTGCTGCTACAAAAAGAGTTTAAAAGCTGTGATGCTTACCAATGAGGGTATTAAAGACACTTAATTGTTTGTGCATCTTTCAGACCTGTGTGACGTAAATTTTGTCATCTTAGCCAGTCATCAGAGGACCATTAGGTCCATTTTCGTCCTTCTGTCTGTAGCGTATGTATTTGTAATCACACAGGCTGAGTGCAGAATGCATACATTTCTATTAAAATAAATGAATGAATAATCTGTCAAATAGATGACAAACAAAACAGACAAAAGGCCAACATGGATTTTTACTTTGAAGAGAGATTACATGCACAACGAACATCAGCTGACAAATTAATTTAAAGCACAATCTTTGTCAGAATTCTGGTAATTTAATACAAACACATGCAAAAACCAGGCTTATACCCAGTCTTATTCAAGATGACCATGTAGAGTCCCTAAACATTTGCTTGCAAACCTCTTCCTTTATATGTAATTTGGACATTATAAATAATGCAAAAGGGGGAAAAGGTGGGTTTTTTTTGTTTTGTTTTTAAAATGTAATTTCAGCTTAATGCCTTTTGGCAAACAGGTAATTGGTTACTCGTGTTGTTCACATAAAATTCTTTACTAGGACAATTTTTTTTTTTTTCCTATAGAAAGAGTGGATTAGTATTCATGTTAAACACTGCAGGTTGATTTTCATTCACCATGACCATGATTCCTCTATTATATTAACAAAATATTTTTGAAATAACTTCAGTAATTGCTTATTTAATGACCAGTTAGTAGAATCATATTACGCTTTAGAAAAAATGACAGTGTTTTAAGAAAAATCCCAGCATTTTTCAGATCCCTTTTTTAAATCATTTATTTTGTTTATAAAGGAGTATTTCTGAAAAATGTCCCAGCTTTTTTTCTTTTTTTTTCTTTCATAAGCTTGTGCTTTAGTGAGGTTAGACGGTTGTTGTTTTATTATTATTTGTCATTACACACAGTGGTGTAACCACATCTCCATCTATGTGTGTATTGCACAAGAGCTCAAATGATAGGCATACTTTGGGGCGGCCATGGTGACCCGCAGCTGACACCAATGATTGATCCTGGTGCTGGAATAAGTGCCTGCGCATCGCTGAGCTCGCCGGTCCACTGAAATGCAGCCAGGCGGAAAATTAGAAATCTCTTCATCCCTGGTCCATTTGAAATCCGATATCTCCCATCTTCCTTTCATGCAGACACCTTCCTCGGCTAATAAATCAGTAATTAAATGATGTGTTTATGTGTATGCTTGTACATGTGGGACAGGTGTATGTCCTTGAGGGATAAGACTGCACAGTTGGGGCTCTTAAGTCTCTGGTAAAATTTCAAATCCCTCAAAATGCACATGTAATCTACCTTCTATGTACATTAAAAAAGAAACAATCATACATGTTTTTTATTGTACATTGTGGGCAGAGTGTCAACTGAATGTATAATTGTGCCTCTGGTCTTCTCTGATTTGTCTACTTGACCTTTTGAAAGCCATCTAGACATATTATCATCACCTAATGTTTCTTTCCTAACGTCTGTCTCATTGTGTTGTCCAGGTACATCAGCCCAGGGCAGCCCCCTTCTTGCCTCCCTCCCCGTGCCAGGACGGCCTCTGCAGCCTCAGCTCGACCTCAAACACCTCCTGCCCTTCAGGCTCAATGGATCCTCCCCTCTTAGCCTCTTCCCTAACTTTAACACGGTGAGTTCAACGTCATGAAACTATCACCGATAAGGAAATGGAAATGAAAGTGAAGGGGGAATACATGACTTTTAGCAACAAGATATTTTAGCAGCTTTAAAGATCTACAGCCAAGCCTGAGATGCCTGTAAATAATGTGGTAGATAAAGCAAAAATATTTTGTGAATAGGTCATTTCCTTGCAGTGGATAATATTGTGGTAACATGCTGGGGGTTTTTTTTATGTCAAGGAAGATTTAAAGAAAAAGGGTTTTGTGCACTGTTTAAAAGGGCAGTGTGTTTCAGTTATTTATTGGCACTGGTATCTATTTAAAAATCATTTCCATTGTCCACTGTAGATAGGTCAGGTTACACCAGGATTGACATAACTAATTATTTTTCTTTCATCATTTAATTTCATCCTCATAAGATTGATAGGCTGAGGGTTGAAGATTGATAAGCCTTTAAAATGATTACTTTAATTCTAGCCACTGTGTTATCCTCTTTAGCATCGTCTGCCTTGCCAGACAACTAGCTCAGATTCAGGATTTATTCTTATTCAAGCTGTGTTTCACCACTCAGCACAGTTGGTGTCATTTCAGCATCAGCATCTAGAGATGAGACCCTACTTTACTTGTTTCCAACATCACCAGCAAACCGTTGGTGCCTCAGCTCTGATGCTTACCTAGCCTTTGTGCTTAGAATTAAAAGCTCATGTCTTTGATCCTTTACTTGCCAACACTATGCACATTGTCACTGTGTGCGCGTGTGTGTGTGCAGGAACTTCTGATTTCTTTTGATCCTAGTTTAAATACCCTGTATGTGTGTATTAGATATGGTTCTTTCATTGCACTGTGAAACTATCTCCACTTCTATGGTCTATAAATGGAGCGTAAGCTTTTCAAACGGAGCAAAAACAGGTAGGATAAGACAGGGAGAGGAAAGGAGAGAGGGAGGATGCAGACATCTGGCTGGTTCTTTACAGTGGAGGACATGTGTGAGGGGGTGGATGAGACATAAACGTTTGCTGTATGATGAGCATGTAGGGGTCTGCCAACCCCTGCTGTGAAAAGTTCAGCGTATTCATTTGTTCTGCCGCCCACCATACTGCCTTGCAAAGGGCTGAGTGTGCTTGCAGCAAAGGCAGAATGGTAAACACTCACTCTTCTCACACCTTCATATATTTTTATTAGTGGTGCAGGCAGTGGGGCAGGTCTCTGGTCAGTGTTTTGTCTGTGTTTTGCTTTGAGAAAATTGCTATTTCTATTCTCAGATCAGTGTCTGTTCCCCACAGCTCTGTTAAAAATAATTTGTGGCAGCCACTGTTTAAAGCACTGTTTTATTTCGGCACATTATGCTTCCATTTTAAATATATAACAGTAGTCAAAAAGTAAAAGGTGTTGCAGATATAATACACCATCAGATTAAGGATGAATGCAGCAACCTGGTACAAAGGAAACATAATTTAGAGTTTGGAATTTACCACAACCAGGATGCAGAAATTACTATAAGCATGGAAATGACATCAAATCAGTGTCGCTTCAGTCCCAGGAGGAGATGATTAGCCTCCCGTAACACACTGTCTGACGGTGCAGCTGTGGCATTAATCAGAAAGTCCATTGAACTGGGAGCCCCAGGTTCTCTCAGTCTTGATAAGGCACATGTTGTACCAGGCGTGTGTAGGAGGCGGGAGGAGATGAATGCACCTGTCTCCAAAACCAAATATCCTCCAGTTGCCTTGGTGTCCCCTCCCCCATCTCAACCCCTTCTTGTCTCTCTGTGTGTCTCTTTCTCTCTAACTATCCTGAAACCCCATCACAGACTCAGCTGTCCGATGCAGGATAAGTTCTGTCTGCACTTAGACGGTGGGGGAGAACCAAGTACTTGGACAAAAGGAGCATTTATAGCAGTCGGTTCAGGATGGGTGCAGATGGACAATGGGCACATTCTTCACCTCCTAAAACAAATAGCTGTATGCAGCCTGCTCTGGTAAGGTAGGCAGAGGGCAGCAGGATAGGGAGAGCTGGGTTTCTGTGGACAGGATCATGCAGCTGGTGGAGACAAAAGTCAGTTGCTCCCAGAGGTGGCTTTGAGTTATGCAGATGAGGCCAAAATAAAGCAACAAAGACTGACAGCCCTAAGGGAGAGACATTCCTCGTGCATGGGGGTATCATTGTCAGGTGTGTTTCTAGTGCCTCTCACACCTGGCCCTGAGGAATCTGTAGTAAACAGACCCCACTCTTGTAGAGGAGCCAGCTGCTCTGAACAAGGCACAGCTTTGAAGGGATCTGAGGCAATGTGTCATTCTCACCGCCATCAATACACCAGCACTCCTTGATCTCAGGGCAGCTGAGGCTGTCAGCAGTGTCACCGGGTTGGGTCCAGTGAGTGCGGTGGTCTAACTCAGCGCGATAGGAGCACTCTCCTTGGCTATCCTCGGATCCCTCTCCCGTGCAAGCAGAGGAATAGACAGGGTCAGACCCTGTGCCAGCTGAGGATAAGATCCAGCGTGATTGTTATAATAAATATAATAAAGCCTCAGCTTTAACTCTACTGTTTATAGCATCCCTTCCTGGGACTCTTTGCAGTATTTTCACAGGCAGTTAAAACTGTATTAGTCTGTTAAAATCCTCTGCCAGAAATGCTTCACTGCGGCAGCAGGGACTCATGAAACAGGAAAAAGTAATTTTTCTTAAATATAACAAGCAATACACTTACGAAGAACAAACTATGCAACACTGTAAATGCATATAGTGAAAGTTTTCTTTATACAACAGCCAATTTTTACTAATTGATATTACCTAAAAGAAAGTAGAGCAGAAATCTTTATTCTTCAGTTTATTTATCTCAAAACACACCAACATTAGTCATCTGCTTTTAACCAATCACTAGTTACACTAGGTGCAGTGGGCTGTTTGTTACATAGGAAAAATAAACCCAGCACAATTTATTAAAAACTGACTGCAGCAGCAAATTTTAGGGAATCTTCTTAAGTCAAAGTCAAGTTATAACTCATTGCTAAAGTAAAAAAATCTAAATGGTGAAAAATGTTTTTAACTAGTAAAACAATGTTTTTCGCCAAATTGACTTGCTTTACATTTTAACAGATAAAGTGAAGAACGTATTACTTCAATTATAAATTTAAAAACAAGAAAATCACTACTTGATTTAAAATTGGTTAAATGTTTGGCTTAATAAACTTGATTAAACAGCCAACATGCTGCACTTTTCCACAGTAACTATCTAGTATCATAAATACTGTAAACTCTGGAAATTTTGACTCTGTTTAAAATATTAGTTGTACCTCCATTTAAACTTCTTTACTGTCATGTTAGTCCAGCTGCTGGAAAAGGCTTATCAGGTGTAACAGCTGCCCACTGGTAGATTACTGTTAAGCTAACTTTATCAATTTTTCATAAATATGATATAAATATAAAAGTCATTTTTGACATGAAATGATACTCAGCATTACTCAGTAAAAATTAACAAAAAGTATTTTAAAAAATAGCAATCAAAAAAAGAGAAATGAATATAATATAATATAATATAATATAATATAATATAATATAATATAATATAATATAATATAATATAATATAATAT
>JBAMHW010000023.1:20915074-20951338 GCA_037177495.1 Rhadinocentrus ornatus
TATAATATAATATAATATAATATAATATAATATAATATAATATAATATAATATAATATAATATAATATAATATGATAATTTTAAACAGGAAATAACTAAACAAGCTTTTTGCTGTTATCTTTGGGTTCATCATTTAATATATTTTAAAATTAGTCCCATCAATTAACATATAAAAGGTTTATCAGAGTAAATCTATAGCTATCTTAAATTCCAAGATCTCTAAAGGATATAAAAGGCCTTATTAATTACACAGGCTTGTCTTGGCTCAACCCATTTTTATAGTTTAAATGTCAAAAAATTAAATGGCTTTTGATAGTAATGAAAGGTAAGAGGTGTTTTTCTTAAAAACATTTCAGCCTGTGAGGACAGTCTTGATAAATCTTAACCATTGTCTATACACAAAGTGGCCAGTTGCTTTACCAAGTAAAGCTAAAGTTAACGCCAGTGAAACATCTTCTGTGTTCACCTAATTAATAAGAGATTTTTTTACATCCTGAATGTTCCACAAAAAAGAAACAAACACACCCATGCGAAAGTAATGTTTTAATTAAAATATATTCCCTGTCATTTCCATTGGATGATACAAAGGAGCATCAATTGTATAAAAATGTATGGTGATAAATTAGTGCAGGGCAAAGACTTAAATATGCCACAGGTTCAATCTGTGAGTCGTCAGTTTGCTACCAGTAGAAATTAAAACCATTGCATTGAACCATATTCAGTATGCAGTGTTCTCCAAAGAAATGTTAATTATTCTGAGGATGTAAATTGTGGCATCGTCTGAAATTAGTATTAACAAGAAACAGAAAAAGAGGGATTTCTACAATAAATGATGTAAAAAGATAAAATATATTATAACTTAAAAAAAATATGAGAAGAGACCTATAACAGCAGATGACAACAATGTGAGCATCTGTAATGGAGATAGAGCTGCTGGTGAAGATGCCCTGTGTGTAGGCCAAAGAAGCATTTATGATCTGGAAAAAGTATCAGGCATAATAACGCTGGGAGGAACTGGTATATTCCCTACACATCAAAGGGTTTTCAACAGCACGCTAATTTACAAAGTCAATTTTATGTTTGTTCATGTTTGTTTATTCCTTAAATCTGCTTGACTGTCATTGAAAGCTGTTCTCTGCATGGTCATTCATCTGTATTTTAAATCTGAATGTTTTTTGTTATTATTTCTTTGGGTGCAGATGATGCAGGGTAACCCCAAAGCAGAAATATCTTAAAAGACAAATAGCAATCAAAAGGATCATATAATGTGATGACAACTATCCAAACATGAATGATTAAAGAAAATCTCATTTTAAAAGGATTAAAAACACCAAGCAGTGGTTTCTGTTTTGAGGCACTGTGGGTGTTTTAACTAGGAAGCCATAATTAAACAAAAAGCTTAGATGTGAACTCTCTCTCTATGAATGAAAGTTATTTTTGTCCCCTAAACTAAGATACCAGCTAGTAAACAACTGAGCAGACAAGGCAACTCACACACACCGGTGGGCGCATTCTGCCGTTAGGCTGGCTTCAGAAGTCAGCAGCAGCAAGAAGGATGGAGATAAGGGAGGAAGAAAGAGAGTTTGGACATTTACAGTAGTTGCAGGAGTTTATCCAAGAATCCTAGCTCCCCTGGTGTGAAGCATCCTGCAGTAAAATGTTCACTGCACAAGAGTGTTCATCAGTGTGACCCCTCATGACATGAATCCTCTACTATTACAAAACTTTTGGTAATAGATGACTTCACATTCTATTATAGTTTTTAAGGAACTTCTTAGCAAACATAATCCTCATTTTCTTCTTCATCTTTTTTCAAGTAGATATAATCTTATAAGAAGCAGAGGCCTAGTAGTTCAGCTGCATTACGGAGCCATCATCTCAAACCCACTGAACACAAAAATTTCTCATATCTGTGGTCTAACTTGACAAGGCAATACAGTATTGTCTTCTTATTGTGTTCAGCAAATACTTACTATCATGTCTAATCTGTGTCCAAACAAATCCCTTGTTTTACACAGATTTTCATTCAGAGACCTAATAGTTAACGTTTCTGCATTAAAATCCACAGACTGGGATTTCATGCTGCCTTCTGAGTTATTTAGAGGAATTGTTACACTGACAATGAGGAATAACCTCATTTCTGAGGCAAAGTTTCTTTTCCTGTTATGTGGAAACTGATATCTTACAGAACTCAGGCTGCTTGTGTTGATCATTTGTTTCTGTCTCTCAGATGGACCCTGTCCAGAAGGCAGTGATCAACCACACCTTTGGTGTCCCTCAGCCTCTCAAGAAGAAACAGATCATCTCCTGCAACATTTGCCACCTGCGCTTTAACTCAACAGTAAGAATTTATCTTTAAAGGTTTCATGCTGCAGTGTTGGAAAGAGATGTGGAACAATAAGAGAGAGAAAAGAAACATTATGCTGAACTTGTAATTTACGTAAATGAACTTCACCCTCAGAGAACAACTCTGTGCTTTTTCTTGAATGCTTGTTTTTATTGTTTCCTTTTTCTCCCCTCTTGTCATCTGTGGCTGTGAGTGAAAGAGGGAGAGCAAAGCTGTTGGCTGAATTTTTTGTTTTGTTTTTTTGCACGTATGCAAAACAATTTCCTTTTCTTAAGGCAAAAAAAAGCAAACTGTTTTTTAAGGTATATACCTTAAAAAACAGTTTGCTTTTTTTTTTTCTTTTTTTTTTTAGTAATGCTTGTAAAGGTTTTCTCTGTTTTCCATTCAGTGAATCAGTATGTGGGTAACTGTGAGTTGTTTTGGTATGGGGGATTAGACAGCAGGGAGAGCTTCCGTTTATCAGCAAAGTGCAGAAACAATCAGCAGCCACAGCAGGAGGCAGCATTCTCAGCTCCCCGTTCCATTTTTCCATCCTCACTTCAGCACACAGACACAGACAAAATGTACACTTACTAACATGCACCCTAGAGACACAAAAGCAAACATCCCTTGACTTTTCATACATGTTCATATTAAAAACAAATAGACAATCATTCAGAAAGCCTTATAACATTGTTCAGTCTGGGCACAGTAAAACACACACATGCACACTATTTTATTTGGACTTCATCTTTAAAGCAGATCTGAGACACAGGAGACAGGGTGCTGAGGAGGGAGAGGAGACGCAGATATGCTCTTCATACACTACAGCAAATCCCAGTCCCTGCCTCCACACACAGGCTTAAAGAGGAGTGTCAGGTTGGCTGCAGCTTTATCTGTTTTTTAAAGAGCATGAACACTTTCCGAACTCTTCCATTCACCTGCATCAGAGTTTCCTGCGAGGTTATACCAGGCCATCCGTATGCATGATGCTCAGAGAAAAATAAGTGATATTACTATGCTGCTCAGTATCAAAGATTGACTCAAAGAGTGCTCTAAGGTTCCAGTGAGTAACATTTTAAGTAATCTACTAGAGAAAATGCAAAATAATATGAATAACTGTTAACATCAGTGTAAAAATAACATTAAAAAATAAAAATCTTTGTGTTTTAGTTATCTTACAGTAAGCAGCTTAAGACCTCCTCCTTACTCCTGCTATGTTGCACAGCCATGCCAACAATACAAACACAGACTCACTGAGTAGAAATCTGCAGTAAATCTGCAGAGCGAGGAGATGGATTACTTGGATAACTTAACAAAATGTTTGTTCACAACTCTGGAAGTACCCCCAACTTGACTGTTTTATACCCTCTAAATGCTATAATCAACCAAGTACACACATCTTGTTTAACTGCCATGGTTATTGTTGACTTTCTACAAATCTGGAAAATCTTTAAGGTTCTCTGGTGTGCCCTCTAGTGGAATCTTCCACTGACAAAGTACATGTGAAATATTCAAGCCAATGATGGTGCTAGTTGACTACACAAGCACATGGTGAGAAATATGTGTGGCTTTGCTCTGTTCAACTCCCTGCTGAATGTGGGTAAAATGATTGAAGGCATAAATGTTTTACCTGTAGTAAGCCATGTTTGCATCAGCATTTTTGTATGCATTTTTAAATAGAATAGCTAAATCTAAAAATAAATGATAAAATGGTTTGAAAATAGATTCATATGCTTGTTTGGGATGCAAACATCAAACTACATGGCCAGAACCTCCTGACATGAAAGATTAATCCTAATCCACTCGAGTGCATTAATGTCCTGTAAATAAATAATAAGACAGTTTTGTATGGGTTTACTTTTGCGAGGTACACCAGTGTTCTCTAATAACAGCCACAGGTTGGCTAAGTCTAGCCTTTCTGATTGGTTAGGTCTAGCCAATTAAGTACTAGAAACACCTGATCCTGATATTGTATTTAGCCAAATGTCAAATGTTAGCCTTTTTTTTTTGTAGTGGGAGTAACTGTTGCTTTATGCATTATAAAAGGCCCGTTGGTCTTGTTCGTTATTCATTTCGTTGATTGTTCCTAAAGAAAAAAAGGTGTTTTCTCAAGTTTTATCTTTGTTTTCTTCAGAGCTCTTTGTTTTTTATGCAGTTTTTCATAGATAGTTGTCTGGTTTTCTTGGTAATGTATATAATAAAATTTAATGTCTCTAGAGTGTTTTGGCTACCTGTAATCAAGGAACAATGGGACTGAAAGCTTATTTCATGACTATTTCTACAGTAATAATGCACCTGATATAAATCTTTTCATTTTTCATTCTCTAACATATGTCTAATAGCAATTGGATTGCATGGATTGCCGCAGCCTTCCTTATCAGATTAGGCATTAGGCATCTCATTGATTATATAAACCGACTACCAGTACAATTTAACTTCTATATCAGCTCATTTTCTACAAGAAGTCATTGTTAGGAGAGAGGGTTTGGTTCTGGTTTAAAGCTGAAGGGGGATACATGCTTAACACCCTTCAGCATGTCTGTGAAGTATTTACAGTCCCTTGTTTCCTTTTATTCCAGGGATTTCTTGATAACTGGACAATCTAGAATCTTTTTGAAGAGAACTGTGTCCCCCTGCAGTGTTTCTGGCTGGGGTGAAGAAAACCAAAGCTCATTTCACACCTGGTCCCTCTGCCTCCACTGAGACTCAGTTGGATATAGAGGCTCTTGGTGAGGTTGAACTATAGCTGCATCAGGCTATTCTCTAATGCTTTTCAACAGCAGAGCAATCACACGATGAGCTGATGTATTTCACTTGTTTTTACAGGTGCTTTGACAGCCTCATTATGTAGCGGCCCCCACTGTAACACACCATTACACTCACTAAGTGCAAGTGGTTTACACTCCATACCCATAATGCTGCTGTTAGTAGAAACTTTCTCTGCACTAACACTGCACAGGCAATAAACTTTTTATTACATAATGGGGTTTTTATTTATTATCAAGTCTTACTATAAAAAAGTAAAAAATTTTATTATTTTTATTTTTTGTATTTTGTGTGCATTTATTGCTCATTTAAGAGTCTTCCAAAGAAATTTCCAGAACGTCATTTAGTTCCTTGGGATTTACATGATTTATTCCTAATGGAAGGTTTGCTGTCTTTGAGGAACAGCTGCACCATACCTCACTAAACTCAACTTTCTCCATAGTTTGTAACAATTTTTCTATAGTTTTTCTATGTTTTGGGATTTTTGTTCTGCTCCTCAAATCTATAATCTAGACCAGTAGCTGATGCCTGAGCTTGTTTTAGCTTTTAATGAGTGATCTGTGTATTGATTTCTCAGCTGTTCCTATGTATCCATGCTTGCTCTGACAACAGAGCCCTTGTTCTCCGATTGAACAGGGTCGTGAGAGTGGTGAGCATGTGAAGGTAAATCCTAATCTGTATAGAGGGACATTTGCTCTTGTATTGCTGCAGTGCAGTCCGTTAGAATTTGTTTTGTGTCTGATTTCTGTTTGTGTGCTCACGAGCACAACATTAATGTGTGCAACATTAGTATGTATAGCTAAAGTGTTTGGGTATTGCAGAGCCTGACTCTCACAGTGCTCATTAATGGGGTAGTTGTAGAGATGGAATCCTCTCTCTTGTTGCATATTACACATGCAATTATACCTCTGCTCTCCCAGTGTGCCAGCACTGTTATCAGGTGGAAACAGACTCTTCTCTTTGCAGCTTCTGGATGCCTGCAAGAGAGTGAATATTCAGGCGTGCCTTTTAACATTTATTGCACGTGGGCTCCAGCAGATAATGCAATGAGTCCTCTCTGCTTCTTCCTTTAACCTGTTTTTGTTTCTCATTTTCCCATAGAACCAAGCAGAGGCTCACTATAAGGGCCACAAGCACTCCCGGAAACTCAAAGCCATGGAGGCCCAGAAGAACAGGCAGCGACGAGCTGGGGAGGCCTCATCTGCAGGGAGGGAGAGAGACCGAGACAGAAACAAGACATCCACTTCTCATGCAGCTCTACCTGCACTTATGGAAACAAGCTTAGCTGAGGGAACAAGTAGGTGTTAAGAGGAAAAAAATTAGGAAAAGCAAAAAAGGTGCTATTTGGAAATAATCTTTCTCTGTCCCTCTACACTTATCTGACGATCACACTTCTGTTCCTCTAATTCGACCTTCTGCTCTATTGCATCTTTCTAAACCATCTTTCTATCTATACTCCTCTTCCATCCCTAACAGCCTTCTCCTACTTTATATCTTCTTTGTCTTTTTCTCTCTGCTTTATTGACTTACACCTTGAGATTACATCCTCTATGCACCTTATCCCTCAGCCTGATGCAGTCCTATCCCCTCTGTGTCTCTGTGCATTCAAACATCAGCAGTTACAACTCACTTCATTTCCTCCACAACTTCTCAGACCTTGTTCTGTGTCCCTTTCCCTTGTGATTGATGAAATGCTTTAAAGTTGTGGGACAGTGGGAGGTCTGAGAGCACGAGTTGCTTGGCAAATAATGCCACAGGCTGAGATTGATTGGAGCCACACAAGTGTCTTTTTGAAAAACCCATTTTGCCTCTTTAATTTTCACAGCTTGACTCCCTGTTCCACACCTTGCTTATCTAAGTTCAAATTAGTGGACAGTGGAATAGCTAGAAATGGTGTTTGTGCAGCATGGAAAGAAAAACAAAGTCTTGCTGAGCAGAAACAGAGTAGAATAGTGGGGATGGGTTTCATTTAATGCACAAGGTTCACTTTGGTGGTAAAAGTATAGACATTTAACTTTTGATTAAAGGAAGAGGCATGTGTTTTTTATTTCTGTGTAAGAATGACTTTTGACTTTTCCTCACCACACATCTACAAATTTATCTACAACTTTAGCTCAGACAGCATGAATTTCTTCACTGGCATTTTGACTGCGGAGTAAGCCCATTACCATCTCATGTTGCTCTCGTCTGGGTCCAGACTTTTCATCTATCCACCCCAGCTAACAGGAGTGGGGAAGGGGTGGAGCAGTTTTTCCCTCTCTTTCTTCTACTTTTTGAGTTCCCTGCTCAAGGGAAGATCCCTATCTTAGCAGAATTTGATGATGTATCAGAGGAGAGATACTTGGAAAGGAGGGACAGAATTCTTCCTGAGACAGACACATTCACACAGGGACATGCCTGCACTTTTCTTCTTCTTTACTTTACTTTTTTTCTTTTTTTCTTTTTTTTTCTTTTTGCCTTGAGCATCAAAAGTCTCCTTCGCTCTAGGAGAAAGTCTGAAAGAGGAGAAAATGGACAAAAGACCGGGAGTCTGATAAGGCTCTCATCAAATCTAATTTTAATATTCTGCCGTTGAAACGGCCCTAAAGGAGGAAAGGAGCAGCAGAGACGATGAGTGGAAAATTAAAGATAAGATGATATGAATGAGGGAGACAGAGGAAGAGAGGAACAAATCAGAGAGGAAGTGTGTGAAAGAGGGGGTCAGTGAAGAGAAAAAGTAAATAAGTCATTGCTTGTTTTTATTTTGTGAATAATTTTGTAGTTCCAAGGCAGTTTTTCTGTGGAGGAACAATCTTTAATAAGCCCAATTGTGTGATTGACCTAATGTGAAATTGAAATGCAGCAGTGCAAGCCAGTTCTGGCATGCACCCCAATGCCAAATCGTAATGAAATAGCACTCCAAATTAACACTTTATCAAATGAATTATGTCTGCCATGAAACTAAAGGCGGGTGTGGAGCTGCTGAGAGTAATGCTCACATCGTCTGCCATTAGAAACCAATAACACACCTGTTGTCTGTTCACTAAGCATGCTGACTGTCTGACTGCGAATAAACAGAATTCTTCTGGACCCTCAAGTTCAGCCTCTTAAGCTCCATTTAAATAACTACTAATACCTATTTAGACACAAGAAACAGTTACTATTCCTTCACTGGTGTTAATTTGGGGCACTGGATGGAGTTCAGAAAGCACTCTGCATACAAACTCTTTTCAAGTTATATTCAAGTTTGTTCACATTGTCCTTGTGAAGCAAGTTAAATGTGACCTGATTTCTAAAAGGCATGACACTGACAAATTTAATATTTTAGGCAAGATTACTTTTTAATATCTACTTTTTATTAGAATTAAAATGGGGAAAGCTAATATTCAATTCTGGGCACATATTTCCTATAAATTTGTGGACTTTTGAACTCCTTTTGAGTACAGCTAATAGCCTCTCAGTTCTTCTTTGTGGGATTATCGTCCATTCTTCCAACAGAAGGCTTCTAAATGTAAATTTTCAATAACGTGTTACTCTTTTGAGGTTTATCCATAGTAATGATTTCAGTCAAAGTATTGCGAGGACTTTTTGAGAGCATTTAGCATGCACTCCCTCAGGTTGTTCATTATTAGATGTTTTTAGGATTTTTTTTCTGTTGAAGATTCTCTTTTTATTTTGAGGTATTTAGACAGATTAATATTTGCTTTCAGAATTCGCTGGTATTAAACTCAATCAATTTTTTCTACTAATAGTCAAATGGCCCCAGTGCCACTGGCTGCTTGTGTTGCAGCCCGTAGCATGAATTATCCACTCTCATGCTTAAAAGTTGGTGAAAAGGTTTTCTCTTCTAAAATAAATTTGCTCACTGGGGTCTAAAATGTTATTTGGGCTTTATTAGTCCACAGGACTTGTTTACATTGTCTGTCATGCTTTTGAATGTGCTCATTTGCAAACTTTGACTCTAACCCTAATCCTGAAGTTTGTAATAAAAATGCAAGCATGGTTTACTTAAAGGTCATATTTGAACATGTGTTGCTGCCATAATCTCCCTGGTGTGGTATTCTGGTGTTTCCCAATGAAAAGCAGGTTTTAATTTCCATTTTTAGCACTTTTCTGAGTAGTTGGGGTTTTTTTTTTAGAAATTCTTTGCTTACAACACCTTCACCTGATCTCAGTAGTTCCTCTTAGCTGTCTTTTATAAGATACATTATAAACTGAGTAAACAGCTGCCTAAAATACATTTAGGATATATATCTTTGCTAGGCAGCTGCTTTAAGGATCCTATTTGGTGCAAATTGTTGGGATAAAGTCATGATTTTCTCAAATTTGCCTTTATTCTTTCCTGGCAATGACTATGAAGAAGCCATAGGCCTAACACACTAACTGATGCCTGAAACTTTGGAAGACTTTTCTCTTTAGGATATCCAAATCTTTGAATAATCTTCATGTTTGTTTTTGTTTTGTTTTTTCTACTTGAAAACTTTATGGAACACCATAATAGCATTTTTCCACATTTTGGCTTCTGTCATTGTGGAATTGATTGGGTAGTCAAACTTTTGGCTTTGACATGCGAATATTAAAAACCCAGAAAAGATTTACCAGATCAACCTCTGCACCAGTGGGGATATTTGATTATTTCCTCCAATAAAACACAAGAAGATTTGTCGCAGATGCACCAAAACATTTGTTTAAGCTTAAGTGGCAAGGCCCTGCAGCAGTGTTGGGAAGTATAACTCTTGTCTATAGTGCGGAATGAGGAAATTCTGAGATGCTATTATATAAAAGTAATTGTTCATTTTAAGCATTGCCCACTTTTGCTTAGAGGTTAATATTGCAATCATGACTACAAAAGTAATTAAGGTAACCGAAGTCATTTTTACCCAGATAGTAGTTTTTTTTAACCTAATTTTAATGCATCGATTATCCTATTATATCAACTGTCATCTGGCTTTTAGAGCAAAAATAACATTGCATTTTTGTCATTATTTAATTTTTAGCTTTGCAAGTGTCCCATATAGCCATATTTAAATGTTTACGTTTCAAATATTTAATTCTTTAATTTTGCTACAAAACATATCAGGTTCATGTAGATTTTCTATCATGTTGAGTTCCACAACAATTCATATATGCAGGAGAGCGGCGGAGATGAACTTTCTGGTCACACAAAGAGACGGATCGATTCTTATAAAGTATGTCTCAGACTAACAAAGGACTGTGAGCTACAAGCAAGAGAGCACCAGGCCGGCGCCAAGAGACAGAGAGCCACCATCAATCATGACAAGCATCAATCACCCTCGGCTTTGATTGACTCTGCTGTTGAAGCCATCTTCACAGGGACTCTGTCTGTCACCCCAGTAATGATGATTTAAAGCAAAGATTTTTCCCTGGGGAAGTTGTTTATGTTCTGAGGCTGGCACGGATCACTGCTTGCGAGAAGTATGTGCATAATGAGTCTGATACTTGTGTTTGTTTGTAGTTTAGCTGTGGTCAAAGATCTTAGCAGGTCAATCTGCTAAGTGGTAATTTTTTTTAGATATATTTACTTTCTAAATGCCTGTTAGATTTGACTGGGCTGTTGAAAGCATGGTAAAGAAAACTGATTGTTACCCGTACAACATTGATCCAGGTGGGGGGGGGTTTGCAGATGAATTTTACTCCACAGAGGGCCAGCTAGCAATAGTCAGCCTTGATGGTGACATCTGTGCCAGTTTTGGTGGCATTGTCTGCAATGAAGACAATAAGAGGGTGAGCAGGACAACAGAAGTCAAGACAAATATATTCTCTATGTTAATATTTTACACAAGATCATTTTTAAAAAAATGTGTTTTGTACAAACAGCAAAGTCACTACAAAAAAAAGAATATATACAGACTTTTTTGTCTTTTCCCTTGATACTCTCACTTAGACATGTTCCGATTCAGTTCACCTTTTCTCCAAATAATTCAAAACCCAAAATCATGGGAACAATGAGACAGAGAAAAGTCAGAAGAGACACATTTATAGATTTTTACTTTTTTTAACAGCATGATTGATGAGCCGGCGTTTTGCTGTAATAACGAAGCTTCAGGATTTTTATTCTCCTCAACTATGCTGTTTCTAAAGATGAAGATACCCAAACCTCAGCAGGAGGAATTTTAAACAATAATCTGCTGAATGAGGTCCCTCATAATAGATCCTTGTGTTTTGGAGTGCTTTGAATCCCACCAACCTCCATGTCTTCCTGTGTGAGGTTCCTGCTAAATCCACTGATCAGTATCACTCCCCACTATACCTCTCAGGTGGCCGTGTCGTTCACATGTGCTCAGGATCATACCCACCGCCCCCATTCCTCCCGTAGAATAGAGCTCAAATCCCTCAAGGGTCACTCTCATTACAGTGAGGGGACTGCCTAATCTTGCTCCCATAGTTTCTTTTACCGGAGCAGGAATGAGAAAGGAAGACCCTTATCTCCAATGATGAATTTACTCTAAGACATAAAAGGGAAAATCAATGGAGTGCGATTGCGCTGAGGTGGGCAGTGTGTGTGTATGTGTGGAAGGAAATAGCTCTCTAAATGAAATGGAGATATTCAGTGAGCGTAGCACACAGAACTCTGGGGGAAGTGTTAGCAACTCCTATGGGAGGGCAATGGGGTGAAGGGGGATGTGTAATGGAACTCTGGTGACTTATCGGCGGGGCCCAACAGTTGATGGGTTTGTTTATATTGACTGAGACTCCAGGTTCACTTGATATTTGAATAGTGAATGAGGGTTAAGGGGTGGGAAGAGAGAAATAAGAAATGACGATGAGCGATGGCATTTACTTGTCTAAACCAAATCAAAATGGCACTCAGCTACTCTTAACACAACATCTTAAGTTTTACTATAAGAGAAATGGGAACTGATTGATTATTTCAGTTTGTGTGGGGTTATATTAGCTGTTACTCAGCACATCACTTTCTATTAAATAACTAGGAGGCTTCCACATGTCTCAGGTTGTAATTTACAACAGATGCTACGAGGCAAAGACATGTTAGATGGAGGCTTTTATTCATTTCTTAGGACTGATATGATCATTTTTGTATTTAAAGGTTTAACTACAGGGTTAGGGCTATACTAACTAAAAAATAACCGTCTTTCTGAAAATGTGCAATAATGTTCAGATTTACAGTTGATTTTTTTTAATTCACACTCCAGCTCAGAGAAAGACTCACACTACCCATCTTTATCTCCAACAAATTTCAAGTTAAAATCTTGTTACATTCACTGTATGTCAGAAGTAGGAAGTCAAAATATTTTGCTTTTGTTTTTTGCTTTACCACAAAGAGAACATTCCCATTATACATCTCTGTTAGGAAGGGAGTAAATTAATGTCTTTGTTTTGTTTTATTTCTTAAGTAAAAAATCTAACTTCTTATTCAGTTCAGTTCAAATTGCCTTTATTTGTATAGCGCCAATTGACAACAAAGTCATCCCAGAACACTTTGCAGACATAATCAATTTAATTCGGCTCATTGTGATCCAAACAAAATAAGCCCACATTAGTCCAGTTAAAAATAACTCATGTTCATGCAAGCCAATTAATAAAACAATAATAGTTTATCTAAGGATACCAACTATATGCAAATCTTGGTTTTGATTTAATCCCCCATCCTGAGCATGCATGGAGTGGCAGGTGACTGTGGAAAGGAAAAACTCTCTTTTATCAGGAAGAAAAAACCTCTGGCAGAACCCGGCTCAGGGAGGGCAGCCATCTGCTTCAACCGGTTGGAGGTGGAAAGAACAAGGAAAAGAGGGCTCAACGGGCACCACAACTTTTGGCCAGTGAGACCTGCTGAGAGAGAAATACAAATTAATTACGTCAATACTGACAGAAATTTATACATGGAAAATAAAGATGGAAGGAAGATCTGAGTGCATCATGAGACGTCCCTCAGCAGTCTAAGCCAATTCAGCATCAATAAGGGATGACTAGATTACCATTAAGTATAAGATTAATCAAAAACAAAGGTTTTAAGCCTGATCTTACAGTTAGAGAGGATGTCTGCCGCCTGAACCCAGACTGGGAACTGCTTTCATAGGATAGGTTTCATAATCCTGGAGTTTGCCATCACAAAAATAATCATATAACATCAAGGATATTTTGTCCATATAAGCAAAATGCAGAAGAATGGAGAGACAGTGTAGCTCAGTGTATGAAGCTTATATGTGGAATTACAGCCGGCTGGACATTATTACTCAGTCTGTGGTGCAATGCTTTAACAACCTGGGGTAATTTTAACACATCAAATTTTTATTTAAAAGAGGAATCGATACTATCTTTCTGTGGATGAACTACAGATAAGGTTAATGTCAACTACCAGTAAAAGTTTTTTCTGTCAGTTTGGCTGGAGCTACTGCGAGCTCGGTTTCCTGAGTGTGCTGGTGTTAGGTCTCTGGCTTTTTGCTATTTTAGCTCTTAGACTTGAGTCTCTGTCATATGTTAATACTGTGCTTCTGGCATGAAGTAAAACCAGGTAGTCCCTGTGAAAGAGAGGTGTGGAGTAGAGTCAAGTGGGTCACTCCAAGCAGTACAACTGGCCCCTCTGAAATGAGGTGTAAAAGAGAAGTTTTGTACAGTATCTCTGTGGTATTTTGGCCAAAACATATTCAATTTTGGCAGCTTGTGAGGAAAATGAATGTAATGTGTCTGCTTTGTCACAGTTTGCTGGTATTCTCTCATTTAAATTTTTTTTATCCAGGTCTTCAGTCTGATCAGGAACCAACCATCCTGGAAGGGAAGCTCGAGGATAGTCCCAGGAGCTCAGTCATGCTGACACCAGTGTCCGAGGTTTCCTCTGTGGAGCTAGTCACCCTTTCCCCTCCTCAGATTTCTCCCTCCTCTCAACTCTCTGAGATCACATCAGACACCAGTGCCCCAGAAGTCCCAGAGGTTATGGAGGCTGCAGAGGCCATGGGTCCGCCCAATGAGTCAGGCAGCAGCGCAGACGCATCCAGCACAAACGGGGAGCCACGCTCAGATGACGACAAAGAACCCAAGAAGAGCAAAGCTCACCTCCATTGTCCCGTTTGTAAAGTCACAGTCAACTCTGTCTCCCAACTGGAAGCACATAACAGTGGTATGAGCATAGTCTGACAGTAACCCACGTTGTAAATTTCTTGAAAGCCTCCTTCTATTTGCTGTTTATTTTTAGCGTCAGATAAAAGAAGTGTGTACTTATTTTGTGCATCTCGCTGCTCTCTCCAACAGGTACAAAGCACAAACTGATGCTGGAAGGTCACAGTGTTCTGCCACGACGCAGGGGGAAAGTGGTTGCAGCTCGAGCTGGCTGCAAGAGCAAGCGGCTGGGCAGCAAAGGCAGCGTAGGGGTGGCCAGCAAGAACTTCCATTGTGAAGTGTGTGAAATCTTTGTCAACTCCGAGACCCAGCTCAGCCAGGTAAAATAAACGTTTTCATTGTAAGGTACCAGTGGGGATATTTCTCAAGTATATATATATATATATATATATATATGTCTGTAAGAAAGACAGTGTCCACATAAATAGGTGTTGGTATAAATAAATGGCTGGAAGGAAATGCAAATTAGAAAGTAGCAATAAACCAAACTCACAGATCAGAATCACCTTATTAAAATTTTACTACCACAGTGTCCAGAAGTTTTGATATAATGTACAAGGTAGGGGGAAGACAAGAGAAGTGTTACCACTCTGGGACTTCTCGACCCCTTATGTGTTGCATGAAATGAAAGATGAGAAAGGCATCTGGGGCTTGGAGAAGTCCTTCAGATTTGTCAAGGCATACCAAGTAAGTGTTGCTAACCTGATAGAATTTTGTTCAAAAGGGCGTAGAAGTGATGTTGATTCTGCAGGGAAAAACACCCCACTCCAAACACAGCAGGCAGTGGAGGAAAATGTTGCACAGATTTACCTCAGCCCCACAGAGGGATGATGAGGTCGCATAATTAATCAGAAAACAGAGCAGCTCAGATATTTACCAATTATACCTTAGACACTAGGAGATGGATGTTACATATTGAACTGAGAACACACAGACCTGTAATGTTCTGTATAAAAGTTAACCAGAACGTTGTGTAGGTAAGTAATAAATTTTTACAATGACATTTAAAGACTGTACTTAATCCAGGAGACAATTTTAACGTCAGTGTGATAAAGAACGTGTGTAAGAGTTTTAATCAGAGGAGCAGTTTTGTTTGCTACTACATGGATGAACCATTGAAAGCAGCATGTGGATGCTGAGTACATTCAAACTTCTCTTAATACTCCAAATATCATCTACTGCTTTGACTATTCAATGAGCTACTGATAATTGTTTATTTTGGTGTTTATTCTGGATATATCAGCTTCATACCATATTAGGGAAGTCAAGTTCTTTGTTATTCATGTTCATTTTGGTCAATGTCTGTGTAATGGGATTGTCTATACTGGAGTGTAATGTGGAGAAATATAGAGAATATGCTGGCAAGTGTAAGCACCCAGGCTCCTTTAGCCTTAAATACATACCACTGGTCTTATATAAACACCCTCCATCCTGGGAGGACAAAAGCCTGTAAGTACTGCAGCCAGCAAAGGAGTGCAGCAGCCTCGGAAAGTAATGTGATGTCATTTCTGTGCACTTCAGCGTGTGTCCATTATTAATTCAGCAGACAACATTTGAAGTTGTTCTGCTGTAGTACGACAGATGCTTGTTAGCCTGCTAATGGTGTATTTTTTTCTTTTTCTTTTTTTGCTGGTCTCGGCAGCACATGAATAGCAGAAGGCACAAGGATAGGCTGGCCGGAAAACCACCAAAACCCAAATTTACCCCCCACAGCAAAAGCCAGCCAAGCTCCAGCTTAGTGGTAAGTCCTAGCAAAACGACATAGACAAACAAAGCACTGTCACGCATATATGCATGCATACACAGACACACTTGAGAAAAACAACTAAAGCATAACTGTCCTTTCCTTACAACAAATATGCTTCAACATTATGTTAACATTTGCCAGAACCAGAATAAATTCTGTCTGGCTTGTAAAGTGATGCAAATAAAACACAATTTGTATTGTATTTCTGTTGTAGCTAACTGATTTCACATGCAGTCCTGAAAAATATGCAGTAAAAAAATATATAAAACACAGATCATATTGCGTTATGTTTAGGAGCCCCTACCATCCATCCTGGTGAGGCAGCATGGCTGCATGCTTGCAATGTGATAGAGGTTAAACACACTTTCACACTCAGTGACTCCCCTACCACTGGAACAGGTCTAAATTAGTCCCGCTCTCCCCACTGTCTAGCTCTGACAACAGCAGCCTGAATCAGCACTCCAGATTAATCACTTCTCTGCTCCTGTCATATACACACCTATCCCATCTCTCCTCCTCCTCCTCCTTCTCCTCCTCCATCCTACAGAACGTGAGATGGAGTGGCTATGCAGGTGGGGCTGTGTCTGCCATGAAGAAAGTGTTCACCCAGTACAACCTCACTTCCCTCTCTGCGCAGGTCAGTGGCAGGAGAGGCTGAGACTGGGATTGAAGTGGCGGGCGAGCGCTTCAGCAGGCTGATCTTTAAGCCTGGCTTTGGGCAGGGGACTAAGCAGACATGTTTACTTGAATAAGTTGGCTCTGATGTTATGTTTTTGCATCTTACTCACTCTTGGTGATGTCAGTAGGTTTACACAATAATGGATGGTATTTATAAAAACTTTTATCATTAAAAAATGTTGCATGACTCACAGCACATCTGTGTCCTTGATGACCATAAAACTCCTGTGGTTCAGAGGAGCATTTCTTTCTTTTTTTCTTTTTTTTTAAATATCGGATTTTTGATTTAAGAAAAAACTAATTATCAGGAAACAAAGAAAGAACAAGGATTCATTTCTACACAGCTAGCAGCAGGAGAGAAAATAATCAAGCAGTCTGCAGCTCAGATGTGTTTTCATTAAGATTTTTTATCCATTTGTGATTAATTTGTTAACAGCATTTCATCGCCATTGATGAGACCATATTGTATTATTGGTAGCTATCACACAAATGTGATAGACCATGGCTAGTCAGTTCAATCCTGCGAATCCTACTAGTCAGGTGTGGTGAAGCAGGGACACATTGAAAACCTGCAAAACTGTGGCCCTCCACTGCGACTGCGATAGATGCAAAAACTATAGAAAACTTCTTCATGTTAGTAGTGGTATTGACATTTTTTGTATCAATAGTTTTGTTTCAAAAGAGGTCTGCAGTTCTTATTGCAGAAGTCTCACTTTCTGTTGACTTTAAAAGCTTTTGTTGATTCAGAAATGACACTTCAGTCAGCACCACTTCAGTCACAGAGATTATTACCATTAATACATCATATTTTAGCTTTATGGCTAGGTTCTGGGATTTCCCTGCTCTTCCACATGCATATACCTAGAGAGCCTAAGGCAGGAAGGGCAGCCGCTAACACCCACTCGAGTACAGAATAGAGCAGACATGAGTGACAACGGGTATGGCATTGATTAAGTCTGGCACGGTATGAAAAGGAGCAGTTTGGGTGGGTGGAGTAGGGTTGCAAAGGGGACATCTGGAGGAAGCAGCAGTGCTACGCAAGCTGCAGCAGCTCTGTAAGATTTGCTTTATGAGATTTTTTACTATTTAGACTTGAAATTGTTGCACATCCTGGGTGATCTAAACAAAAGCAGACAGCCCTAAAGTAATTTGTTCACACTTTGCATTAAAATGCACCCCTAATGTCTTAAGTGTTTTCTTCCGATCAGATCTCAGTCACCTGCTCGTATACAAATCAACATGAAGTGTATATCACACAGCCAGCTGCCATCTGAGCAACAAACAGAACTGACATTTTGGTAAAATCGTAGATAAATTCAATGTTAATTTCTGATAGTCATAACAAGAACAAGCTGTTTGAATGAGGAGGTGAAAGCAGAAATTATAATAGCAGAAAGGAACAATGTGGCAGGAACATGTTCGTGCAACTTAGGAAGTTATAGGCCTCCTTTGAATTGTCATGACAGCTGTGCAAAAAAAAATTTTTATAGTAAGTAGCTTATTAAAACTAATGTACTGCATGCCTAGTCCAAACTCTGATATGTAAAATAAACATCTGTTCTGTTCTAGCTGAGCTGGCTGGAAATATAAGTTAATTAGAATGAAATAAAATAACATATCCTGTTCTGCATCATGGGTGATGAAACAAATAGCCAACAGTTTGTTTTACTGCAACAGCAAAGTGTCATTGGTGGTATAATTTACGGATCAACCAGCTTGGATATAGGCATCAGTTGATTCAATACTTCTGCTGACAACGTTTAAAAGAATCTGGAGCTGAATCAGACCTTTGTGGCACTTTTTTTTCCACTTTCATTGTAGAAATTAACCTAAACGAGCAGATTTTTTGCTTTGAACAATACATCTAGTGAGTTTTGGTGCTGCTTTTTACAAATTCATCCACTTGGAAACTCACTTGTGGGGTCAGATTTGCAGTCCAATACTTAGTGTGGATTCATTTATCACAAAAATGATTAAATTCAGACATGGCCATATGTGACCACATCTGAATGTGGCCCAAATGATTGGATCTAAATGAGTTCACAACTTTATTTGCCCACTTTCTTTAAATCATTCAGGATGCACACCAGGTCTAACAGGTCAGGTCTATCTGCATTGATATCAGTGAGTAAAGCATTTCATCATTGGTTAAAAAGATCACAACTATCCTTTTAACAGTGGAGAGCTTTAGAGCCACATTCTGCAATGTAATGATGAAAAGTTTGTGTCCATGCTGTAGTCCCAGATTTAATCTGTTGTGTATTGGTTATATGCAAGTTCTGACACCCGTGGGCAAATTAATATTTTGCTGATTTTTTTAAATTGAAAAGAAGTAAATGTAATTTGCTCAGTGGTGTTTTGCATATTCCTCTACTGCAGCTAAATGTCCAACTAAAAGGGCCATATGTTTGAGAAACATGTTTGCCCTGTATCTGTGTTCAGCCCTCACTGTGTTCTTCTCTTGCTTCTCACCGTTCCCCCTCCTGTGTTCTCCAGACCAAACTGGCCTTGCAGAAGCAGCTGACCAAGAGTTTGACAACTGGCTTCCTGCCCAGCCCCCTCACCCCGCCAACTCTGTGCACAGTGGCAACTAACCCATTGGCTCTGCGCCACCCGGTGGGCACCACCACCTTCATCCAGACCCCATTCCTGGGCCCCGCACTGTTCCGGCCAGCCCCGGGGCCACTGCGGGCCACACACACACCCATCATCTTCTCCCCATACTAAGGACTTAACCACCCTCCCGGCTGAGCTCCTACCCTGTCCCTTTACCAAATCCAAGGCCCTCCTTTATAGTGTGACCCACACAACAAAGGCCACACGCAAACTATGCAGCCCGTCTGACTTAAAATGGGAAGAGTGCACAAATCCTTTTGCTCTCCAGGCCTGATGGCTTGGGAGCTGTTCTTATCATAAAGGCCAAGTTCCCTCATCATGCCTTCTTTCTGCTCCTCTTATAATGACCTAAGGAGCAAAACAGGCCTCCAGACAGTGACTGGTGCAACGAGGCCGCTTTTATAGCCATTTCATGGGTCAACATGGTTTAAATTATGAATATTAATGTGTAATTTATTAGAGAACAAATATAGACAAGTCTAGATGTATGTTTAGTGTGGTTGCCACAAAATAAGGTCCCTTTACTTGATGCTCTTATAAAATGTTTTTAACTCTTATGTTTAGAGGTATGATGAGCAGTCATTGTAGATCAGATGAATCCAAGCCATACCTGTATGGCTGCAGAAGCCAATCTCACTGATCAGAGTTTTTTTTTTTTTTAGCTAACAAGGTTGAAGACACATGTCACATATCATTGTGGATATGGTAATTGTAAAGAAAGAAAAAAACTCCTTGGACAATTACCCCTTTGTAACTTGAAGCCTCTAAAGAACAAAATTGACTCCTCGTTGTGGGCGGTTTGTTGCTCTATAGCTACATGCTTATATGTCTTTATGCTAAAACTCCATTAACGCCATTATGCACACTCAGTTTTAACTACTGTTCATCGGCCCTTGACTCTAACATCAAACATGTCTTTATTTCTTTGAGTCGCAGCCACAGTCATAGCCCTCCAGATCTTTTTTTTTTCTTTGTCCTTTCCCCAGGATTAGGCACTCATTAAGGTCCAGAAAAGGTCAGCTTGTCAACTTTACTTTGTTTCAATTTACAGATCTGTCTTCAGAATGATTTCTTGCTCCATTGCATCATTCATGCAAACTTGAACATCATGTTCTTGCCAAGCAAGTGCCATGAAATAATTTTTGCAGCTATGGGTCTCTCACACTGCAAAATGACATTGTTTTCTTCCCATCTCTCCTTCTTTCACCTCACTGTCGCCCTTAATTTTCTCTGGCATTATCTCAGCATGAGATGATGGGGAGCAGGAGAAAACGCCACTCACAGCACACAGGATCACACATAATGATAACACAATGGAAAACTTGAAGACTTGATGGGATTTCAGAGCTTGATAAAAAAAAAAAAAAGTTTGGATGGCGGTGGGTGGGAAGACTGCTCAGCCAGAATATGATTGACATCCTGTTGTAGTGTCTACGCACAGCGTGGGAGGGAACAAAGCACAGTGCCATGGCAACCACATTAAAAAGCACCTTAAAACTAATTTACCTGCAAAAGCAATGAAAATTGTGTTGATGTTCATCGTTTTTAGTTATTGTAGGTGTATATTTTACAATCCCATGTCAGTTTTATTGAAAAATTTGCTCTTAAAAAAAACAAAACAATCAGGTGAGAATTATCTCATTATGGTTTATCTATGACTATGACAAGTCTCACATTTAAAGCAATACATTTACTATGTTTATGATGTGTTTTCAGTGTATCAATGGCTTTATCTATTCTCTGCTATAAACTCCTGTAACAATGTATTATGTACCCCAACACAACCAAGGGCCAATTCTGATTTGTCAGTGAAGAGTCGTCTGAAATTTTAGGTTTTCCCGATGCTGTCCTTGATGCTTGATGCTCACGGCCAGTCTCCACATATTGTGACTGTGGGCTGAGATGTTCCATTTATAGCAGAGAGGGTGCATCAGCGCCATGTGACTTTATCACTTTACTTTTTAGTGGAGCACAAAAACCCTCGTATGGCTTCCATTGAGCACATCGGAGACAAGCTATTTGGAAGTGTCACAAGTCCAGCATTGACTGTCATTTAACTGTTTGTCCTCATGTGTCAACTAACCCCTCCCACCTCAGCTATCTGCTGACATCCAACGTTCCGTAACACCAAAACAAACATTTGGCTATAAGCCTTAGAAGGACTTGGAGCATACGCATCATCCTCCCTCCAACAGTCATACTAAATCATGTTCTCTTAAATTACAGTGATGGAGCAAATCCTATTCATTTGTACAATGTGTGTAGTTGTGTGTGACGCAGCAGTGCCATCTGTCGTGAAAAAACCTGTAACTGCCATTTAGTACTAGTGCTTCAACAAGACCTTTCATCTAATGTGCATTTTTGTTTTAAGGACTCTCTAAACCTTTCTGGGTAGGTAAATCCACCAGGTATCCCCATCATACTAATGTGATTTTCCCCAGTCGCACTACTCAGTGAACCAACCAGCCTTTAATCTTCACTGTTTGTTTGTTTGTTTGTTTGTTTGTTTGTTTGTTTGTTTTAATTGCTCAGTGGGAACTCGGACTTAGACTAACTTTTTTCTTAAAATAAAAAATCTAGAGAAGCCAGATTATATGTAGAAATATTAGAGTATCTATAGAGATTTTACCAGAGTCGCTATTGTTATCTGTATCATAATGAACTGCTATCTTAGAAGAGACAAGACAATGTTATTGTTGGTTCTGTGCGCACAGAGGGAAAGGAATAATGCTTTTCTTTTCTTTTTTCTTCTTTTTCTGTTAGTTTATTTACATGGTTTTATCAATATGTTTTTTAAAGTACAAGAGAAAATATTTCAAACAAATTTTTGAGTGAGTTTTTTTTTTTCCTCCTTGATGACAATGACTGAATTAATGATGTAATTTAGGCCTTTTTAGACAATATCTTAAAGTCACATTCACCAGGCCTTCTCAGGGGTGACAGGATGAGCTAGAGCTAACATGACCATCCATTCAGGGTATCCCTCCAAAGCTCCAGTAAGCAGGAAACACTGTACACATGGGTGGGTTAATGGGGGGGAAAAAGTGCTGTACATTAGAGAGATAAAGGGATGGATTTTGGAAAATAAAGCTTTTAGAACTTGTACCAAATGTTTTTCTTTTATGTTGATGTAATGTGTGTGTGTGTGTGTGTGTGTAAATGTAGCAACATCAGATGGTTGCTAATGAACCAACATCAGCAGTATGATTGATCGTACGGTTCAGACTTGTTTGGTATTGTTTAAAACATCAAACAAATTTAGGGACGAGAATGATTTTATGTGTGATCCATAGTTTACAGGAACATATGTGTTTGTTTCTCAGAAAATGTGCACCATTTTCACAAGTGCACATGTGGCAACCTACACCTAGCAATTTCCCACCTTTTCCAGAGCCAGTAGTGTTGGATGATCAGTGTTAAACTGAGATACAAAGAAACTGCAGCAAGCTGAATCCAATCCAGATTCTTCCTATGACTTTTTGCATCCTGCCAGGGAAATTGGAGAGCCCAAAACTATTTTGCAGAACACAAACTGGAGAAGGGGAAAATAGGGGGGTAACTGGGATTGTTGCATTTGAAAAGTGATAAAATAATATGTTATTGGCTGCCATGGTTTACTTCTCATAAGTTTGATGAGCAATACAAAACCTTATATGGGCTCCAAAACCTGCAGAAGGATTTGCAGATGGATTTGCAGATGAAGGAGGAATTCGCCTGGATTTTGAAACAGAAGCTCAAGGCTGAACCAAACATTCACTGTGTGTTTTCTTCTAGTTATTGTGCTCAAATGGGATAAGCTAACTCAGCTTTTATGGGCTGTTCTTGATAATCATGTAGTTAGCTCAGTTGGCTCTGTATTCACTTTCCAATTGTCTGGTTTATTTGAAGAAGAGCCCTTGAAATGTATATTGATGTTGTTCCACATGCCCCTGGCCAACATGCCTGCCCATCCTTTGTGGAAACCAAAGATAAGCTACATCAAATCCAGCGCCTCCTGCAGTGTCAATCAAAGGAAAGCCATTGAAACCTCGGCACTTAGTAAAGCCAGTGATATGGCAGAGGGACGTGATGACCTTGCCGAGCTGCAACACATCCTGCAACACATCCTGCTTATTGATTCGTGAGCTCAGATCCATTATCTTATCTGAATGTTGTACAAGGAGGGAAATGCTCACTTATGATTAAAACTATGAAAAAGGTATACATTTGTGTATGTTTTGTATAAAATGCCTTAGTTATGATACACTCACAAAATATCCAGCCGATAAATATTCTGTAATTACTCATAACAAAAATGAGATAGAATATTTAAGTGCTTTACTTGAAACTATACTTACAGGACTGGGCATCAGTCTTAAGTCACTCTTCATTTCTTTATATTTTGCTTCCAAGCAGCCAGACTTTGCAGTTCTTTTTAGACATTGTTCACTTCTTCACCGACCTGTGAATCATTCATGCATAAAAAAAGAATCCCTCCTCAAGCAATGAACAAGTGTTGTGTCTACACAAAAGACAACCTAGCAAAGAACCCATTTTAAAATGCATCTTTAGACATGTTATTAGCACCCTGACCAAAGAACACATCATAAGTTCCCATTTCAATTTATTTGCATCTACAAAAAACAATTCCAAAAATTTTATAGCTGTATTGAAAGTATTTTATTCAACAAGGTGATTTCAAAATAATCATCTCAGCATGGTGTAAAGTCTGATCTTAAAATATTTGAGGAAAGTGGAAAAGTAGGAGAAAAGCAGTAGCAGGCTTAGAACACTATATACTGTACAGCAGGTGAACAGTATCTGGCAAAATGCCCAAAATGTCATTGTCACCTGAAAGGGTAAGGGATGAGGGTTAGGGTCTAAGTCTCATCAGAGATGGTCTCCGTGGAAGGGTAGCTGTCAAGAAACCATTCTAAGGAAGGGAAATGGGAAGAAAAGCCTGAGATGTTCCAAATGGCACAAGAACTTGATTGAAAATCAGGTCTTATGAAGTGATAAATCCTCCCCGAAGCCCAGACCTCAACCTTAGCGAAGCAGTGTGGGATCATATTAACAGAGTATTTAAAAATTAAATTAAACTAAATTAAATATTTAAAAAAAAGAATAAAGTTTAAAAAGAACATCCAATGAAGAACTTTGAAATTTAATTCAAGAAGTCTGGAGAAGTATTCTTGAAGACTCTGGCTTGTCTAAGAGGGTTCAGACTGTGTCAAAGAATAAACATGGTCATACCAAATTCTCACTTTTAAGCTCATTAGAGTTGGACAAATTTAGTTTATACCATAATTTATGCTTGTAGATTTTAATAAATAACCACACCCATTTTCTCAGAATCATACTAAACAATAAGGGGTGAATCGAGACTTGCCCACAGTTTAGTGTCCTACATTTAATTGTGCATTCCAAAGAAAAAAACCTCATAAAAATGGTATTTGATTAAAAAACAGATATTTTCTTATGTGAGACCAGTTTTAATCTCGTATTATCTAGTGAGGAAGAAATCTTGGAGAAATTGCCACCGTTCATTTGTAGATATAAGCATTCAGACATTTTAATGTCTTAAAAGGTTTATTAATTTATTTTCTCTTTTTTTTTTTTTTTTTTATCTCAGATTGACCATGATGTAGCATCAGTGATGTTAAGATCAGCCTCTGTTCATCTCACCACATGCTGCAGGACAGAAACAGGTTTCATGACTGATGATATTTTTATCAGTGCTCTTTTCTGATTTCAAGAAAATATAGTTTCTATATTTACAACTCAGACTAAGTTATCAAACTTTTTATTGGTCAGACTTTGGCCATGCTGCTTTATACTGGAACAATAGTAATCATGGAGAAAATACTGTGACTGTACTATATTACCCTACCAATTCTACAAATGTGCATTCTTTTTTAAAGAAATCTAATAAATAAGCAGTGGAATTTTTCACTTCAGCTTCTGTAGTATTTTCATTTTAACTTTAAATTAACACACTTTTGTATTCATTAGTGAGATAAATTTTATAAACATGCCCCCTAGTGTTTGTTGGATGTGTCAAACAATGTTCTTGTTCATTGTTGTTCTTGTTTTTTTTTGTTGTTGTTGTTCTGTTGTTTTTTTGTGTTTTTTGCAGAAAACAAGAAGCAGTTTTTCCTCAGTTCAGAGTGGAGTGCTACAAGCTAAACTTAAGAATGAATCACTTTGTGCTTTCAAGATAAATGATCTGTCTCAGATGCTTCAAGAAGCCAGCATGACGACTAACATTTGACACAACTGATGGCTTGAGGGCAACATATTTCCAAGCCTGAAAATGCATGAAAATAAAGGTGGCAGTGCCATTTAAGCTGCATTCATTGCTGTGTGGGATTGTTCTGTTTCTCTCTACGCTTCGTGGTTCTGACTGTGAAAAGAGGGTCAGCGCAGCAGCTTCCAGGGTTGAAGTCTGCTTTATCTTCACACAAAAAATGTGGATGCTCAGCCACAGTCATGTCACACTGATGTAGCAGAGTATCGCTGATAGCGACACAAGGGCACTGCCTTTTCCAGCATGAATGTGACCAGCAAGTACAAAATTTGTCTTTTATGTTACCGCTGTCAAAAGGAGGGGGAAATTCATAAATCATGCAGGCAAGTGACAAATCCATCTATTTCAGAGTGTATTTTACAAATGGTGTGGTGGCTCTTTGTTTGTTTTTAAATGTGGGTCAGAACAGCCATTGAGCCATTACAGAGAAATGCTTTGACAGGAAAACATCTCTTACTGGAGTCTCTTCTTTCACAGTTTCAAATTAGCACTGCTGTACAGGCATTGACACAATTTGTGATGCAATCACTGAGCCATTTCAAGTAAAGTAAAATAGGTCCGCTGGTTCACTTTCAGTCATTAAAAAGAACATGTGTGAAATGAGATAGCTCAGGCCGACTCCCTCTGGGTAAACTAAGGTGAGTGTACATAATGTAATTTCAGAAATGTTCCACTTGAGGTTTTTTCATTATCTTACATTAATCTCTCATCATGCCTGTGAGGAACTAAAAGTTAATTTCCTCTGATGAAACGCCTCTAACCTTGTCTTGGCTTTGCACAGATCAGGCTTTAAAAATCTGCAAAATTTGACAAATGTAAATACAAACAGATTGTTTCAGTACCAGCTAAGATCACAAACTGAAGTATTACCAATAATCACCAAACTGCAAGCAGCAGGGGAGGAAATTTCTCCTGAATGTGTTTATCCTGAATATTTTACTCATATGTGTTCAACATTTCATTTTTTTTTTTCATCAAAAGTCTTCAAATACATCACATACTCTGGCAAAATAAGTTAAATTGAATCAGTGGCAGATTAGTTATCTGTGTTTGTGTTTTTGTCCATGAACATATTTTAAAGACCACTTGCTCTCTGAAAAAAAATCACTGCAAACCCTTTAATGTCAAACAGTCATAATGAACTAATTGAAATAACTTCACAGACGCCTTTGTTCTTTGAAGTCTACTAATCCTAAATAGCTTAAAAACTGTGTCAGCACTGTTAGTGTACAGTGCAAGTTCAAACATTTTCCAAGCTAGCAGCATTGGCTTGTGTCTGAAGGGTACTTCATAAAACAGACACTTAAAAGGGATTGGTTATTTTAAGTTCTTGTCTTTTAAGAATATTATTTGTATAAATAGAAACATGGTGGGTACAAATGTTAATAAGTATAGAATTTGTCTCTATTACTAAGGGTTAGGTAACATTGAGTTGTTTAAAGAACTGCAGAACTCTTTCACAGAATAAATATTGTCTTGGTAGTTTCATTGATCTGTTTATGATTATGTAAGTGGTAATTGGCTATGCACATCATATATACAGTCCTTTAAAACTTTTGTTCTACTTTGAAGATTTTACTGGCAGTGTACTTTTAAGTACCAAGTTTCCAAATTATGCCCTCTGGTGGCTTTTGTTGCTGTTTTCCATTTAACCACCAGGGGGCAGTGTTTTACTAATGATTTGAACTACAGTATATAGGAGGTAACTTCTGAGTAAATAAAAGTCAAATAACAATTTGATTAAATCCAGATTGTCATTGTGCTTTGATCAATGTTATTCAAGGGTTATCATATAGCAATATACTATGCATTATGCAGGTGGTGTAAGAAGGACAATAAACATGTTTATAAGTCACATTAAACTAAATTAGTTCATTGCTGTAACAAGGTATAGCTGAAAGTTTAATCCTGGGAAGGCATTCTACCAAACACGAGAACATTTACGTAACTAAACTAGAAAACGAGAAAATCTGAATCTACAACTTAGACTAACTGGAAAGCTGTGATGGGTTTTGGCTTTGTTTAATCTTTTGAACTTGACAAAATTTTTCTGACATGAAATTCTTCCACGTTTCAATAGACACAGAGAAATATTACAAAATCCCTCCAAATAAGACCATAACTCTACAACTATTTTTATTTCTTCATGTTGGAATATGAACTTGCTGTGAGAACATAACCACACATTTTGGTCAGGCACAGTGAAGGCTTTAATTTGTTTACAAAACATGCCAAAAAATGTAAATTGATTAATAATCACAAGAAAAAATAGCATGTATGATCATAGTGTCAAAAGATGTGGCACAAAGAAGTAAATTTCAAAACATCAATGCATTTTCCTCTTTTAAAAAAAATAAACGTCAGGAGCTGCTGGAATTAACAACACGATGCAGCTCCAACAAACGGTTCGGTGACCGGCTGACGTGTACGACCTATAACTACAGCAGTGACGAACTGATTCAGAGGGTTTTCATGTGCTGTCATTTTCACCGTCTCTTTCATGGGGAACAACCAGTAAGAGTAACACCCGAGCTTCCGACATCGACAAAATGAATATCCTGTGCAAAAGGCTTTACGTAAGGAATGTCAATAATCACATCATGTAATAATCTCAGCACCAAACACAGGTAGTGTAACAAATCTCTACATAAAACAACGGGACAGTAATAAGTACATAATTTATAATTTAGCCATTTTTCTTTTAACAACATATTAAATCCAGCATTTGTGTGATGCAGTCACTGGGTAACTTCTCTCATTCAGTCTGTGTGCTCATTTAGTGTACATGAACGTGAAATACGAGACTGTAAAAATGTGCAAAGTCCACTTTTTCTATATTTTTACTGTGGGCATAGTGAGTGCGGGATATCTTATAACTGTGAAATCTCTGGGGAGAAAACTGGATCAAAACGCTGATTGTAAGTAGAACTACGTTTACATTCAAAGCACACAGTTGACGGTCCAACATTATAAATGAATTAGTTTTCAGAAAAACTGAAATAATAGCATGATGCGCTTTTCCATTTCTTGACTGATATAAGCATAATAAAGTTGCATTTTAGCAGAACATAAAGTATATACGTCATTAACACTAACAGTACTCAATTATTATAAATATCCATTCAATCATCCTGCTCATCATCACTTCTTCACATTCTCAAAAGCTAAAAACTCTTCCTACATCAGTCCCTCCTTGTATCAAAATTGACTTCCTCAGTAAAACACACCTCCCTGAACAAGACTGCAGAGTCCAACGTCTTAGCTGTCTGTAGAACCACTGCCCTTATTCTTGTTGCGGCTGAGTGGGAAAGTTGACTTGCTCTGTGGTTGGGTCATTTTGCTGGCCAGGTAGACGAAGGGCTCAATGAGTGTGCGACGGTCCACCACCGACACCTCCCACAGACGCACCTTTTCATTCTTGGCCCAGTTCTGGGCGTAGTTTGAGTCGATTCTCCTCTCGTCCTTCTTGTCCAGCTTGTTACCCAGGACAACAATGGTCACCTAAAAGGCAAGATGACCAGGTTAGCATCACATGACTGAAACCTTTTAACTGCCCGCATCAAAGATGGCAGGGTGCTTTACTAAATCTGATGTAAGCTTTAAGTATGTCTACTATCTGATGTGAATTAAATGAAATTAGAGGCTAGAAACATTTAAATGAATAATTTATAAAACTCATTTCAGTGCATAGAGCAGGATAATCAATGGAGGTGCAAATTACTTGTAAGAGGTCTGTGTAAGATGGTAAGAGTTTCTCAGTTGCTGTATCATAAATTTATAAAGCTTTTTTATCCCTCTGAGTACACTTTAATGTAACATTAATGTCAGTTATTACAGTACTAATACATTTATACTTCACATTGTAATGCAAAATGTTTGGCACGTTCATATATTCTGTAATAAAACTCACATTTCACATTAAATGCAATTACTGGCCATGTAAACTGTAGCGACTATCCAGCTCTACCATTTTAGTCCCTTTGGATGCGGGGGATCCTGGTGATAACGTGCTTCATTTAATCAATGTCCAGACTGCAACACAAGTTCGGGGTGTGTTCCCATTTATTAGAGAAAATAAGAACGTGACTGATGACGGTTTAAAGTCGACAATGGCAGTTTAAGTCATCAAAGCACCCGTTGTGATGTTATCAAGCGTTACCAGACACGTTCTGAAGCGGTAAAAAAACGTACAGCCTCCGGTCACCCAACACCGGTGCACCGTTAACCCCATACCTAAATGCACTTCCTCTTAACCCCGCCACCAATGGCTAAGGGAAAAATAGGTCACATGTGTCATTCCAACATAAACAAACACCACCACCTAAAACAAACAATGAAAAGAAATAATGGCTCCTACATACACAATACCAGAAATGTTGGCATTGCTGCGCTAAACCGAGTTGTGAGTAGACAAGATTTATGGGGATGTTAAAACTCATATCACTGCTTTGAAGTATCTGGATATAAACCATCTAAATGAACCTAGTGTTCTTAAAATGTCACTAATTTAACCTTACAAAATGCTTAACTGTTCAGTTCTCACCTCTTTCTTGTCTCTGTGACGATCAATATCTTTCTTAAGGGCCTCCATTCGCTTAAAGGACTCTTTACTATCAATACTGTAGACAAGTACAAAGCCATCAGCAAAAGAGTAGTAATGCCGGGGAAACTCCATCCCGTCCCGGAGTCCGCGGGTGTCATAGAAGCGCACCTGCTCTCGTGTGCCGCGGTCGGTTTCTATGGAGCCGATGTAGATGTCCTCCAGGGTTTCCATGGGCTCTGAGCCTTATAGAGGATACACAAGGACAGGAACATGCGTTGTGACAAGATGCAAAGACAACTGCTGGTGTGGTTGAAACTCAAAACTACATATCTTTATATTTCTTACAGGTGAAATACACAAAAATTGGAAATACTTGGTCATACCATTTATTTAATTTTCCTAAAATCATATCAAAAGCTCCCAGTGTTGGTACTTATGTTGTCAGCTGAGAGCAGTGGTAATTGTTAACTTCCAAATGAATGCAGGTGTAAGAAACACAGTTTTTCTGAGTTTTACTGTTGCCATTGGGTTAAACTTTATGGCATCCACTTCCATAAAAGCAAGCTGTTTGCACAAAGCAGGGGTTATAGCTGGCACTGTGTACAAAAAGGGCTAAGCAGGAATAAACTGCCTTCCATCATGGAAAAGAAATCCAAATTTCCCCTATGAGTCAATTTATCAGCTAACAGTACAGCAAATCCTGTTTAAATGTCAGATAAAGGCCTGTTTGCACTAGATATCTGTGAAAGAAGCCATTATAAATATATTGAAAATTTTTCACTTCCACTTCCTGCATTGTCATTTGTAAATATTCTTATTGTATCACCAGTTTTCAATAATTCATGTTTTAATCATCCATCAATAACTATAATAATAAAAAAAATATATTGATATATAAAATTCAATTGCTTTTCTCTCATGGACTGCCTCAGACATACTGACATCTTATTGAGTGGTCACTGGTGTATAGAAGGCTGGTGACCTACCTGCAACATGATTGTTATATAGTAATTGTTCCAATACAGCTGTTTTTCCAACAACAGCCTGACCACACACGACTACTTTACAGCTTTTACCCATGATGACTCCTTAATGTCCTGTCAGAAGATCTGTTGATGGAAGAAGTTGCACAGACTGAGTGCAGTTGAGTCACATGACACACAATCATAATAATTAAACAGGTTAATAAAGAAAAAAAAAGGTCTGATGAGCAAAGGTTTAGATCCACAAAGGCTTAACCTACGAAGTTGAGCTTAAAATTGTGCCCTTGTCATATTTTCGTATATTTCTGACTTGGTTTTTGTTTTAGCGGGCGTTTCATTGTATTTCCAGTCCAAAATATTAATTATGTTTTTTTGTTTTTTTTAAATTAATTCTTGACCACGTGTACTGGGTGTTTAGGATTACTTTTTTGTTTCAGTGTCTGGGCACTTTTTTTTTGTTGTTGCAGATGCTTTGATGTTTAGTTTTTTTTCAAGGATTTTAATGTAGTGAATTTTAATCACAATGTCTTATACCAGTGGTTTCCAACCTAAGGTCCCTAAAGAGCACTGGGGTCTACAAGATTTTGAATGTATAGAACCTGTGTGATTGTTAAAATGAATGCTATGTTCACACAGATGCCAGTTTAGGTCTATTCTCTTAATTATTTTATTTATTTTTGTTTTTATATCATTTGGATGTTTTGTTCACATGGAATCTGCATTTTATGAGCCTGAAAGGTAGGTGTTCTTAGGGTTGAATGCTTCTCCTTTCGTTTACCAAACAGAAGCCACATCAGTGCGTCCTAACAACACCTTGTTCATCTCTTCTGACCACAGAAATCAATGGGAAAAACTTTGTTCTTTATTCAGGTAGCTTCTGCAAACACTGTGCAACCTTTTGTGTTTCTTTCTAAAAATGTAGTGTTCCTTTGTCATGTTTGAAAATACTGTGATCTGAATCATCTAGCCAAAGTCACTCAATAGACTTAAGAAATCAAAATTTTGTCCTGTATCAGCCAAGATCTAAACTGCATCCATAATCTGTGAAGGAAATTAAGGTTCGGAGTGACAGTGAGGAAACCCTTCAATATAAAGGACCTGCATTTTGTTTCCAAAAAGTCACTTAAGTTATGTAAAATCCCAGTGAAGATGGGCAATATTGATTGATTACTGCTTAAACATTAATTGTATCAATAATTGAGGAAAAAACAGAAATCACTATATAAAGTTCAAATAATCATCAACACCTTCAACAGGATATCTAAACGTCATTTCTCACTTGCAAATAACAAAAAAGAAACAAAACAAACTAAAGTGATACAGAAGCTGTGTAAAATAAATAAATAAATAAATAAACAAACGTGTCAACTGACCCAAAGATACAAAACTACATTGATGAAAAATTTCCAAATCCAGACCACACAGTGGCAACATAAATATAATTTCTGCAAGAGACATAATTGGAGACAAAAATCAAATCTAGTCAAAGGTTTTCTTTTTCAGTTTAGGTTTCACGGTCATTGGTTGAGCAAACAGACTACCCCTACATTATTATATAAACGAACTCATTTAAAATTAAACAATGCTTTGTTAAAAGTAGAATGACTACCTTTAAGGACTGTAACGCGAAGAAATAGCTTAGCATTAGCTCTTAGACAAATACATTTCTAGGATATCGTGATTTAAGTCGCTATTGTGATGCAAACCTGACTAATCCAACTTAAATGTGTCTACGGATACTTGTTACGGGGTGATCCATATCTATTTGCCCTTAAAATCATTTTTAACATACAGAAAAAAACGTCAACCTTACCTAACGGATTACTTCCTGTTTACAGTGTACGTAACGACTGCAATATGAGACCCCGCCCATCCTCATTGACGGCAAAATGGCGACGGATAACTGTGATGCCGTGAACATGGACCCTGACATGGAACTGCTTAGTGACGAGGAATTAGAAAGGTGTGCGTTGGAAAGAAAATAGTGTCAGTGGCAAAAACAGATGCATGACGAAGTCTTTTACTGAAATGTCTAACTCAGTGCCATTGTCATTTGAATGTTCTTCTCGCACTTCTCAAGCTAACTTGCGCGCTACCGCTAACTGTTAAGCTACATTTGGATAGCTTGGTTGTTCTCCACTTAGCGAGCTTTCGTTTTTCAGGTTTACTTGCTCTCACGTTCTGATATCTGTAAATCCCACTTAATAGCCTGAATGTAAATACTGATCGTACTAAAAGTTGTTCATTTATATAAGTGCCATATTGCCAGAATGGCACAAGCTGGCTTAATGACACTATTCACTCACAATGTGGTCGTGATGTAAAGCTTAAAAGCCCTCCCAAAAAAAGTAATGGCAGTAGCACACATCATGGTGTCAGATGTTCCTGGCTCTGCTCTCCCTCTCTGCTTCACTAAATAGCTACGCGTTTGCTTGAAATAGACACTTCTGCTCTGCTGTTTCGGCTCTATGTTTAGCTAAGTGGGGCCGGTAAACTCTGATGCGTGCCCACTCATTAAGAAACGATAGCTATGCATATGTTACCACATAACAGGTATAGCTAAAATAATGTTTAGAAGAAAAGGATATTAAACAAACTCCCAAAGCTGATCTACATATGCTATATCACTATATAATAACCTCAGCTTCTCTCACTTATTTCAGGCCTTTTTCCTAAGTTAACATGCTTTGTTTTTGTTTTTCTTCCCGTTTCTTTACAGGGAAGCAGAGGGCTTCAAAGAGCAAGGCAATGCCTATTATATCAAGAAGGATTACGCAGAGGCTTTCAATTATTACACCAAGGCAATTGGTAATTATTGCACAATTATTTTGGCAGTTTCCACGTTCAGTCATCAGTGGGATGGTTTTTGGTTTGGTTAAGTCATTTGAGATTTTGTTTTATTTAGATGTGTGCCCAAAGAATGCAAGTTATTACGGAAACCGGGCGGCCACACTAATGATGCTGTGTCGGTACAGAGAGGCTTTAGAGGACTCCCAGCAAGCAGTACGACTAGACCACACTTTTATGAAGGTGGGTTGGATGGAAAAATACAATTTCTTTTATTAAAAGTGAAAAATTCTTCCTCCATTTGTCAGTCAGTTGCTGTATTCTTTTTTTTTTTAGCTGTCTGACTTTATGTAAAAATACACTGAAGCCTATCCTTGTGCATAGTTAGAATTTGGCATACATTTTCACCAAAGGTGTAAATCAATGAACATTATCACTTAAGTCTGTTAACTGTAAATCTTTCACTCACAGGGACATCTGCGAGAGGGGAAGTGTCACCTGTCACTTGGGAATGCTATGGCTGCCAGCCGATGTTTCCAGAGGGTTCTGGAGCTGGAGCCAGATAACAGCCAGGCACAGCAGGAAGTGAGTTGGCCTGAACTTTAGAGAGCTTGATCTGAAAACTTGGACATGATTGTCCACTGCTGAGGAGGCATTTGCCAAGCTACTGCAAATAAAGCATATAAGTCTCATGCTGTCAGGTCCAACTAGAGCTTCTATTCTTACTGAAAAAAAAGAAATGTTTCAGGCTATTCTCTAAAATTTGTGCTACTTATATTGGCATGGTTTAACAAACAGTAAGCATGACTCAAAGAGCCACCAGTTGTAGTTGTCATGGTATGTCTGTGACTCACATTGAACACCACTAATTCCTTTGGCAGCTAAAGAATGCAGAATCCATCCTTGAATATGAGCGAATGGCAGAGATTGGATTTGAGAAGAGAGACTTCAGGATGGTAAGCCACATGTTGTCATATTTTTTTAATTGAATAGTACAATATAGCAACAATAGCCATCATGTCAAGTAAAACAAACTTTCAAAGAATGCTGTGGTTCTCTTAAGGTTGTCTTTTGCATGGACCGTGCCTTGGAGGCTGCCTCAGCTTGTCACAAGTTCAAGATACTGAAGGCAGAATGTTTAGCCCTCTTAGGGCGATACCCAGAGGCACAGTCTGTAGCCAGGTAAGAATTTGGGAATATGTTTGCTTATCTAATCAAAATTCTTGAAATTTTGGTGCAGTGACGTGAAAAGGAAAATAAAAGCCATTTGATATATTTGTAAACGGTGTCATCAGCCAGATACATAGAAAAGCAGTTATATGCTCATGCTTCTTAGAAGTAAAGGCTTAGTCTCATATGCAAAACTGTAACACCAATTTCTTTTCTTGCCTTGAAAATAAATATTCCCTTGTGTGGTGTTCTCTTTTTATTGTTGACATTTGTTTTATAGCACTTGCGGTCAATTGCTGCGTGTTTACTTCCTAAGAACTCTTTGCTTTAGCAAAGCATACATTAAGTAGTTTGCTGTAGTCATCAGATGTAGATTAAATCTTCAAAGATAATTTCACATAATGGGACATGTTTTTCATTTCTTTTTTCATTCAGTGATATTTTGCGAATGGACTCCACTAACGCAGATGCTCTGTATGTGCGTGGTCTCTGTCTGTACTATGAGGACTGCATTGATAAGGCTGTCCAGTTCTTTGTCCAGGCTCTGCGTATGGCTCCAGACCACGACAAGGCTCGGCTTGCTTGTAGAGTAAGTAATTCAACACATGAGATATAAATTGCTAAAAGAATTAGTTCTGAATTTCTTTAAATTTAATGGATCCAAAGTGTGAAAGGTTATTTATCACATGGGTTTCATTTGGCTTCAGGGATGGTTGAGTGAGATCACTTTCTTGTAGTCATTATCACCAGAATAACTTGGATTTCTGTGATGTGGTTAAATAACTCTGAGACATTAGCTGAGGGGCGTAAATGGATTTCCCATAGTCACACTATTACAGACCATTTATGTATTTACTCAGAATTTGCTAAATAACAATACATGATGCTCTTGGATTACTTGCTAAATGTGTCTCCTACAGACATCTAGGAATTGAACACAACTACGCAAAAAGGTCAAGTTAATGTGTTTTCCCCAAACTTTATCTGAGGGGAGACTTACAATCCCACTTATTAAAAATCCTTGCTTTAAGTAGCTTTTGAGGCTGATTTTATGTTTTGTTTTTCCAGAATGCCAAAGCACTAAAAGCCAAGAAGGAGGAAGGGAACAAGTCATTTAAGGAGGGAAACTTTGAGGCGGCCTATCAGCTGTACTCAGAGGCTCTAACAATAGATCCTAATAACATCAAGACTAATGCCAAGCTGTACTGTAATAGAGCCACTGTTGGATCAAAGGTGAGCACCATGCACCACATCTTACATCAACATCTATCAAGTTAGTTGCAT
>JBAMHW010000023.1:20951360-20967993 GCA_037177495.1 Rhadinocentrus ornatus
CACTTTCAGATTACCATAGTTTTGAGAGATGCTAAATTCTCCAACATCAGCAGAACTAAGTTGTTGTTTTATCTTCCTTGCTCGCTGCTTTGAATGTTCCCATTCGTTGGTTTTCTTTAAAAGCTGAAGAAACTAGAACAGGCCATTGAAGACTGCACAAAGGCCATTAAACTGGATGAGACCTACATCAAAGCCTATTTAAGGAGAGCACAATGGTATGTTTGAGATTTCTAATTTGATTGTTAGTGAAGAATCTAAGGTAGACTGCATTTGACACCAGACAGAATAATCATTGTTTACCAAGTGGTTAAAAAATGACAGAGTTCTGCATCCTGTTCTGCAGTTACATGTACACGGAGCAGTATGAAGAGGCAGTGAGGGACTATGAGAAGGTTTACCAGACAGAAAAGACAAAAGGTAATAATCCACTGGGGGGCCACAGCAAGACTTTATTACAGCAATAAAACACCTCATGACCATAAGATTTTTTCTCACAAATGAGGAAGAGATACCTCGAGATAGACACATGTCCTAAACCGTTCCTCTCTATTTTCTTGGTTGCCAATGCTGGCCCATTTAAAGAGTTTCTTAATGATAAAAGGCACTGCTGGTATTTCCAGCCTCCTAAAAACTTAAGATATTTACAACTCTGAGCTCTTGGGGTGTATGCTTCCTTTATGGCTGTGGTTTCCAAACTGGAGGGCAGGCCCCCTAGGGGGAGCCCAGAGTTATGACAGGAGCGGTGCAGCGAGAGTAAATAAAATTGATAGTTTTTGCACTGCTAGTAAAACATGAACAAATTTGTGAAAGTACCAAAGGGCAAAATCCTTTGCCCTTTTGAGAAAAAAAAAAACAAGATAAAGAAAATATAATGAGGCATATTGTGCCTTGACTAGGAAATGGTCAGTGGTGAGTAATGAAGAGAGATTGTTGTATGTCACAAAATATCATTATCTGACTAAATTAAGCTAAACAAGTTACAATGCTACTTGGGGATTCCCATCCCGAACAAAAAGAAAAGCATGTTTGTTACTTTAGAAATAAACTACTGTTGTACATGCAGAATGAATATAAAGCATCTGCCTCATAGAAAGCTCAACTCACATGAAGTAGTTTGCAGAGTTTCCTGGTTTAAAATGCCTCACACTACAGCAGAGGAAGTGATAATTCCTTCTGCCACTCACATGGCTTTACCAGAGTTAACAAAATAGCAGCCAATAAACTAAAGACAGTTGTGTGTTACATTTCTTTATACATTTCTTTGAAATCATTGGGGTGCATGTGGTAGTGGGTCAGGGATAGGGGGGCCTTGACATTGTTGTTGATGAAAACGGGGGCCTACAGAAAAAGTTTGGGAACCACTTGTGATGGTAAAACAGCCCCATGAATGAAACGTATAGACACATCCTATAATAATCGTCTTACTTTTAATGTTATTAGCTATTTAGTTATTTGTCAATGAAAGATATTGATATTCTAGATATATTTATTGCTCATCTTTCCTATTGTTTTTTTTTTCTCCCCACAGAACACAAACACCTTCTCAAAACTGCTCAGCTGGAGTTGAAGAAAAGCAAGCGAAAAGATTATTACAAGGTGCTCGGGATTGATAAAAATGCCACAGAGGACGAGATCAAGAAAGCTTACCGCAAACGGGCACTTTTACATCATCCAGGTCTCTCATGTCTGCTCGCTATTAAAAAGGAAAAACATTGTGATATCTCACACACACACACACAAGTGTTCATCTTTACATATTTAGCATTGAATATGGTGTTTTTATTTTTCCTTGATTTTAGACCGTCACAGTGGAGCCAGTCCTGAGGTTCAGAAGGAAGAAGAGAAAAAGTTTAAGGAAGTGGGTGAGGCTTTCAGCGTGCTTTCAGACCCAAAGAAGAAGTCTCGCTATGACAGCGGACAAGATCTCGAGGATGATGGCATGAACATGGGAGGTCAGTATCGGGGCAAGCTCTGGTGTGGGAGGTCCAGTGGGTGAACAGTTCTGAAAATTTCAGTTTTACAAGTAGATGTGTGGGAAAATTTAAGCAAAACTAAAAAGTTTTCTGTATTTTCTCTACCAGATTTCGATGCCAACAACATATTCAAAGCATTCTTTGGAGGTCCAGGTGGTTTTAGTTTTGAAGGTAATTAAATATTTGTGGAAAAAAAATACATTTATGTCTCTCTGCCAATAGCATTTTTATTTCCATGTTTTAGAGACTAAGATGAATTAGTCTTGTTTTTCAGCATCTGGACCTGGAAATTTCTTCTTCCAGTTTGGATAAATGGAGGACACATCTACCTAAATCATTACTACATCAGGACTTCTCAACAATGTCGACCCCTCAACCCACCATCTGTATTTAATGTATGACTGATACAAGTCAGGTTCTTGTCTATGCCATTGACTGAATGAATGCAACCCAATGACCACACACAGCAAATGATTTAATGTCAGTTACAGCAAGGACACCAAGATGGCTCAGACTGATTAGCGTTACTGGTTTTGGATTTTGTTTTTCTCCCTCCAGAATGAAACAAAAATGAAAATCAGTAACGGCTATCAACACTGGTGCAATTGTTCTCTGAATTTTTGAGATAGGAGAAAATTGTGCAGCTATTGTATCAGAGCTTTTAGGGATCCGTGCGGGAAGTGCCATCCTGGGGAAACTCTTGAGACGCTGCTTTGCATTGAGCAAGCTTTCTATCCTGCTTGTCTTTGGTGCTGAGAAAATATTTTTCTGTTTGAAAGTTAATTGCTTGATTAGTGGGTTCTGAGGAAGATCACTGAGAAAACGGCACCTCCCCCTTTTAGGAGAATCTGTCAAGCAACGGGCTGCTATGAATTCACACTGAAAACTGCCTCCTTGTCATAGCCAATGGGAGCACTCAGACTTTTTTTTTTTTCTTTTAAAGGCAATAACAGCTGGAACCTAAACCTACACATACAGCACAGCCAGAGCACGCTAGGAAGATGGCAGCTGGGACAGCTGTGCTGTCTTTGTTGCCAGAAAAGTCACACTCCCTCTTGTTACTGGTTTTATGTTTGATGTTGCCATTCACAGATTGCTGCATTGTACATTTTTTTGGAATGTAAAGTGTTGGTTTGTGACATAATTTTTCCTTTTTTTTTATTTTCATATGTATATTTATTGTAAGTTTGCTGTCTTATAAAACATTCATTTTAAGATGAAGGCACTCTTCTGTTTAAAAGACATTTTTGAATTTAAAAAAAAAGTGCTACATCTGCATGACGTGTTGTGCTTAAGTGAATTAGGCCTCAAGAGTGTCCTCATCTTTGCTCAGTTTTTGCTCTTTCTGGTCTTTTATCCTTTAAAAGTACCAACTGTGTCAATAAAGTTGGCATTCTCTAGGTTCCCCCTTCATTTTTGTTTCAACCGTGTATTGCTGCATAATTAAGCGAACCTTGGAAAGGAACGATAGCCTCGAGGTGGAGACCATTGCGCTTCAAGAAATGAACGCAAGAGGTCGCTTTCTCAGTTCAGGTTTGTTTGGGTGGTTGCTAAGCTACCAGTTAAGGTTAGGTCCTTTCGTTTGGTTAAGTTAAATTGGCTCGGAGGCTATTTTAAACTTTTAAAAAATGTCGGAAACGGATGAAAACCTCAATGGCCAAAAGTTAAAGTGTGTATTCTCAACTTTAATGGCCGACGGGGAATGGCTATTTGTTAAAGGAGAATACAAAAATGCCATAAAGAGCTTTACAGCGGTAAGTATAGATTTTAGCTGAAGACGGTTAGCGTTCCTCTGGTTCGTTAGCCTAACTTTTGAAATTACTTGCTACGTTTAGGCGCTCTCTTTAAAGCCTGACGACAGGAAATGTTTTGTTGGTCGGTCCAAATGTTACTTGAAGATGGGGCAACTTGAAAACGCTTTAAATGATGCTGAGGCTTCACTCAAAGACGACAATTCATTTTTTGAGGTAAATGTTTATGCTTTCCACGACCATAAGTTGTTTTTAAGTCTTATTTACATTACATACCGGCCCCCTTTTTGGCCCCTATTACAAGGAAAGAAAAAGTCATATTATTGTAACTTTCAGGGGTTGTACCAGAAGGCTGAGGCTTTATACTACCAAGGAGAATTTGAATTTGCACTGATGTTTTATGACAGAGGAAAAAAGATTCGTCCCCAAACTCAAGGGTTCCGACTGGGTATCCAGAAAGCACAAGAGGCCATAGAGAACTCTATTGGCAGTAAGTGATTTGTAAAGTTATGTTAGCGATTTCACATGCAACACTTATTTTGCTGAAATCTAAAGTGTTTGAACCCTTCTGTCACTTTACAGGCCCTTCTTCAGTTCAACTGGAGATTAAGCAAGACTTATTCCACAAAGATGAGGAGGTGAGTATTTGCTGCGTTACACTTTAGTAACTGTTTTTGCCATTTTTAAGATTAGCAGTTCTTAGGATAAAGGGTACAGGCAGCAGAAAAAGATAAATAGATGCACAGCTAATCTGGTTTTGCACAGCAGAGTATGCCCAAACCACACACAAGAGGAGTTCTATTCAGTGCAGTGATTTATTGATATATTTTTTCCCAATGGTTTCTCAAGCTATTCCTGAACTTTTTTTTTTTTTTTTTTTCTTCAGTTTTACAGGGCACTGAAAGAGGTCATTACCATCAGTGCCATAACCACTACAAGGATGTATTCTTGGTCTGATGTGTAGCAATGTTTAGGACACACCTTGGTGTTGCATATAAAAGTAACACCAAGGTGTGACCAAAACTTACCACACAGAAAACTACTTTGCCGGCTATAGTATGTTCTCCTACTGTTTCTTCCCCAAGTAAACACAGCACTTGGCTGCCCACAAGGTGTAAAGAAAGTGGTGTTCATCAGATCAAACAACCTTCTTTTATAGTGAAGTGATCCACTTCTGATGTTCATGTGCCTCTCGTAGGTGCTTCGAGTGAAAGACAGAGGTTAGCAGTCTGCATTGCTTATTAAGAAAGCTGCAATGCATTGTGTTTTTGGCTTAATTGATTTTTTTTGTTGTTGTTTTCATAGTAATAGCCTTTACTTCTTTCACACTAACCCGCTCCACAAACTGACTTTTCATATGGTACCAATTATATCTGACGCCTTGACTGGTGTATTGTAACAGTCAGTGTAAACCACTTCACCTGTCAGGGGCGTTAATCTTGTGCCTGATTAGAGTGAGCACATGTTGAAACACTTGCCCCTTTACAGTTTCTTGTTTGGGTATTGTAAAACGTTTTTTTTCTCTGAACTTTTTTTTTGTTCAGTTTTACAAGGCGCTGAAAGAGTCTGTTAAAATGGGTTATCATAGATTTTCTGTTTTTTTTTCTGTGCAATGTTTACAAAGCCAATCTCTTTTCAGAATCTGATAAAGGAGAAGAAACATCACACTAAGAAGATCTCTAAGCGTGAAAAGATGACAAAAGATCTGTTGGGAGAGTTTTACAGAGACAAGAAATTTCTAGAGGATCTGATGAAAGATCAAGGTATTCATTTATCCTCGTGTGGATATGCTTTTGTTCATAAATCTTTGATTTGGTGTCCCTGGCGTTATGTTTAGGGTCATCAAAGTAACTACTCATCAAATCATTTATTTAATAATCTGCAGACTTTGTAAAAGGTAGGACAAGGCGTGGTGAACAACTGCAGGACATTATTCAGAGCTGCCTCAAATCGCTTGACACTTGCACTGAATTTTGGAATCAGGAAAAACCAATCTCTCCTCAAGAAAGGAACCGTCCGCATATACAACAAAAATGTGAGATATCTTCTGAACCTGCTCAGTTTCTGCTAAGGAGCTTCGACGATATAGATGCAGGTAAGATACGCATTTATCTGAACATCCAGCTTCCAGCTTTTCTTTTGGATTAAAACATTGTCACATTTTGTTTGTCACCATAGAGCTTACTTCTGGAAATGCAGAAGGTAGTCTCAAGAAGGCTGAAGAAGTCATGGAGATAGTGCAAAGGTGGTCAGAGAAAGAGGTTCCTAATAAAAAAGAGCTATTGGGTAGCCTGCACAGTTGCATTGGAAATGCTTTGTTTGATCTGGGAGACATGGACAAAGCATTAGAGCATCATCAGAAAGACCTGGATTTGGCTAAACAATGGTGAGAATTTTAAAAAAACCACACCAATGAAATTTCATTAGACCAAAGTTCATTAATCCTTCTCACCAACAGCAAACTTCCGGAAGCAAAGTCAAGGGCTCTGGATAACATGGGCCGTATTTATGCTCAAATTGGACAGTTTGAACAGGCCATTGAGTTGTAAGTAAATAACAAACTATCAATTATACATTTGAAATAAAATTTTCCAAACTTTGAAAAAACTGTTTCTTTAATGGCAATCTGTACCAGCCACATTTTACAGTGAGATATGCCCAAAAAAGATTTAACTAACATGTCTTCTTTCTACATTCACAATTCAGCTGGGAAAAGAGGATTTCCTTGGTTTGTGGTGGTTTTGAGAAGACCTGGCTGTTCCATGAGATTGGCTGTTGTTATATGGAGCTTAATCGCTATAAAAAAGCCAGAGACTGCGGCGTCCTTGCAGCTGCTGCAGCTGGTGAAATCAATGATGGGAAGTGGCTAATAAATGCCAATGTTTTGGTAGCACAGTCAGAATGTAATTATTACTCTACTGGTTATTGCTTGATATTGCTCTTATAATCAGAGACTAATAAGCATTATTGTTTTAACCACTCCAGGCTCTAATGCTGTTAAACTTCTTATTTTACCTTTAGAAGTAATTTCCTCATACTTTATTTTTTCAGTAAAGCTTGGAAAGTTTGAATCCTCTGTGTCCTACTTTGAGGAAGCTTTAATCCATGCAAGACTTCAAGAGGATGACTCTGCCATGAATGCCATCCGGAAGGTTCCACTCATTGTTATATACCTCTGTCTGCTTTGTTTTTAGTTTCATATCCGGGGATTTTTCAATTCTGACATTCAGTGTCTTACTTTCAGGCTCTTGATGAAGTAAAACAACACCTAGGATACTGAGGATGTTTTCGGGGAATACATATGGATTACAGAACAGCTTGGGAAAATGCCAGAAGAAGACCAATCAACGGTCAAGTCTTCCTCATTTTAAAAATCTAAAAGAAGCAAATATATATCTTGTCATTATTTAAACCAAAGATCTCTCAATATAGCAGACAGCAGTTAATTGTACTGAAGTGGTGTTCCCTGAAAAATAAACATTTTTGGTTTTGAAATGTTCTGACTCTGAAATTGCTTTTTTTTATTATTATTAATATTATTTATTTTATAGAAGTTTTTTATGGAACTAAAATATTATTGTATAGAAAGCCATGCCATGACTTTTCCTTGATAACTTATACATTTACAGGCATAACTTTTGGTTTATGGTGGAGTGAACTTCCTCATGAGCCAGCTCTGTCACATCTGCCATCAGGCATACATGGTGGATTATACATACAGATAACATGCAAGTTTCCTGGTAATATGAGTTTGTGGTCTTAATTGTTTGTAGCTAAAATAGTGTGATATTTGGCAGTATCATGGTTTGAATCTTTAACAAAATAGTTATTGTTAATAATTAAGAAATATATTTTTTTGTTAGCTGATGTAGTTAGTGTTTTTCAAGTTTTAAAACAAAAAGTAATTATCAGATTGCCATTTTCTATGCAAATAAGATGTGTACTTTATGTCTGTGAAGCAGGACTTTCAGGTGTGTGGCTTGTGTTTTACAGCACCTTCAGCTTTGCATAAGAGATAGCAGCTTTTTTTCCCCTATTACTAAACAAAAATGCAATGGGGTTATCCATAAAATGTTCAAGGTGGATACACATCGGATGTAAGTATACACTCATGAACATTGTTATTAATTCTTTAAAACTCTAAGCTAGAGTACTTTTGACCTCCTCTTCCTTGAAAGATGACATTACGGACTGTTATTTTTTTGACCATATTGATAAGAAAATTTGGGTCAGAATTTGCATATTTGAGTTCTTACTCCGTCAAAACTGAGGAAATAAATAAACAAACCTAGCCTTAACATAGATCAAATAAATAAACATATGAAATATGGTGGAAAGTAATAAGATAAATTTAGCCAAATAATGGATTACAAACTCTCCGGTAAGGTTCTTCCGGTCGCCAGGGGCGTGTCTGTGGCCACGCCCAAATGCGCGTTCCCGGTATTTCCCATATATTTTTTTTCTTCTTGTTGAAGAGAGGACTGCCTTGTCATTGTAGTCAGGGGGAAACGCGTGGTCAGCAGCAGTAGCTTCACCGCAGCCTTACTGGTAAGCTGGCATTTTAGCAAGCATTGTGTCCAAACTATTGTCTTTTTTTAATGCACGCGCTGTTTAAATTAAGTTGTCCTGGTGACACACATGGATTTGTTTACGCCGTGCTGGTTAAACTTGGTGGTGTGACTGGGGTTGTTAAGCCAAATTAAGAGATTGTCTAGCGGGGTGATTAATTTTTTTTGTCTAGCGTGCTAACAGTAGGTACACGCCACTCTCGCGTGAGTAAAACGTGTACTTATGTGCAGCCTTCAAACTCTGTTTTCTTTGTTTAAAGACATACAGGCTTACCTGATTCGCTTTGACGAATTTAGAATTATTTCTCTTTAAGAATTTGCTTTAAACTCGTGTCAAACAAAATGGTAACTATGCACATTTACTCGTGTTTTACCAAAACTAAAAATGTGATAAATATTTGAATATCTGTTCAGATTTTAGTTTTAATTTCGGTTGTGTAATAGCTGGAACACAAGGAGGTTAACGGAGGGGTAGTTTCTTTGTTGCTGCTTTCGCTTGTCTTGTGAGCGCTTCCTCTATTGTAAAAGAATATGGTTTCAAACATGTTACACCTCGCGTTTGACGCACCATTTTCTTAGCTACACTTTGTTTGCTGCCTTGGTCTGGCACAGTTTCCATGCGCAGTTAATGTTGTGCATCTAAACCATTAGTATATTGGATTACTGTCGACGCAAAAATGGAAAATAGAATCTGAATAAGCGGTACAGTTTCTACATTTAGCCTCCACCTCTGCTGTGCAATCAGACGAAAAAACCCGAGTGAACATATATAAACTAAACTTGGTGACTAGGTCGAAACATTTTTATCCTCCTGGATATTCAGTCTTGAAAAGATCATCTGATATATTGGAGCTGTTCACATCTTGCAACACTTCTTAAATCTTAGGTTTTGAGTAACTTCCTGTATGTGGCATTATTACCATCCAGACAAAGTTTTTTTTTTTTTTTCTCTGAGCACACATTCTCCTTAATCAATAAAAATAATACTAATTAACAAGAAAGCTACCAGAGGTGATGAGCGTTCCCGTTTCAAATTGGATGTTTATTATTGGCTAATCCAATGCAATAATGTTTGATTAGATTACGTTTTTCTATTTGCATTTTAGGTGAATGGTGGTGTCCAAAGTTGGGCTTTAAACAAACATGGATACTGAGAAGAGTGCGGAAGTTTTAGATGCGTCAGAGACTCCACAAGAGGAGAGCGTAATGGAAAAGGAAGAAAAAATGGAGATGACAGCAGAATCCACAGAGTCTGAGAATCCGCCAGCTGCTGTGGAAGAGATGGAGCAGTTGGCAGTGAACGGTCATGCTACTGAAGTGGAAAGCATGAAAGAAACAGAAGAGCTGCCTGCAGCTGAAAACATGACACAGGAAAATGTAGAAACAACTACTGAGAACAGCTTGGAAAAATCAGAAATGGAGTCAGTACCCAGTGAGATGGCACCACCAGAACCAGATGAGTCATCTGAAAAGATCTCAGACCCAGTTGCAGAACCAGGAAACACTGTGCCAGAGAATAACCCAGAGCCTCTGGCAGAGAGCGTCCCTGAACCTGAGCCAGAGAAATTGGCAGAATCGGTTCCAGAAACTGAAATGCCAGAAACTGAAATGCAAGAGCAAGCATCACCTGTACTAGCCACAGTCCAGCAGCCAATTGATACGCAACCACCCAGCCAAGAGAAGAAAGTGTTGGAAAAAGTGGAAATTGAGAAAGAATTGCAAACAGCCATCAAGCCTGAGGCAAAGATGGCAGCAACAGAAGCTGTGCTGGTGACAGAAGTTTCTTCAAAGGTACTGACAGAAGCAGCAACGGTAAAAACAGGGGCATCAGCTGAGATTGGGAGTGGTGAGTCACAGAATGAGAAGGAAGGAAACTCTGCTGCTACGAAGGAAGCTGAGCCTGCAGTTGAAGCTGAGCAGAAAACCAAACCTGATGAAGATGCTGTCCCTGCATCTGGCTCTTTGTCTTTTGCCCTGTTAGAACAGGAGCAAACCAAAGATGCCCTGAAAACCTCTCGTACCCTTGTTGTCCTCAGAGGCCTTCCCGGAAGTGGTTTAAGCTTCCTGGCACGTGCCATCACAGATTTCTACAAGAACCAGTGTTCTGTTATCTGTGCTGATGACCATGGTGTAAAACCAGAAAATCCAGAGTCATCTGCAGATGGGTACAAGGCTCTGGATGAGGCTGTGGTGGCATGCTGCAGTGAAGGGACGGCTTCCGTACTGATAGTGGTGGATGACACCAACCACACCCACGATCGGTTGGCCCGTCTTGGGGAGATTGCTGAAGAGCACAATCTCGTTCCCATCTTCTTGGAGCCACAAACTGAATGGAGCAGAGATGTTGCTCAGCTGAAAAAAAATACAAAGCGTGGACTTGAAGAAGCCCAACTGGAAGCAATGAAAGCCCCACTTGAGGAAACATCCCTTCCTCTTTACTTTGGCTGGTTTTTCCTGTGTTCCGTTGAGGAAAAGGTTAGGTGCACATCCATGGACTTCCTGAAAACTCTGGACACCTTGGATGTTTTCAAGAAACACCTGAGTGACTGTGAGTATGTTTCAAACTGTACCTTTTTAAAGTGAATTTGCAATCATTGGTTTGAATTACTGTTAAGCCGATCTTGTCATTTAATTACAGTCACTGGAAAACCTGAGAAGGAGGTGGACCTGGAGCAGTACTTTCAGGCCAAGGGACCCCTCCACTGCACTACAAAATTCTGTGACTATGGAAAAGCTGAGGGTGCCAAGGAGTATGCACAGAATCTGGTAAGAAACTACTTATCAACTATTATACTATTAATTGCATTGTCTTGTGACATTTCCTCCTTTTGTCGCACTCTCTCCTACAGGCTGTTAAAAATTCGTATGGTTCTGTGTTTGAGCTATCAATGACAGCTCTATTTGTCACTCCTCGCACTGTTGGTGCCAGAGTGTCTCTCACTGAGGAGCAGCTTCAGCTTTGGCCAGCCGATGCCGAAAAGCAGGTAGAGGCTGAGATCCCCGCAGCCGCCCCCATGCCTCTCGGAAGCCGGGCCCACGTTACTCTTGGCTGCGCAGAAGGCGTTGAGCCAATTCAGACGGGTATAGATCTGCTCCAGATCCTGGCCCTGCAGGAAGGTCAGCAGGTGGAGGAGATGGAGCTTGGCTCGCTTGCCTATTACGGCGAAGGAAGGTGGCTGCTCAGCCTTCGAGAGCCCATTCGCGCACCCGCCTGCTTCTCCAGCTTCTATGGGCGCAAGGAGCTTGAACCAACCAAAAAAGATCCTGAGAAGAAAAAGAAGCAGAAGTGCACCATACTGTAGATGCATCTAGTAAGGGATATCTGGTCTCTGAATTCAAAGTTAAGCTTACTTTGTGCAAGGTTTGTGTGTGATCGTCCAGCATTTAGGGTTTCAGTTCTTGCCACCCTAAATCCACAAACTGCCTTTTTTTTTCTTGTTTTTTTAATATAAATGTTGATTTGCACCACAACCCAAGATGCCTTCAGCTGTGTTGGGTTTGTCAACATGGTTCAGTATTTTGTTGTCAGTGCCAGAAATTAACTTCCTGGTCGTTTGCTTAGGTATTACTAGCTGCAGTTCTACATAGTATAACTTCCTCACACAACTCACTTATCTACAGTCTAGATTTCCTCCTCTTACACCAGTGTTTCTCAATATTTAGATGTGATAAACTAGGTACTTTTATTGCATGCATCTCATTAACTTTCCATATTTATACATTACTAATCTGCTAAAGGTAGCTCTGACTGACATAATGTGTCTGGTGTGTCCTTTGACATAGTTTTTAAGTTGACACATTATTAGCTGACATGTCTGTATTCCTATTTGCTCAGTCTAGAAAATAACTGATACCGCATGGGCCAAAGTTATCTAAGTACTAGAGCAAATGGCATTTATAGATATTCTTCCTTGTAAAAATCTTTGCCTTGTGCATGGTTTAAAAGGGAGAGTTCTGATAAATTCGACATGTTTCTGCAGCTTGCACTTAATTCTTATGAAATGCTGTGAATCTAAGTCCGTGTTTTGCAACCCTTTTCTATTACGCAAACCCCTTTGAAAAGCACTTCATGCATTTAATTTCAATTGGTATTCTGTGACTGTAATTTTCAAAGGGCAAGTCTTACTCTGTAGCTCTAATGAATCACTATTTTTGCACTTGTTTTGTACACTTAATAAAAGATGAAAAATAAAAAAAGGAAACAGGATTTGTTTCAGCAATCTGAATTATGTTCTTTCACCTTCACTTGCCTCCACTTGGGTAACCAGTAGTTAAATCTGCATGTGGCCATTTTCTCACAGTATAGTCTTTGTAGTTGACAGAGTAAGCCAGCAGGAGGCACTGCTGACCTGGTCTTTGCTGTAAGGATAGCATTTATGGTAAGGTTGCTAACTAATGTAAACCATCTTTTTTCTATCTTTCAAAGCACGTTTTAAGTAAACACCAAGACAGCACACTGCATCTGCAAACTTCACAAGTCAGATTGCACAATTTGATGTCTCTTCAGCTTATCCCCGCATTAGCTGAGAGTGCAAAAGTTTTTTGTTTTGTCTTTTTATAGTTGAACGAATTAGCGTTGCTTGTGTCAGACCATAGAAGTGCGCCACAAAAATGTTTCTATTTACGAACTTTAGCGACTTCGTGTATCTCAGCAGACTGAGTTAAAAAAAAAAAAAAAAAACTTTAAAGGTGTTACCAGTATCATAAAATGTCCTTCTAGATGTTTTTACTGTCTGGTTCTGTCAATAAAAGGAGGAGGCGGCATTTGTAAAACTTTGTCTTAATTTGTTATCTCGTAGGTGCAAATAACAAATGCACCTTTCTAAAGCAGGGGTCAGGTCTTCGTCGAGGATGGGTAAAGACCACATCTCGCTGCAACCAGTTCAAATTAAACTATCTACATGTGAAGGGTAAACTGTTGTCTCATTGGCTACTGGTCACAAAAAGGGCTGACAGAGCCAATCAACATCAACGATGGTTAGTTGCCACGTCCTTTTCTTCGTGTGTGAGGTTTGTGAAAACTGCTGATACCTTCATGTACTCCTTGGAATTTCCTCTTTTAGTAGTCTTTGAACAGGAAATTAGAAAAGCTCCGTGGTTATATATATATATAGAACTTGAACAGGAACAAATGTCTATCGATCATTTGTAATCTGCTGAGTCACGTAAACTAAGATAAGGGTCTTACTGGTCAACATAAGCTACAAACATCAAGATTGGAGGCCCCGTGGTTTGTTTACCTATCACAGTATAGGTTTATTTAGCAGTGATTCTCAACCATGGAAATGCTTGGGCCTCGAGCGGCACTTAGAGGGCTTACAAAACAGTCGGTTTGTACCCTCCACAATTGAGATTGGTATCGTATAGTACTAAATTGTACATTAGTTAATCCCATAATATTCTGATTTTGGTTCTCTGAAGAACGTAGTCGACAAATAAATTTAAACATTAAATTTCTTAAAGCTGCAAAGTACCGACCACAGCAGCCACAAAACTGCTGCTTGCACTGCACTATCTCAGTTTATTCACCAACAGCCTCATAATAAGCCATTTTAAATATGTGCAGACTTGCCTTTCTGTAGTTTTACCACAGGTGTGCAGTATAAAGTGGAGTACATTGTTTTAAACGTACACCTTCACTCCATCTGTATGCACTAAAGTTGCGAATGAGAATGTTTGCTTGCACATTCAACATGCAGCACTGCCTATAGATGTCAGCTATAGACCAGAGATGGGACACATAAGACTGGAGAATGAGGTGATGAGCTTGGATCGCGTGTCGATGCCATGGCAATTCATAATGTCACACGTCATACTTTGCATCAAAGGACAGGGGGCGTGTCTAAGCTGTATATAAGACGAGCTTTCTATCAAACGTTGATCATTTGCCTGGGAAGCTTGAAGTGAGCAAGTTCAACTCAGAAGCAAGTGTGGTAAGCAAGGAAATCTTTAGAGAAAATGGCAGTATTCATTCCTACTAAATTCGGCGGTTATCAGATCGAGGAATCACAGCATGATGGAGAAGAGTTTTGCTGCACAAAAATGGACACACAAGAAGTTGTGGCAGTTAAAACTGTGAAGGAAGAATATTGCTATTTGGCGAAAATGGAGTATAAAGTGTTAAAGAAAATCAGAAAGCTCGACCCTGACAGGAACAATTTGGTCAGGTTTTATGAGCGTTTCAAATACAACCGTCAAATTTGCTTTGCTTTTGAGTTACTGGACCAAAACCTACATGACTTTATGTGTGATAGGAATTTCAAGCCGCTGTCTGTCTCTGAGCTTAGACATATTGCTCTGCAGATGCTTGTGGCTTTGGAGGCACTGAAAAGCAAGGAAATAATTCATACAGACATCAAGTTAGACAACATAATGCTTGTGAACCACAAGTTACAGCCTTTTAAAGTTAAACTGATTAATTTTGGCCTAGCTGATACGAAATCCGAGTTACCGGTGGGAGCTACGCTTCAGGCTCCTGCTTACATGTCTCCAGAAGTAATTTTAGGCCTGCCAGTTGATGAAAGTATTGACATGTGGTCACTTGGCTGTGTTTTGGCTGAGATGTTTACTGGTTGGAATCTGTTTTCTACTACTTCTGAATATGAAACCATGAGAAACATCATACAGTTACAAGGAATGCCCGAGCAGGATTTTTTTGAGAATGGATTTTATGCAGAGAAATATTTTACTCCCTCCCGAGACTGTTCTGGCTTTGTCTGGCGGCTAAAGTCACCACAGGAATACTATGCCGGTGTGAAAAACCTTGAAAGAGATTTTAACAGCATTTGCAATCCGATAAGATCCCTTGATGACCTGCCAAGATTTCACGGGACACCTGATGACCCTGTGAACACTTTAGCATTTATTGACCTCCTCAAGAAAATGCTGCATGTAGATCCAAAGAAACGTATCACACCAAGCGATGCCCTTAAGCACGGCTTCATCACAAATGATTACTTACGTCTTGAATCTAACAACTCAGTTATAATGCCACCACATTCAACCACAAGGAATTCCCAGGTTCAGGAGTCAACACTTAAATATAACACATCTTTAGAGGAAACAGCAGTAATCATACCTACCGAAGGCGGCGGTTATCGGATCGAGGAATCTCAGAATTCAGGAGCTTTTGGAGATGTGTTTCGCTGTACAAAAATGGACACCCAAGAAGTTGTGGCAGTTAAAATTGTGAAGGATGAACATCACGATGTAGCCAAAGAAGAGTTTACAATGTTAGAGAAAATCAGACAGCTGGACCCTGACAGGAACAATTTGGTTAAGTTTTATGAATGTTTCAAGTACAACCATAAAATTTGCTTTGCTTTTGAGTTACTGGACCAAAACCTACATGACTTTATGTGTGATAGGAATTTCGAGCCGCTGCCTGTCTCTGAGCTTAGACAAATTGCTCAGCAGATGCTGGTAGCTTTGGATGCACTGAAGAGCCAGGAAATAATTCATACTGACATCAAGCCAGACAACATTATGCTTGTGAACCACCAGTTACAGCCTTTTAAAGTTAAACTGATCGATTTTGGCCTTGCTGCTATGAAATCCGAGTTACCGGTGGGAGCTACGCTTCAGGCTCCTGGTTACATGTCTCCAGAGGTAATTTTAGGCCTGCCAGTGGATGAAGGTATTGACATGTGGTCACTTGGCTGTGTTTTGGCTGAGATGTTTACTGGTCAGTATATGTTTTCTGCAAGTTCTGAATATGAAATCATGAGAGATATCATACAGTTACAAGAAATGCCCCAGCAAAATTTAATTGAGAATGGATTTTATGCAGCAAAATACTTCAGTCCCTCCCGAGACTCTACTGGCTTTGTCTGGCAGCTAAAGACCCCACAGGAATACTATGCCGGTGGGGAAAGGAATGAAAAATATTATGAGAGCATTTGCAATTCGATAAGATGTCTTGATGAGCTACCATGGTTGCACGACGCACCTGATGACGCTGTGGACACTTTGGCATTTATTGACCTCCTTAAGAAGATGCTGGCTGTAGATCCAAAGAAACGTATCACACCAAGTGATGCCCTTAAGCACGGCTTCATCACAAATTATTACTTATTTTCTGAATCTAACGACCCATTTGCCACACCCCCACACTCCACCACAAGGAATTCCAAGACAGAACCCAGGTGTGATTCTGCATGGAGTGAAGCAGAAAAAACAAGTTTTCCATCGGACAACGTTTGCGTGGATCCCAGGTGTGATTCTGCATGGAGTGAAGCAGAAATAACAAGTTTAGCACCGGACGACGTTTGCGTGGAACCCAGGTGTGATTCTGCATGGAGTGAAGCAGAAATGACAAGTTTTCCATCGGACGACGTTTGCG
>JBAMHW010000023.1:20974914-21003799 GCA_037177495.1 Rhadinocentrus ornatus
TAATGGAGCGGGTGCTCATTCCCCACACGCTCTAATGGAGCGGGTACTCATTCCCCACACGCTCTAATGGAGCGGGTGCTCATTCCTCACACGCTCTAATGGAGCGGGTGCTCATTCCCCACACGCTCTAATCGAGCGGGTACTCATTCCTCACACGCTCTAATCGAGCGGGTACTCATTCCCCACACATTCTAATCAAGCGGGTACTTATTTCCTACAAACTTAGAGTACTAATAAATACCACTGACACCGTGGGTTTTTTTCTTCTCCTTAGAGTGGACTGCAGGCCAGTGAAATCAAACTACTTTCTCCTGTTTCAAATATTGATTGAATTACATAATATTAGAAATGTACAAGTACAGAATTCTGGGTCCGGTTACCTCTCCCTGGCTAATACAAAAAAAAAGGGAGTCTGCTGCCTGCTACAGCCAGAACTCACTCTAACTGATCCACTGAACCCATATTTATGTTTTTTTCTGGCTATACACAGTTTTTGCTGACTAATGCTGGAGTTTCAGGAATAGGGTCAGATGCAGTCACTGGTCGATCACATGCAGATAGCTACAGCCTCCCTCCATTAATGGCTTCACAGTGGCTTCTAGTGTTCTGAAAAACAGGAAGAAAAGACCATACACAAATAAGGGATGTCCTCTGGACCCTGGGACTTCCCTTAAGTGTAACATCTCACATGTTATTTACTGACAGACACAATTAATCAACCTCCTCTCGTGTTCCTTCATCATATGAAGAATCTCATTGTTACTTAAGCACAATAGCACACTATTGGTAAGTATGTAAGCTTATAGATAAGACATATTTAATATGAATAATAGAGAATATAAATGAAAGTAAGTAGCACACCTGAGTAATTCCTTAATTGGTATCCTAATAAATTTATCTACACAACCTAACACACAGAGATGTCTACAGATTATTTGAATCTTTTGATGGTATTGTACGGTACGTGATGGAAGATTCAAACTCTTTGCAAGTTTACATTGAGCCAAATTTTACATACAATGTTTTATTTCTACAGACATGTACTGTGATGCTTTTTAATTTTTTCTTATTTTATTTTTTCATTCTAGGTATTTTATTTCTATAGAAATTATCAAATCTAATTGTATAATATCCCTAGATGTTATATAAAAATATACCTGTATCATTTTCTTTTTCTGTTCATTACTATCATTGGTCATTGCATTTATATATATTAAAGTATGCATTTATGCATGAGTGAGTGGCAGTGCATGGCTTACTAATGCCAACTCAAGTGGCTAATTAGCAAATATAACATCCTCACCCAGAAAACAGATTTTAAATAGGTGTTTATAGTTGCAGACACTATGCTTTAAATGTTTAAATTGCTTCACAATTTGTAAATGCTGTTTTTTTTCTCTCCTTGTCTTTACTTCTGAGAGACTCTGCCTCTGCAAGGTGCTCCTTTTTATACCCAGTCATGCTACTGCTATATTGCAACTACTTTGTTATGATGTGAGTGGGACGGGCTGCTAACTAGCTTTACTGTTTCTGTATTAATTCTGTAAAAAAATAAATAAAAATGTTAATCACCTTAACACCATGACATCGTCAATGAAAGTATAATAAAATGTAGTATAGATTTTCTTGGTATCTAATGAAATAGGGTGCATCATGATGGCTGCTGCTAACATATAAACATTTTGATCTTCCTCCTCCAGAAACTGGTGGTGAAGCCAGACCAACTGATTAAGAGGCGGGGGAAGCTGGGTCTGGTTGGCGTTAACCTGGACCTGAAAGGTGTCAAAGAGTGGCTCAAGCCTCGCCTCATGAAAGAGGTGTCGGTACGTCATCCACCCTCTCTCTCCCACTCTGCTGCCTCTCGGACCATTACCTCCCCCCAATCCCCCTCCATCTGAGCGTGTGCACTTTGCTGAACTCCCCTCCAGTTAATATTATACCTACATTTTATTCCAACCCCCCTCTTTTTGCCCCTTCATCCACCCTCCTTCCCCGTTTTGCACTAATATGTTTGGTTTGTCTAAATGGCTGCTTTAGTGTTAGTGGGGTAGTAATCAATCAGTCCAGTCAGCTGAGGCAAACGATGCTGGTGAAGAAACATTCTGTCAATTTAGCTCTGCTTTGCCCCATAAACTAAGAGGCGAGTCGTGGAGAGACTGGGTTGCTTCATAAATCCATGAAGAAGTGTCTGTTTGTGTGCAGCAGCACTGAGATTGTAGAGTTAGATGGAGCTGTCAGCAGCTGTTATAGTGGCAGTAAATAAGAATAAATGCAGTTGTATTTGTATGACGTATACTATGTTTCAGCTATCTGGGTTAAGTCTTCCACGCTGTTATCTGAACAGAAACAGCACTGGTCAAATTATTACACAGATAGCCTACTTTCATTAGTACATTATAGCATTTGGCATCATGCAGTCTCTTATGTTTGACTTGCATTTAGATAAGGAGTTGAATAGAAGTATAGATTTTTTTCTAGCAAGGCCAGTCAAAGTCTTTCCCCTCTTAGTAGCATCTTTGCTTAATAATTTTGTATAGTGGTTAAAACATCTCTCTAAAATAATCTTATTAAGGCGTGACATTCACATACAAATGACATTTTTATAACAATAATGGCATTCTGTTTGTTTCTAAGGGTCACCTCATTTATCTGGATAAAGCTGAGCCCCTTGTGGGTTTTCTAGTCAAATAGCTTTTCTTTTGTCCCCACCACCACCGTCAACCTCCTCTTTAAGTTCCACTCTTTGAAACGGCAGCTCTGTCTCTTTTCTTTTCTCTCCGGCTGGCTGCTCTCAGCTAGTCCCTGGTTACAGTTTGTGCCCGATGGCCTTTAACAGGGGAGCATTGACAGCTTCCTGCAAATGAGCTGTGTGTTAGCCTGGAGTTCTACGTGACAATGTTTCCTTTTTCCCTTTTGAAATGTCAGTTCATTCGTTATTTTAATTTACACACCTCCCATTATTCAGATAAAGTACATGTGAAAATTAGTGAGGGCTATGAATACCCAATACTGGCAGATCTGATAGATCTTTTATTTCCCTTGTTTTTGTATTTTACTGGTGGGAGATGCTGACATTATCCTGCTTTTGCTCACCCTGTTCTTTATTTATTTTTGTGTCTACCATTGCTGATGATTCACAGGTGGGAAAAGCTAAGGGCATGCTCAAAAACTTCCTTATTGAGCCATTTGTGCCTCATAAGCAGGTAAATCACTCACTTCTCACATTTTAGAGGTCTTTTTATTTTATTTATTATTATTATGTTATTTTGGTGATTGAGAATTCACCATTTTACATTTTTTGTTAATGGCAGTCTTTTACATTTTATTGATCCATTGTTCAGGCAGAGGAGTTCTACGTGTGCATCTATGCCACACGGGAGGGGGACTATGTGCTGTTTCACCACGAGGGTGGTGTGGATGTTGGAGACGTGGATGCTAAGGCACAGAAGCTGCTAATTGGGGTGGATGAAAAGATCAGTGAAGACCAGGTGAAGAAAGAACTGCTGACTAAGGCTCCCAACGACAAGAAAGTGTAAGTTTAAGTACAGAACGTCAGCTTGTTGTTAATTATTAGAAAAAAGGGAGAGGATACGATACGGATATCATACTACGTGGAACTTACTTTAATACAGAAGCTGACACTGTTTATTATTTGTAAAGATTGAGTCACAGTCCCACAATGATATCATATTTTATGAGCTTGATATGTGTTGAACTTTGTTTTTATGTCTCTGTGTTGAGGACAGTCATTACTAAAGCATTATGTCTTTAGGGTTTCTGTCGAACCCATCTTAGTGAAAACTATATATGCAAGGAGCACATTAAGGGAATTCAACGTGGATTCAAGATTTAACTAAAAAAAGTCAAAATCACTTCGGCTTAAAAAAGACACCATAATACAATATAAATGGCCATATTATCATATTTACCATGAATGGAGACATTTTTTTTAAAGAGACCACAACTATGCTTTTTTTAGCACCAAACTTGCTGCCTGTTTCTTTCTTTATTTCTTTCTTTATTTTATTTTAATTAAAACTGAAGAATTCATATACCAATACAAAAAAATTGGATAAAATGTATTTAATATCCAAAAGGTCAAACCCTGCTGGTACAAAACAATGTTCTGCATAAACTGTTTCTTTTATCTTTTTATGCCTTTACTAAATGTCATAGCTCTAGAACAGAAAGAAAGATTGTGACTTTCTACTGGTCACACTAATCCTGTGTGTCTACTTTAAAAATGTCCAGATTAATTGTAGAGATCTGTACTGATGTCTTAAGATGTTTGCAGGTTGTCACATATGAAACGTACAAGAAATTTTATTTGTAAACCAAAAGACTGGGCCAGAGGAATGGTCTGGGGGGGGGGGGGGGGGGGGGGTGGGAGCCCCCCCCCCCCCCCCCCCCCCCCCCCCCCCCCCCCCCCCCCCCACCCCACATCAGAAATCTAACTGTTCCCCCAGGTGCTATCCACAGACAATCAATTCTAATTAATATTTAGTGTAATGTCACCTTTATCTAGATAAACCTCAGTTGTCCAAATATAAGTGAATGTAGCGTGTGATGTACTTCTGTGATGTTGTTCCACATCAATGCTACCACGTTCTTCATTATAATGCAGCATTTATACAGCATCTTCTCACCAACTATCTGCATGGGTGAGAATATGTGTCTGCTTAAACTCTTTACATTGTATGATGAGAATGTAAGTCATAAAATCACCAGATGTGATAATTAAGAATACTGAAGTAACACTGCTACACTTTTCTCCAACTATTTTACGATTTATGACACAGTACTCATGATTTCTATTTATCACTTTAAGTAATATTTTGCACGATGTAATGAGAAGCAGCAAACATCGGAAGTCAGATATAACACTCATATTGCCAGTAAATAACAGGGAGGAGCATCAGATGGTCGCAGGGTTCCATTAGACAAATGACATCTCCCTCCTTGGCTTTGCTTTTCTCCGATTATTTTCCACCTGCAGCCTTTTTTTTTTTTTTTATCTCCAGCAACATTCAGAGCACGTTAATCTATTTTGATGGGGAGAGTGCAGTGGCCCAACCTCTGCCAACACCCCCTATTTATCTTTCCAATGGCGTACTTGGGACAGCATATTGTGGCTGGACTCGCTGTCTTGGCTGACATTAAAGAAGCAACTCTGGAAATCGCTCGGCCAAGCCCACCTCGCCTTCTCACCCCGGAAGCACCATCCACATAACAAAACAAGAGGCTTTTTTTCTGCCCTCCCTACAGAAAGAGACACGGGGGCCGAGTCGCTGTGAGTTTCTGTCACAGTTTTTCCCAGCAGGCCACTCTGTGACCTGACAACCGGGTGATGTGGTTATAGAGTCTCTGAGCTGCCGGCACAACTGACTGGCAGGAGAGGAAAGCAAAATACATCCCCTCCCCCACCTCTCTGTTTTGAAATGTGATGGAGGAAGCAAATTAGATTTTTCCTCTTCTTGCAGCAGCTAATTTACAGATGGACTGTTTCTTGTCCAGCTCCACCTCAATAAATCTCTATTAGCTGTAGTTTGTCATGGTTTGCATTATGTGGAGATTCTGACAGTTGCAAGGAAATTCTCTTGCATTGCCTGTAGCTATAGCTGAACATTTCACATGCTCTGTTTCAGAAGAGTCACAAAAATGCAAATTACCTGCTTGTTGAAACTAGGAAATTAAGAATTAAGGCAGTTCTGATGGCTAGAAGGTTTCCAGCCCAGTACTAAGAAGGTGGACCTAATAAAATTGTGTATAAATAGATTGGACGAGCATGTTGCATTCTATGTGAGTAACAGCAGATTTGTTTCCATGCAAACAGTAAAAAGAGTGCACACATGGAAAAGATAAGTATTGGAAAGCTGCAAATGATAAAAAAAAAAAAAAAACTTTTGAAAATTCTGATACTCTGTAATAAAAATGTATTTGCAAAGAGCTTTTCTTTCAGGCTTTTTATCGCAATCTTATTACATTGATTTGAGTTTCAGTCTGTTCCCACTAAACAAAAGCTTTTACATTAAATGCACTGTAGTTTTACCTCTGCAGCGGGTTCTACGGCCTCAGTTGGATCAAACACTTTTCATACAGTAGTTTCATATCAAGAAACAACATAATACAAGGTACAGTCTGTTGTGTTTGGAAAAACAAGTGTTGTTTAAGAACTAATACACAGCATCCGTGTGTGTTGAAATGGCTGAAGAGCATCTAATCCAAAAATCTGTGTTTCATACCTTTCATGTCTTCTCTCCGCAGTTTTCTTGCCAGTTTCATTGTTGGACTCTTCAACCTGTATGAAGAACTCTTCTTCACATACTTGGAGATCAACCCTCTGGGTAGGTTTTCATTTTTCTCAAATCCACATTAGTTTCTGAAAAAGTGATCATAAAGGGAATTACTTGTTATCCCCTCACCAGTTTATCAGTGGATTATCACATTGAGAAATTGGAAAGAAGACCTTAAAAGGGAATTAAGTGAGGAAAACATTTTTGCATAATACAACAGGAGAAGTTGACTCTGCTATAGTTTTAACACTAAGGGGAGAAATCGTTCAATAATTCATGCATTTGCTGTGTGTTTGTAATGAAATAATTGGGCACCAGTATGAACCCTCTGGCATCTGTTCATGTTGATGTGGCAGTGCTGCTGCTTTGATGTTTGGCCACTTCCTTCCCACTTTCACTCCCTATCCACCTCCTTTTGGGACAGCAGGAAGGTTGTGGGTCACCTGAGTCTGAACATGAACCCCTCTCATTTTAATACAGCCTATTCGAAGCTCATAAGGCCTGCTTACACACTGACTCTTAGTAAATGAGTGAGAAATGTAGATTGACACGTCTCTCTTCCCTTTTAGTAGTGACAAAAGATGGAGTTTATGTCCTGGACATGGCAGCAAAGATTGATGCAACAGCTGATTATATCTGCAAGTCCAAGTGGGGTGATGTGGAGTTTCCTCCTCCCTTCGGCAGGGAGGCTTATCCTGAGGTGAGGAAGGAATGGAAATGAATAAAGCTAACAGTGCAACAAGTTTCCATTTTTTCAGCATTAAGTAGCTGGTGCTGTTCTCTTGTGAGGAAAAACTGCAGATTTTGAGTGAGCAGGAAAATGAAAAAATAAGCAATCTTAACAGTTTTCTGGGTCTCTGTCTCATTATTTTTAATTACATTTCTCCCAAATGTTACATTAGTTCATAAACCAGTGAATGACTATGTCCATCTCTTATAATCAGTCTATGTTAAATACTGATTTAACCCCTTATATTTAGCTATTCATTTTAGAAAATAGTTTTAAAGACCTTTAATGACTAAATGTTTGTGTTTTCGACAATTAAAAGATAAACATGATTGAGAATCTTCTAAATTGAATCTAATTTTTCACCAATACCACTGCTGCTGAGCAATATATTCTAGATCCCTCCATGAAAACCCAATTATTATTGCACTGTGGATGTAAATAAAGTTGTTGATCTGTTCAGTGTTTGGTGTTTTTTTTTTTGGATGTTTGGGGTTTTTTGGATGTAGGAGCTTGTCTGAGACAGACTGTCTGTGCAGCAGACGGCACGGTCTAATTGGGATTCTGTGAGTCGAGGGTAGAGATGAGGGACAGCGGGTGCCTTTTGATTGGGAGCTGTTTTTAGTCTCAGCCACCAGCTGTGGCTCAGACTGTCACAAACAACCGCTGATGCATATCATTGCAACTGTCATTTGTACTACATACAATATTTCCACTGGTGTTTAAGTTCTGCTCTGATTACCAACTGTGTACCATTAATTTTGTCATTTGTCCTCTTTATTGCTTTGCAGGAGGCCTACATCGCCGATCTCGATGCCAAGAGTGGTGCCAGTCTTAAGCTGACTTTGCTTAATCCTCGAGGCAGAATCTGGACCATGGTGGCAGGAGGAGGTGCCTCAGTGGTGTACAGGTATCCACCTGAACCGTAAACTGTATTGCAAAGCCTGTATAAATAAGATGGCAGAATGCATTTCTCAATGGCTACATTGTCTCCAGACTTTATCCTTATTAAATGACTCCACTACACATAATTTAGTTGTAGTGTTAGGAGAGTATATCAGTGATGCAGTTGTGAGACAGATGATGCAGCAGCTCAAACTGCCCGCTCAGCTGCCTGCTAAATTGGACTCCTAAATGTTGCTGTTTTAGTGCAAGTCAGGAGGATTGAGTGGTGTGCTGTCAGTCGGAGGATGCAACGCGTGACATGCAGATACATCAGTCATGAATAATTATTCCCTGTGTGCATTGTTAAACAGTTTTGTTTACAGTGCAGTATTAATTAAAAACCTATGAAAATAGTTCATTTGAAGCACTTGTTTCTGAAGTTGTATTTTTAACCCTTCATCCACTTTTGTTTCTTTCTTTGTGTGAATGATTAGTGATACAATCTGTGACCTGGGTGGGGTAGATGAGCTGGCCAATTATGGGGAGTATTCAGGAGCACCGAGTGAACAGCAGACATACGACTATGCAAAGACCATCCTATCTTTGATGACAAGAGAGAAGCACCCTGATGGTAAGAAAGGGTCCAAATTATCTCTCAGTTCTGAATCAAATCATTTCTTTGAGTAAAAAAACAAAACAACATTTCCATAATACTGCGTTCCAGGAAAGGTTTTGATCATCGGAGGAAGCATTGCAAACTTCACAAATGTTGCAGCAACCTTTAAGGTCCAGTAACACATGCATTTTGTTTTAGTAGTCAGATTAATATAATTTATTATCATCACATTATTCACTGAGGGTATCTTTGTCTATTTTAGGGGATTGTGCGAGCTATCAGAGACTACCAGGCGCCACTGAAGGAGCATGAAGTCACCATTTTTGTACGCCGTGGAGGCCCCAACTACCAGGAAGGTCTCAGAGTGATGGGAGAAGTTGGTATGTCCTGCCTACCATTTATTAAATTTAAGTTTTACAGGTTGTATAAATGTCATTTTGTCTGCAAGCACCTGCTGATTTTCATGCAACATTGTTGATATAAAATTATAAAACCTTTTCTGCAGGAAAGACCACTGGAATCCCAATTCATGTATTTGGCACAGAAACCCACATGACTGCCATTGTTGGCATGGCTCTGGGTCACAGGCCAATCCCTCACCAGCCTCCTGTTGCCGCCCATACTGCCAACTTCCTCCTCAACTCCAGCAGCAGCACATCAGTATGTAACACAGAGACAACCGAACCATTATGATGCTGTGTTGGCTCACTCTGTTGTTTGTTTATCTCATCAGCCCTACCAATGCAGGAGTATAGATTCCTTGCAGAGTGAGAGAAGGGCTTCCACAGCTCCTGTTTCAGCTACAGCTGTCTTGTCCTTTTTAGTGAATCAGATCATCAGAAGCTTTTGTGCGTGAAGCATTGCAGGCATTGTGGATTGCTCTCTCCAGTAGTCGTAAGCCAGTAGTGCAATGCGGAGCCCCCCTGAGGGATCCATTAAAAATGTGCAGTGTGAAGGATTTTAAGAAAGTGAGCGTGTGCACATACATACAAATATTTGGGTTTGTCACAAATGTAGATATGGATAGAGGCACAGTACATAGTAAAGTAAGCCAAAATCAAAAGTCTGAAACCAGAAGCATGTATTTTTATGGACTTTTATGAAGTTTTACTTTAGAATTGAATAAAAAGCTCAAAGCACAAAAATCTTGTTTTTCATCTCTCACAAAGCTCCACTTGTGTAGCTGATGGCATGAAAAGTCATAAACAATGAAACTTGCTGAGTGTATTCTGTTCAGGTTTTATAATAAATAACCTGAAGGCAGAGGGCTGCCTGCTCTTATATCAAGCTCACACTATACATTGAACCACCGTTTTCCAGTTTTGAAATACAAAACAGGTCACTTTTAAAAATATCTGCATCTTAACTGAAAAAAAACTGCTGCTGATGATGATAAATTAAATGTATTTTTCTTTATTTCTAGACCCCAACATCCAGCAGAAAAGCCATTCCTTCTGAAAACAAAACCAAAGTTGAGGGCTCACCAGCCAAGAAAGTTAAAACTGGAGCTCCTGTTGGTGAGAAAACACACTCAACATCACACTTACAGGTTTTCTTTATCTGATTTCATTCAGAGGCAGTATGAGAAGTAGAAGCAGGGTTGAGTTTAGATGTTAGAGCTCCCTCTTTGGACATAGAGAAGGGGCTGCAGTCCACACTCTTAAAATAAAAAGTGACTGTGTTTTTATGTCTCAATTTCTTTTAAGTTGTGTTTATTCATAAAAGCAGTACTCAAATATATTTACAGCTTACAAATCACATTGATTTTAAAATTTAAAAGTTATACAAAGTTGATCTACTATTGTTACCTTGTCTTTAGTTTTTTGTCCCTAACAGCTTTTCTTGTGTTGTAGTTAAGGCAGCCACCCTCTTCAGCAAACACACAAAAGCCCTAGTGTGGGGTATGCAGACCCGAGCCGTACAGGGCATGTTGGACTTTGACTATGTTTGCTCCAGAGATGAACCATCTGTCTCAGCTATGATCTACCCGTTCACGTAAGAGTGCTCCTCTGACTTTTCTGCTGCTCTTTGTTTTACATTTAAGCCTATAAAAAAACCTTTCTGCCTTCCAGTGGAGACCACAAGCAGAAGTTCTACTGGGGACATAAAGAGATCCTCATCCCTGTTTATAAAAACATGGGTGATGCCATGAAGAAGCATCCTGATGTAGATGTGCTCATCAACTTTGCCTCTTTGCGTTCAGCTTTTGAAAGCACCATGGAGACCATGCAGTACCCACAGGTGAAACCTTTCCCACAGCATCTGCAAGCTATAAAACTCTTTAAAGGCGTCTGTAATTAAGCCTTTTTGCTGAACTGCTTTCAGATTCAGACCATTGCCATCATTGCCGAGGGAATTCCCGAAGCACACACCAGGAAGATCATTAAAGCAGCGGATGAGAAGGGTGTCACTATCATCGGTCCAGCAACTGTTAGTCTTGTGTCTTTTCTCAGGAGATGTCTCAGAGTCTCTCTGTAGTGTTTCTGTTTTCAGCACAACAAACCGCCATGTTTGTGTGTGTGTGTGCTTTTTCTGTCAGGTTGGAGGAATCAAGCCAGGTTGTTTCAAGATCGGGAACACAGGCGGGATGCTGGATAACATCCTGGCCTCCAAGCTCTATCGTCCAGGCAGTGTAGCCTATGTGTCCCGCTCAGGCGGCATGTCCAATGAGCTTAACAACATAATTTCCCGCACCACGGATGGGGTTTTTGAAGGTGTGGCCATTGGTGGGGACAGGTATGGAACTTTTTTTTTAATGCATTGTTGAAGCGTGTTGATCTGAGCTGGTGTATAATGCTGAAGTCCTCTGCAGATACCCAGGCTCTGTGTTTACTGACCATGTGCTGCGCTACCAAGACACTCCTGGCGTAAAGATGATTGTTGTACTGGGAGAGGTGAGGAAAAATGTACTATTGCAGCAGCTTTATAGAGTTATTGATTGCGATCTCCCATATCAATCTTTTTAATACGCTTCCTAATAGATTGGCGGTACAGAGGAATACAAGATCTGCCAGGCAATTAAACAGGGTAGAATCACAAAGCCAGTGGTGTGCTGGTGTATTGGTACCTGTGCCACCATGTTCGCCTCAGAGGTAAAAGCACAAATGTACAACAATGCATTTATTTATATTGGGCACCTGAAGAATGAAAAATTCAAGGAATAAATTATTTTAGTTAAATTTTTCTGACCAGAAACTCTTTTTGCCATCAGGTTCAATTTGGCCATGCAGGAGCGTGTGCCAACCAGGCCTCTGAGACAGCAGTAGCCAAGAACAAAGCTCTGAAGGAGGCTGGTGCGTTTGTCCCCAAGAGCTTTGATGAGCTGGGAGATATCATCAAGTCAGTTGAATGTCATATTCATTTATTATAGTAGTTATGCCACGATAAGTACTTCTGAGACTAGGGTTCTTTGCATTCCCTTAAAATGATTATTTTTATTAATTGCAGATCTGTGTATGATGACCTTGTTGCTAAAGGGGTCATACAGCCAGCTGAAGAGGTTCCTCCTCCCACTGTACCAATGGATTACTCCTGGGCACGAGTGAGTATACCAGCAAGTAAAATAATTTTTTAAGTGTGATACAAAAGAACACATATACAAATATGAAAGAGGAAATATCTATCATATACTGGCGTAGGGATGTTTATCTTAGTCTATAATATAGACGTTTCTACAGTAGATATAAAAAGTCTACACACCCCTGTGCAAAAGCCAGGTTTTCGTGATGTAAAAAAATGACAGCAAGACAAATAATTTCTCAACTTCTTCCAACTTTAATGTGACCTATAACCTGTACAATGCAATTTAAAAAACAACTGAAGCATTTTAAAGGGGAAAATATAAAATAAAAAACTTAAAATAACCTGCTTGCATAAATATGCACACCCCTAAACTAATATTTTGTTGCAGCACCTTTGGCTTTAATTACAGCACTCTTTTTGGGTAGGAGCCTATCAGTGTGGCACATCTTGGTGTGGCAATATTTGCCCACTCTTCTTTGCAAAACCACTCCAAATCTGACAGATTGCGAGGGCATCTCCTGTGTACAGCCCTCTTCACCCCACAGATGTTCGATGGGATTCAGGTCTGGACTCTTATTCCGGTGAAGCCATTCTTTTTTTACATCACGAAAACCTGGCATTTGGACAGGGGTGTGTAGACTTTATGAAAATCTAAAAAAAACAAAAAACTTCTCAATCTGAAAAATCTCAATATACCAAAAGTGTTATAAACAAATTATGAAAATGTCATTTATTTTTCTTCAAACATCTATGCAAGCCTATTTAAACCTTTAGAAGCCCACATTTCTAAAAGTGTGATCAACCTTTTTAAGGAAGGAAGGAACGGAAGCCTGGATCAGTTCACTTGTCTTCTAAAAGTTTTCCGTTTAACATGAGACACTTCCTCTGAAATGTTAGGACTTGTTACTCATTTTCTGAACAGGATTTTTGTTTTGAGAAAGATAGAAAAGTTAGTGGCATCTCTTATCTACAGATAAATAACAATTTTTAGTCAACTTTCTAATAATGGTGCTAAAATTCAGCAAATGCACCATACTGTGTGAGCATAAAACAAACTGAACCAAAATCATATTAATTCAATTTTTTTTTTTTGCTTGGTTTCTTGTCTGTCTGCCGTGCAGGAGCTGGGTATGATCCGTAAACCGGCATCCTTCATGACCAGCATCTGTGATGAGAGAGGTCAGGAGCTCATCTATGCCGGAATGCCCATCACTGAAGTCTTCAAGTCAGAAATTGGCCTGGGGGGAACTCTGGGGCTGCTTTGGTTCCAGCGGAGGTCAGCCTCTTTTCACAATAAGTAGTTGTTATGAACAGCCACTGAGAATTTCTTGACCTATATAAGCATGATGTGTGCTTTCACCACTTTGTGCACAGGCTGCCGAGGTATGCCTGCCAGTTCATTGAGATGTGCCTGATGGTAACTGCGGACCATGGCCCTGCCGTTTCTGGGGCGCACAACACTATTGTCTGTGCCCGAGCTGGGAAAGATCTCATCTCCAGCCTCACCTCTGGCCTCCTCACCATTGTGAGACACCTTAACCTTTGATGTCTTCATGTTCTTTTTTTCTCACACTCTTAAAAATCCACCATAAGTAGGCCTCTCTTATAATTTTCTGTCTTTTCTCCTCAGGGTGACCGCTTCGGTGGGGCTCTGGATGCTGCAGCAAAGCAGTTCACCAATGCGTTTGATAGCGGTATGCTGCCAATGGAGTTTGTCAACAAGATGAAGAAAGATGGCAAGCTGATCATGGGAATTGGACACAGGGTTAAATCCGTGAGTCTCAGAAGCAAAGAGCTGCATCTCCTCCCTAATGTTCCTGTGTGGTCACGGAAACTATTAAATTGGAAAAGTACTAAGAGAAAAAGGATAAAGCTAAGTAGATTGAACAGGAAAGATGTTAAACAAACATTATCTCTGCTTCTCCAGATTAACAACCCTGACATGAGAGTCCAGATCTTAAAGGACTTTGTGAAGCAACACTTCCCCTCCACCCAGCTGCTGGACTATGCTCTAGAAGTAGAGAAGATTACCACTTCTAAAGTAAGACGTTGAACTAAATTTTAGGTGAAAGCTGACAAAAATGAGCAGAAACACTCATTTTATTTTCTCTCGCATGATTCTCTTCTCTTTCTGTGCTGACTAGAAACCGAACCTGATCCTGAATGTGGATGGTTTCATTGGTGTGTCTTTTGTGGACCTGCTCAGAACTTGTGGTGGATTTACACGGTCAGCCAATTTCTTTAATATTTTACCAGGTTTCTCTTATAATGGAGTTAAGATATATTAAAGATACTTATTTCTATGTGGGCACATATACCCAGACTACAGGATTGCATGCAGAAACAGCCGTTCATGCTTCACATGACTACTGACCACTAAAAGAAACTTAAATCTGGACTGGAATTACTCATGTTGTTGTCTTTTCTATATCCACCAAATCGTCATAGGGATGAGGCTGATGAGTTTGTAGAAATCGGTGCCTTAAATGGTATCTTTGTCTTGGGACGCAGCATGGGATTTATTGGTAAGTTCTTTTAGTTGCTATTGCAATATCTGCACAAGAGCAAATGTATCTATGTTGTCTGTAAATGAATCCATCCTCATTGTATCTCCTCAGGACACTACCTGGACCAGAAGAGGCTGAGGCAGGGTCTGTATCGCCACCCGTGGGATGACATCTCCTATGTGCTCCCAGAGCACATGTCTATGTGATCAAAGAGAGTAAACCATGTAGTGCCAACTATCAGCCCTGAAACGTTCTGTGATATGTCGATTGAAAAAGCAGTGGCATAATAAAGCAAAGATGTTACCATTAATATAGCTGTAAATAGCAAATTCTGAGAAGAACTTTAAGAGTCTATTTTTTTGTTTTAAAATCCTGTCAGTGCTGCAGTTCTGTTGAATATCAGCTACATCTGCTCCAGGGTCTTAGTGTAGTTTGTTAGTGAGAGTTGCACAGGAATCAGGTGTGAGAGAAAAAAGTAGATTAACTGTTGACTACAACTACCGGTGATAATTGAGGAAGTGCTTTTATTTACCCCAAGTATAACATCATTGTGTTAACTAAGCATGTGCGTCTGAATCAGTGTTGTGTCTCTGTGCAGCTCTCCACATTGTGCCATTTTGAAACCATGAGGTGACCATGTAGTGCAATAACACAACATAAAATCAGTACTGTAGATCAGTGTTATTTCTGTATTAATGTATCAAAAGAGGAAAATTAAACTTTGAGAAAATGCTATTGCTTTGATTTTTGTTGATGTTTATGAGGCAAAAATCACATTTTAGTATGTTTCTTGCAACAAATGGGACCATTTTATGAGTCATTCCTGGAAGCCTCTGGAGTTTGCTGTGCCCAGGAAAAAAATCTTCTCTAAGCTGATGCAACATGTGGGTAAATGGAAGTCCAAAAACTAAGTTTCACTTGATAAAAATATATAATCGTAATATAATTTATTTATAATGTTTTAAGGAGATTATATGCATATGAGAAAAGAACCACAAATATGTTTTAATTGAATTATAACTAGAAATATAACAATGTATTTGTATTTTGAATTATTTTTGTATCACAAATTCATTCACTAATTTAGAAGATTTTTTTGTATGCAAGTAGATATTAAAGTTTTTTGTGTATTCTTTTTTTTTGCCTCCCTTATAGTCAGATTTTAAAGATAATTTTTTTTCTGATGTTTAAAATGTTAGTCCACTTATGAATTACTTGGTAACACACATCATTCAGACCTCTTCATTTGAAATTGAATATGATCTGGTCATGATCAAGAAAGAAAGCCAGACAACATCAGTTAGATTATTCATGCTAATATTAAAAAAAAACATCTTACATAAACTTTTTTTCAGTGTTGCGTCTGTGTTTGTTTCTAATGTGAACTGAATGTGCCTCTGTACTGACTTGTAGTATGTTCACTACTGTATAGTTGAGAAAAATGTGTAATAAATGTGACGTAGTAATGCTGTTATACAATGATTGCTGTTGTGTGTCTGAGAAGTTAGCTTTCAAATAAGGCTGCAGTTAAAGGTAATTCTCATTATCATAGCTGCCCTAACATTGCATACATCTTTCCTAAATTGAACATCCTGCGATTTACAATACTGCAAATCCTTGTGTAGTGTAATTTTATAAATATAAGTTTGAAGGGTATGTAGAGAGCACAGCTAAAATATCTGTCAGACTCTCTATGGTTTTGACCAATTAATTCAGACTATGGCTGCCACATATCTATTTGTATATCTAATGAATATAATTATGGCAGATATGGATTCCTGTAAACCCTATATTTCTGAATTGAAGTGGCTTGTCTTTCACATTTTTGTTGAAAGAAAAATTATTATGTAGCATGTGGTCAATGTTAAACCTTTTGTACCGAGTTAGATGTTTTTTGTTAAGGCCTGAAGAATAAAAACACATGCCTACTGCATGCTTCTGCTGCTGAAATGTGGGAACGTCACTTACATCAACCACTCCTTTCTCCCTAATGCGCATGTCAGCGATTTTGCCTGTGTTAATCGCAGTGAAGTTAGTTTGTTATTGGTTATTTCCGTCTATCTGACAAGTGTTTTAATCACAGTTACACCAGAATCTACTCAAATAGTTGTTGTTTTTTTAAAAATCTACCAAATAAGAATATCACATAAAACGTCAATAAAGTTGGAATCGCTGGAATTTAGTTTTGCTAATGCACTTTGTTTTATTTTTTTGCTGTGTCGTTTGGGTGCTAGAGGACAACTTAAGGACAAATTCCACTTCAAAATGAAAGATTTCTTAAAATTACAGAAATATTATAGTGCCGGAATGCAAAATAATGTGGGATTTGAGACAGGTGGTAAGCTAACGGTCCCCTTTAAATCACGGATATGACGCAACGAATACGAAACGCGCTTCAACGGCTATCTTCGCCTGGACTCTATGTATGTGTGGCTGCGTATGTCGCCTCCTTTCCGTCGTTAGTTTACTTCATTTCCCACCACTGCTCACCCCCAACGCTGGCAGCAGGATGGCAGCGGCGGCCCCCAACCCGGAGGACACCGCCAGAAGCAGCAGCAACGGTGGTGGCGGCAGCGGAACGCCCAGTGTGCTTGCCGGAGACGGAGACGCGGAAGAGGCCGAGGACTTCACCTCCTCCTCCCACTGTTCAGAGCTGTCTCGGCGGCAGAACGAGCAAAGGAAGCAGGGTTTGTTCTGCGACGTGACGTTGGCCTTTAGCAGCGGGGCGGCTACAGGTAGCGTCCAGAGCTGCGAGTTTTCAGCCCACAGGTCTGTGCTGGCTGCTGCCACAGATTATTTCACACCACTGCTGGGAGGGCAGTTTTCTGAGTCCCTGTCCGGAAGGGTGGAGATGAAAGAATGGAGCTCAGAACTAGGGCCGGACCCGGAGACGGTGGAGAGTGTCATCCAGTATATGTACACTGGAGAGATACGCGTTAGCACCTGCAATGTACACGAAGTATTGGAGCTGGCAGACAGGTATGATTATGTTCAGTCAATCACGTGAGCATGCATTAGACCTTTTTGTAGCAGCACTCACTTTCAAGTACTAGTTTTGTGTCCTACTGCTTGCAGCACACAAAGCCTTGTTTTTTAGGTCAAATCCGAAAAGCCTTCTATAATCAAGTAAACAGGAAGTGCTCATTCCCTGATGTTCTATGTATATTTTCTATGCTTACCTCATGCTAGGTTCCTGCTGCTGCAGCTGAAGGACTTCTGTGGAGAGTTTCTCAAGAAGAAGCTGAGCCTAACTAACTGTGTAGCAGTGCACAGCCTAGCCCACATGTACACCTTGGACCAGCTGGCTCTGCGTGCTGCAGACATGATCCGCCGCAATTTCCACAAAGTTATTCAGGATGAGGAGTTCTACACACTTCCCTTTCACCTGGTTCGTGACTGGCTGTCAGATGCAGAGATCACAGTGGACTCAGAAGAGGTGCTATTTGAAGCTGTAGTAAAGTGGGTGCAGAAGAACCCAGAAGAGCGAAGCCGCTACTTTGAGGAGCTGTTTCGTCTCCTCAGGCTGCCCCAGATCAAGCCCACCTACCTGACCAGGGTGGTGAAAAATGAACGACTGGTGGCTGCCAATGAGGCCTGTCTCCGGCTGGTTTCAGAGGCTGTAGAGGGTCACGCTATTCGCTTTGAAAACCTCAAGTCAGCAGATATGGAGTTCTGGTCCTCCCACATGGCCTCCTTTCAGCCTCGTTTTGGCCAGAATATGGACGTTATCATGGTAGTGGGTGGAGTGTCTGAAGGTGGGGACTATCTGAGCGAGTGTGTGGGCTACTTCATTTATGAAGATCGTTGGGTTAACTTACCTCACATCCACAACCACCTGGATGGGCACGCCATCGCTGCTACAGAGTCCCATGTCTATGTAGCTGGTTCTATGGAGCCAGGCTTTGCCAAGACGGTGGAACGTTACAACCCAAACCGTAACACTTGGGAGCAGGTGAGCAACTTAACCACACGCAAGCACTCTTTTGGCCTAACCTGCATTAAGGATATCCTGTACAGCATTGGTGGTCATGGCAACTTCAGTCCAGGTTTCAAAGATGTTAGCGTGTATGAGCCTGAGCAGGACAAGTGGCACAATCTGGAATCTGCTCCCAAGATCCTGCGAGATGTGAAGGCAGTGAGTGTTGAGGATCGCTATGTGTATGTCACGGCACGCACACCTGTGGATACAGATAATGAGGATGGACTGAAGACTGTAACCACTCGATACGACACAGAGTCTCGTCAGTGGCAGGATGTTGACTCCTTGCCACTTATTGATAACTACTGCATCTTCCAGATGGCTGTGGCTTCCACTAATTTCTACCACACAGCGTCCTGCTGCCCCAAAAGCTACACAGTGCGGGATGAAGTTGCCAGGCAGAAGATTAGTGTGCGCATTTCTGACGAGATTCTTGAAAGCTTGCCACCAGAGGTAACCAGCATCGAGGGTGCTGCTATCTGCCACTTTGATGAGGATGTGTTCATCATTGGAGGTTGGAAGAACAGCGATGACGTGGACAAGCAGTACCGCAAGGAAGCCTACCGCTACTGTGCTGAGAGGAAGCGTTGGATGCTGCTGCCCCCCATGCCTCAGCCTCGCTGTCGAGCTACCGCCTGCCATGTCCGCATCCCGTACCGTTTCCTGTATGGCTGCCAGCGGTATCCAATGCCCCAGAACCTAGCTCGCCAGAGAGATCGCATGCAGCAGATGCAGCAGCTTCACCGCCGCACCCTCACCCTGCGTCGGCAGCTGCAGTCGCAGATAGAGTGCTGAGCAATTCAGCATCCACTCCATCCATGAGATCCGCAGCTCTGTCTGAAGATTTACAGGAAAACTTCATCCCACCACAGCCATCACTGATACCCACGCATACACACACACGCACAAAAAAAAAAAACTACGGTGGAACACGTTGCTCTCAGTCTGGATTTCATTCATTTAACATTCTAGCATTCATTTTCATGCTGTGTTGTATTGATTACTGATCTGCGTAAGCCATGAAATGTGTGGGCAGGTGTATATTAATCAGTTGGTGGTCTGTGGGAAGGGATAAGGTGAATGTAAACATGTGAATAAGAGTGTTATTTAGCAGCCAAAACCTTAATATGCTTTAGCTATTTATGTTGGTATATAGATGCTGTTTATCTATTTGTACATAAATGGTATAAAGCTATATATGTATACATTTCTATAATATTTTACATTCCTTTATTGTATGCCTATAGTGGGAAAAAATATGTGACATCAGTAATAATTGCATTCCTACATTCTTAATGAAGTCTTATCATTCCATTGTAACACTGTGACAATCTCCTCATGGAAGTGTATCATCGGTCCAAAAGCCTAACTTACTTAGTAGTTTTATTAGAAAGGTTCTGCTTATTATTTTACAGCTTCAACATTTAATGTGAATTTGACAGAAAGGCTGTTTATTGTAAAAAAAAAAAAAATGTATTCTGCCATTTCTACTCAACAGCTATAGTGTATTTTTGGTAATTTTTGTTCTTTCCGTAACACTTGCAAGGCTTCTCCAGGTTTCTGAAGAGATGAAAATGATGAGCAAATGGTAAAATCCCAAAAAAGATGTGACAATATCTTATAAAATAATTCCTTTATGACATTTAAGCATTCTGTTCTGCCACTGCATCGAACACTAAATCACTGGTAATTGCTTAATCATTCCTCTTGTTGCACTTTTGTGCTCTTTCTCAATTAATTCCCATGCATTAAAAATTAAATGTGGAACATGTTTATATGTGAGTGAGGGAATGCTAAAGAATTGTGTTTGCACAGGTTCAGTTATCGCTCTGCAAAGAATGACAAAAGCTTCCCTGGATCTGCACTTTTCAACATCTAATATAAAGTCTTAAAGAGGTATATAAATTTAAATTGCTACTGCACTTTGACTTAGCGTATTTCATTTGTGTCATATCAGACAAAGTGATTGTATTTTGGAAATGCTTTTTTTAACCGGCCTCCAGGAAGTAAGATTTAATCTTTGGAAAACAAAAAAAGTGTTATCAGTATGAGCAGGATTAATTCAAACATATGTTTTGTTAAATCCTCTTTTGCTGTAATTCACTTCCAGTTAAGTGTATATTGGACAGGTGATATGCTGTTTTGTTGTCTCCTGTTGCTCACCAAAGAGACTTAGAGATGGAATGAAAAGGGAATCACACTTAAAGGCAAAACAAAAGGGAATTGATATATAAATGTGTTTTGACTGACATTCAGAAACAGCCTGTGAAGTGCTTAGTACAGCATCAAGGTTACAGAGCGCAGAAATGATATTCATTTCCACTTTATGACCAATATAAATAGCACTGCAAATATTAATTGAAATAAGCTATGTATTTGTTTTGCATGTGATATCCCCATATTGTGTCCTTATATTGGATGTAAGAAATGCTAATATCATCACTTGCAATTAAAGTTGTTTTGTAAGACCAACGCACGTGTAATGTATTATTGCTTTGTTATAACTAGGGAAACAAGCTTTCTGTTGCTAACAAACAAAGTTCTACACTGAAGACACAACTTTATGCTCCTTTGTGGACAACAGTATGTTATTAGTTTGGACGATCATTTATACATTTTCTTTACTTAGTTCAAATATGTCCATGATCTGGACCGATGCTTAACCTTGAAAATAGTATTTGCTAATCGAAAAATCCAACAAGGGGAACCTTAAGTTAGTGCTTTTGCTTTAGGGGGAAGATTGCACACCGTGGTAACTGGGAGAGTTACAAGAGTAGTGTTGCTTTCAAGTGTCCGTTATGTGTTCGTAATAAAAATAAAACAGCTAATATATATATATATGTGAGTAACGGAACTTGGATGCTAACACTGATAACATGACAAATCTTCACGTTTTTGTCGCTCAGATATGATGAGCACGCGAAGTTAACTTTTTCATTGTTTGATTAGAGTGTCACCTCCAAAGATTCCGACACTTTCGAAAACAGGAAAGCAACAGTGTCGTTCTAGCTAAACAACGGTTCTGTTGTCAAGCAAAGGCTGACAGCTCACGACACGTCTTTTGCCTAAATAACCTAAACGAATCGACAGTGCCCCCCGCTCAAAGAAATGGTAATATCATAAATGTAACATTTAGTTAAACACTAAGCGTATATAGGGGGTTACTGAATTCGGTCCTACGAGGGCCGCAATCCAGCAGGTTTTCCATGTATCCCTGCTTCAACACACCTGACTCAATTTAATTAGTCTGTGCAGAACTTGGTTGGCTGTTAAATCCATTTAATTGTACGCAGGTGTGTTGAAGTAGGGATAAATGGAAAACCTGCTGGATTGCGGCCCTCGTAGGACTGAATTCAGTAGCCCTGGTATATAGGTTGAACCTACGCTAAAGAGCTAGCATGCTGACTAGCTAAAGCATATTCTAGCTATCGCTAATTTACTACTGTACTAGCTAAACCGCGCGGAGTAAATAGTCAATGAATGATTGGGTTTTGTTTGTTTTAGCACAACTGCAATTTTGATTTGTCGACTGCATAACTATAGTATATCGTGTTTAATTCTCCCTGCCTCAGTCACTCATTCTAACAGTATCTGCACAGATTGCAGAGCTGTCAAAGCCCTCTGTGTATATGAAAGACCCTCAGAGGGTACAGAAGACTATGGAGTCTATGTTGAAGGCTGGGTCCAATACCCTGCAGGTATCCTCTCTGACAGCCATAATTAAAACGATCAAGCTGATAAGAAAACATTATATGCTTCATAAAATATTATTGATTTATCCAGGTCATCTCAGATTTTGACATGACTCTAACAAGATTTTCATTCAACGGAAAAAGGTGCCCTACCTGTCACAGTAAGTTCATTCTCATATCAGTTTCTCTTAAAAGTTCTTATTCCCCTTCACACTTCGTTGCAAAAAAAACAACCAAAACTTTAAATGCACTTGTCCCCAGTTGCTGGTTATTTATGAACCTCTCTGACTTAGTGTTGTCTTCAAAAAAGTGCTGCTTTATTGGGCTGAGATGATGTGATTTACTTAGCTACTGCAGGACGTTTAACTCCTTTATCTTGATACACTTCTGGGTTCATGAGCTGCTTTTACCTGATGTTACATCATCATCAATAAACACCAGTGACCCTAAGCCACTGGAAGCCATTCATGCCCATGCCATCACTGCCTGAAAGTGCCGTGCAGATGATATTGTATGTATAAGATCATGCCCTGTCTCATCTCATTTTTCTACTACAGGTTAATCTTGATTTCCAAAGAATGTAATTCAAGATCATGCCACACTTTAATCTGGAATCTATTCCAGAGATTTTCCCTCTGTAACTAATAAAGAAATATCAAATAAATGACAAGATCACAATTATTATTTAACTTAAACATTTTGTAGTAACCAGAATTTACAAATTGTGTCAGTGTTGGCATATTTGTTGTTTTTGACTTAATTTTGTGCAGCTTGTCATTGTGCATTTTAATTGCAGATATTCTTGACAACAGCAAAGTCATTTCAGACGACTGCAAACAAAAGGTAGGGAAGATACTTTTTAACAAAAGCAGGTTTTGTATCAGTTGGGTTGTTTTCTTTAGCTACCATGCATCCTTGGTGAGCCAATCAAAAGTGGACATCTCTATGCACATCTGTTAACACCTGATGTTACATTGTCACATATGTTTTGAGTGGCTAGTCTTAATCAGATCTCAGTTTTCTGCTCTGTATGTAAATAAACATGGAACTTATATCACATTGTCAGTTAAGCAACAAATAGGAAATCAACACATTTGGTTATGTTTCTTAATATTCACAAATGCATTCGCTGGCCTGAACTATTTTATTCTGTCTTAAAGACATTTCAAACTTGCCTGAGTCACATTTATTTAAAAAATATTGATGAACATTTCAATAAGTTTAGTTATGTAATACAATATTATTTTGTGATCTTAAGGCATTTGTTTGAATATTTCTGCTGTTTCACTAAAAGTTGACAACCCTATCTGTTGTCTACACAACTTCCTCATATTAACAGGTGGCATCGATAGGTAGAAGTACTGCTTAGCAGCGTTTTAAACCCCCAAAAGTAATTTCTCAAATGTATTCCCAGAGATTGTCTACATGATTTCAAATGAGCAGGCGCTTGTACCTTTTTTTTATTTTTTATTTTAATATTCTCTCTAATGAGGTTGATTAGCCAAAAAAAGCATTATTGTTCCTCTAACAAACAGTATATGGATCCTATTCAGGGCAAGCCCCTCTAAAACGCTAACAGGAAACCACTGGTTTTGTAGAGTCATGTCAAGGTCAGCGTATGGGCCTTCTTTGTGGCACAGGGCACGTTACAGACTTGGCTGAACTACTACATATATGTGGACAAAAGTGTCCTTACTAATTAGATCTGAATATATCTTCAATGTGTCCTGAATGCACTCAAACATGTACTAAGTGCTCTCATTTGTGATCAGATCAGTCAGTATGCACCAGGTCCAGACAGAACAGGGTTACTGATTAATCTGCTGCAACACTTAATGCCCTTAGATATTGTTGTAGAAAGTGGAAATGGTTAAAGCATGTGCCTCTAAGTTTCATATTATTTAGCTAAGCAGAACTTACATTGTAACACTGAACAGTGGCAGTGACGTGTGCATCAATACATACATAACTAACACAAAATTGCTCAAGTTTCAAATTCAGTGCACATATGTTACTGATTTAACATTTGTATTTGTGAGTTTTCTGACAGTATCTGTTTTTATGACATCAGTGATTCAGCCATTGTCCTGCACTTACCCTTTCCGCCATCTAGAGAATGACCAGAGAAATAGAAACATTTAGAAAGTAAACATAACCATGACTACACTGGACTAAGTTAGTTAGTCTTCAGAATATTGTTCTGCCTTCCTCAGCTGGATGAGCTTCTTAAGACTTACTACCCAATAGAGATCGACACTTCACTGTCTGTAGAGCAGAAGCTACCTTTAATGGTGGAGTGGTGAGTATCCATAGCTAATTATGTTCATTACTGCTTTGGGTTACTAGTTTTGTCAGGCATTTATTTGCTTCACTGTGTGGAAAGACTGTGCTGCTGTTATATCTCACAGGTGGACCAAAGCTCATGATCTCTTGGTGGAGCAGAAGATCAGGAAAGATCTGCTGGCCACAGCAGTGCACGAGTCTGAGGCCAAATTGAGGTCAGAACATATCAAAGCTAGAGTTTTTGTTGTAGTTTTAAGTGTCGAGAGCATTTTGTCGTATGATACTTGAAAAATGAGTAAATGCTTTAACAGGGATGGCTACCAGCTCTTCTTTGACCACCTGCACCAGCACAGCATCCCTCTGCTCATCTTCTCTGCTGGAATAGGAGACATCCTGGAGGAGGTGATCAGGCAAAATGGCGTCTTCCATCCCAATGTCAATGTCTTCTCCAACTACATGGACTTTGATGAATCTGTGAGTTCCCAACTCCAAAAACTTTGATTTTATCACACTAGCAGGGAGTGAAATAATAACTGGACTCTCTTTTGGACAGGGGGTGTTGAAGGCTTTCAAGGGAGAGTTGATTCATATCTACAATAAAAGGGAAGGTGCGCTGCTCAACACAGGCCATTTCCAGGAGCTACGGACACGGCCCAATGTCCTTTTGATGGGAGACTCTCTTGGGGATCTGGCCATGGCTGATGGAGTTCAGAATATGGAAAACATCCTCAAGATTGGGTTTCTCAATGATAAAGTAAGTAAAAAAACAAACACAAACATGCATTCCATTACTTGTTATTGTTGCATAATAATGTCTCATTTTTTCCTTAGATTGAAGAAAGGAAGCAGTCTTACTTAGACTCATATGACATTGTGTTAGTAGAGGATGAAACCTTGGATGTCCCCAATGCTGTTCTTTTCTATCTCACTGGCAACAAGTGAACAGCTGATTCTCCGCTGGTCACACCACACTCCAGGACCTTCAGCTGAGGAGACTCCTTTTCAGACAGTGCCAGTGGGATTCTTTATTAACAACCAGCTAGGAATGTGGAATGATTATTTTCTGTTTTACTAAAACCTACACACATCTGAATGAGTCTTTTGGCACATGTTGTAATTTCTTAAGTCCAGTTCAAAGCCACAGCTCACTCCCACCCATCACCCCTATATTATGTGCCAAATTGGTTTTGTGGAAGCAACGTATGTATTGTCCAACACCATATGTGATAATTGCTGTTCCTTTTAATGTCTGGTTTCTGTAAGATGCAGAGATGGCAAAGAAAAACGCACAATGCAAAAGTCAGAGCTTAACATCTATTTTAAAAGCACTTTCTGGTCTTTTTCTGTACAATGAAGCTCCTATCTAGTGTCATCTGACACCTAAAACATGTTTCAGCTGTTGTTTCTCTTGTGTAACATCACAGTATTAATATTAACTCAACTATGACAGCTGTTCTTCATTTTAGGAAAAGAAAGAAATATTTTAAGAGGCTTTAATATTTGTTAGGACTGCTACCTCAGATGTGTGACGGTTTTACAAAGAAAAATAGAAGTATTTTTGTCTTTTAAAATGAGCTGTATGGTCACCAAGTGTCACTTTCTACACTGCAGCAAAAGTTTTAATAAACCTCATTTAGTTTTTTTCCCATCCTATTTTAGACAGGATTTTCTTTTTGTTCAAAGTCAGGTTCACCCTATATGCCCCAGTTTCTGTGATTATAACTGTGGGTTTCATGTGTGTTTTATTAAACTCTGCCTGACCATTTTAAAAAGGTTGTGTTTGTACAGAATGAAAAGGAAGTTTTATCACTTATTTTTATTATAAAAGTTTGTTTGATCACAAAGAATGACATCTTTTTCTAAAACCAACCATACTTTACAACCAGTGGTTTTTAGGAAGTTCAGAGGCAAAACATGGACTATTCACCCTTAAGCAGTCATTTGATGGATTGTTAAGGAATTCTTGCTATTTTGACATCTCCCACAAGCAAACTTGACTTTTTAAAATACAAGTAGTGTTACCAACAGTTGATGAACTTCTAACATTTAAACAAAATAGACATGCTCTCCCGTCTGTCTGTAGATGTTAAAAGGTATTGAATTCAGCAGCAAACTTAAAAAAGGCTAAACATTCCAGCTTCTAATACATTTTTAAAATACCAAGACAGTTGTCAAAATTGCTACATAACTACAACCTGTGTTTTCCCGTTCATTCTCATGTAAACATACATTCCCTTTATAACTCATCTCGTCTCATTTGTCCAGAATCCTCCTCCACTTTGACTTTTAGTTCATCTTCCACAATCCTTCCATCTCTGTTCTGGTCCTGGTGATCAAACATGTCCTTAATAATGCTCTCAGCATCGACCCCTGGCCGAAGTCGACCTTTGCCTTCTTTAACTTGAAGCCTGATAAAGTTAGAAAACTGAGAAAAAAAGAGACAAGGCTGAGCATTTTACTGCTTGCTTTTAGCAGAATAATTAGAGCTAAACTTCCTTGTCTATGTACCTCCTCTAGAGGAACCTCTTTGTCTCCATTGAGGTCCATAGCATCTAAGAGAGGGTGGGGGGCGTTTCCAAGCCACACAAACATGTAACCTTCAGGCACACCTTTCTGCAATTCCACCAACTCCAGTTCAAAGAAGAGCACGGCACTCCTGGGAACTACTCCAACTGGAGGAATCCGTACAGAAGTAACAAAATATTAAACACAGGCGAACAGGAAATTATGTACATCTGAACATGTCAAAGAGCTGACCTCCATTTTCACCATGTGCCCAGTGGGGAGGAATGACCACTTCTCTCCTCTCACCCACACACATGCCCCCCAAACCTTCTTCCAGACCCAAGATCACCTTACTGGCTCCCAGAGTTGTGATTGAGGGTGAGTCAAATTGGTCCCTGCAATGCAACACTTAGGCTGTTATCACTTTTAATAAAGGAAATTGACATATTCAAGCTTAGTGAAAACAGTCCTTGTACCAAAACCTTGAGCCATGCAAGTATACGTGCTGTTGCCATGGATACATAAATGGTTACGTATCTAGCTCCAAAGCCCAGTGAAATCTGTCAGACAAGTAGCCAGCAACGATTACATGCATGAAGTTGGAGGATGCAGTGTAGCAGAGTGAACAGCAGAGGACGCTCACGAGGAGTACAGGAGGGTCCCATCCATCAAGGAACAGTTGTAGCGGTACTGAAGCAAATCATCAGCTTCACTGGTCATATTACATTCCTGAGGCTTGTGGGTAACTTTAATCTTGACTGTATCTTTGGGATTGTGGAAGTCAATGATGTGGATGTCAAAGACCAGCACAGCAGAGCCAGGAATGAGGTCTCCTGCAACCAGAAGGAAAAATAAACACACAGTATTACAAAAATAAACAAGTACTTGTGGTCTATTGCTTCATTTAAGTGTTTGAAATTACACATATCAAATTACACACATCAAACTCACTGATTCCTTCTTCACCATAGGCCATATGAGGAGGAATTGTGACCCTCCTTTTCTCTCCAATGCACAAGCCCTGCAGAGCTTTGTCCATCCCTCTGATCACGTATCCCATGCCAACATACGTATTATATGTGCTGTTTCGCTGATAGCTGTTAAAGGAAGACATTGACATTGAGAACTCAGAATAAAGGTGTTTATTTTTATTGTCTAAACATGAAAAGCTTAGGTTTACCTCGAATCGAAGGCTGTGCCGTCCTGGAAGGTCCCGTTGTAGTGGTAGCGGATGTAATCTCCAGCCACCGTCCTACGAGTGCAGCCTTTAGGCACCTCCTTCACCTCAACAATCAGATCATCTTTAGGGTTAAAAACATCAACCATCAGCACCTCGAACACCAGTGTGGCCTGAGGGGGGACTGTGGTTCCTGTTGGGACAAAAGCATGTTAATCTGTAAGAATTTAATACAACATAGCAGATTCAAAAACTTAACAGAAGCAAAAATTATATAACTTTTCTTTTACTGAGATTAGTAATCAATATTTACTTCAAATAATTCAAAAATCCTCCTCATTCACAACTGAAACAAAGGCTGAGACACTGAGGTTAAACAAGTAGGAGGCTGTGTAATTTAGAAGAGACTCACTAACTATCCTGCAGCCAGCCATAGCAACTGTGACTGCACACAGCTCTCACATATAAAATGATGCAACTTCTTGGTACATATTTACCTATGACCAACACTCTCGGCATTGTCGAGCATTATCACACTAAATTTAAATAATGCAAACGTGGAGCTGCCTAGCAGAAATTACATATTGTGTCCACACTATAACAACCCCCCCCACACACACACACACACACACACAAAAAAAGCCTACAAACCGAACACACGGCAAAAAAAAACAGATCTCTAGCATACGAAAGCAATAG
>JBAMHW010000023.1:21006422-21037826 GCA_037177495.1 Rhadinocentrus ornatus
TAAACTAAACTAAACTAAACTAAACTAAACTAAACTAAACTAAAATAAAATAAAATAAAATAAAATAAAATAAAATATGCCAGTAAATTATTGGTAGAATTTCAATTAAATATGGTGTGTCTTACCAGCCTATGTCAGGGATTTAGCAAAAATGACAAAAGTACAATACAATTCTAAAATGTGATTTAAATGCCATGAGACAATGAACAATGAATTTACTGCAAAGACATGGTCAGGTAAACTACATCGCTATTTATCCAGTCTTCTATCATATAAAGTCAGTAATTAAACTAGATTCACGACAAGAAATGTTTTACATGGTCTTGTGGGATGCACTTATAACTCTTTCATCTTCTTAGGCCCCATCTGCATGGGAAAAGCTTCTCTCTTTACATACCTCTATGCTTGTTCCAATATGTGCTTGAAAGAAACCTGACCACATTTATGTATCTTTAACTGTAAGAGAAAGTGAATTAATTTTAGTTTAGTCTAAAAAACAAACAAATCCTCCTGGTGTCATTTATTTGACTTTAAAGACAAGGAATTGTGTATCAAAAACCTTTATGTGAAAATTGTTAACTCCATCTGGCCTTCTTAAAAAGAAAAATGAAATCTCCTTGGCCCTGAACTGGAATAAGTGGATGAATAAATGGAAAAAGAATTAATGAATGTTGTAATATTGGTATCCTTTTTAGATGTGGATAAATAAAAAATTCTCCAAATAAACTAAAAAGAGAAGTCAGAATAAGGTACACAAAAAAGAGAAACCTTTTCAGCAGCACAGTGCTTTTTAAAATAAATACAAACATTATCAATGTTAGAGAGCTTCAGTTCTCCAGTCCCAGTAAGAAATGCTTCTTGCATAGCCTACGGTGCTTTAGGGGATCTGTTCAGTCCAAAGCTTGACGTGAAAAAAATAAAAAATAAAAAAAAATAAAGACTGAAATTTGATTTTGTGCTTTTAACCAACCTAACTTCCGGTCTCATTCCACCTCTGTGTAGCTTACTTGCATCTTTCGGGTCGTGTGCTCCCGAGAGCCAAAGGAGGAGGAGTGGCCCTTGGCCCCCACCCACTATTAAATGCAATTCTGCAAACGTGTAAAGCCTGGCTCAGAGGCCTGACCTCATGTTTTTCATCTAAGAACCACAAAATGCGATGTAATTCGCCTACTTGTGATCACAGACTAAAGTGACAAGCAGATTTGGATTTTCTTTAGTTCAATAAATATTTATAAAGTTTACAGATATAAACATAATAATTTTTTTAACGCATCTGTCTCTCTGAGGAAGCATTAAGTTTTTATCCCCTGGGTCCTAATAACTATCTCACTAGCACCATCTTCTTGCAGGGCACAAAAAATTAAACCTGTTTTGTAGGCATCACATATTGCAGACTTGGAGTTTGAATTTGTCGGGTGATTCACGTTTTTATTCATATTTGAGTCTAAGTAAAAGTAAATTTATTGCCCATGAAAAGCTGTCACGTTGAAATGATTAGTAAGTAAGTAAAACTTTATTTAGCATTTTTCAAGATATAAAATCAAGAAGTACTTTACAAGAGTCAACTAGGCAAAAAATTTGAAAAAAAAGCAGATTTAAAAATGTTAATTATTTAACACTTCATATATTTAAATCCAAACGTAAATATTAAATAATAATAATAGTATTTACTGGACCCTATCCTCTTTTGAAGTCCAAAGTGTGACGTCTGTGTCAAGAAAACAAACCTCACCGGAAATACGGAACTATACCTTCACAATAATAGTCAAGAGTGCTTTAGTTACAAGGCTTCAAATTACAAATATCCAGCACTTTAGATTGATTGATTGAAACTTATATCGAATAGAACAATAAATCTGAAGAAACCTCGAAATCTCCAGGACATTTTGAAGTATATCGTTTGTAAAAATGTTTTATTTTGACAGTCAGATCTACGCAATCTTGTTTTCAGCATCAATTTCTACAAATTTCCCAGCCTACGTGCGGTCAGACATGAGCAATCCCTGCTAAAAGAAAGGGGGGAAGTCTCCTGATCCATCAAAATAAGGACAGACTCCCGTCGCAGCCGGCGGAGGTAATGATGCTCCTGAGAAGCTTGTGCATGGCCTTTCTCATCGTCGCCCTGGTGGAGGCTCAGTATGAGAAATACAGCTTTAAAAGTTTCCCTCAGAAGGACATCATGCCGCTGGAGTCCGCGTACGGCTACGCGCTGGAGCAGTACTCGGCCCAGAACTGGGCAGAGAGCGTCAAGTACCTGGAGCTGAGCCTGCGCCTCCACCGGCTGCTGCGGGACAGCGAGGCGTTCTGCAGCCGCAACTGTAGCTCCGTCAGTCGGGAAAACGGCACCCTTTTCCCTGACAGCAACCTACGCGTCGTGCGCCATATCCTGCTGAGGGCTGCTTGTCTTAAAAAGTGCAAGGCAGATTTTCCAGTGTTTAAACTTTCGTACCCGCGAAGAGACTTAATGGAAACATTTAACGAAAGGATACCGTATCGGTACATTCAGTATGCATACTATCAGGTGAGACCAAAGCTTTTGATGTGTTGTAAATTGCGCCAGATTGTGGCAACTCATTAAATCCCAACTATTCATATCCGATATTGGGAGTTTAAAACGTAGGCTACAAGTTGGATTTGCCCGATTGAACTCAGAAAGCGTCAGAAAAACTGCGTAACTGTCGCATTTACGCAATAAATGTATAGGTTTTTCCAGGCAGTAAGAAGGTGTTTGACATGAGGAAACTTTTAGCCTGTGAGATGAAACGTGGGGTTTCCTTGCTGCTTTATTGCACCCTCCTGCAGACGAAGTTGAGCAAATGCCACGTCTCTTCCTCCAGTGTTCCCCTGAAAACAATCCCCCTGTTCTTCTCTGTCAGCAGACAGGTTTTACATAGCAATGGCCAAGCGTACATTTTCGAGGGCTTTCATATACTTGTAAACTCATATTAGATAATGCACAGATGATGATTGGCAACACTGATCATATGGTTGAAACAAATTTCTTTACAATTTAATTTATTTGGTTTTATTAATTGAAGGATTTCTGATATTTCAAAGCTACTCACATCTTTAAACCCTTGGATGTTCTTTAGGAACCACTAGAAGAAATCATAACCTTTAACATGACTGAGAGGTTGTGTTTTCATTGGTATATTTATATGTTGTGTATTCTTCCTTAGCTCAACAACTTGGAAAAGGCAGTGGCAGCAGCACACACGTTCTTGAAGAAGAACCCAAATGATCCCTCTTTGACCAAAAACATAAACTACTACAAAACGCTGTTTGATGTGGAGGAGTATCTCATCGACCACGAGGAGCAGCCGTATGAAGTTGGTAGCTCCACATAACCACACTGCATCAATAAAAACCATCCCTCTCATTTACAAATAATTAATTGTTGTTTTTCAGAGTCTTTTCCTCAAGAGCGTAACGCTCTACAACAACGGAGACTTCAGCAGCAGTGCCAGAAACATGGAGCAGGCCATCACAGAGTTCTTTGAAGTTTACAGCCTCTGCTTAGCAGGCTGCGAGGGCTCGTATGAGATCTTAGAGTTCAAAGACTTCTATCCAACCCTGGCAGGTAAGAAGAGACCAGCAGAGGAGCAGCTAGAATATGTTTGAGACAAAATAATGTCCTTCTGTCCTTCTTCCCTCAGATCTTTTTACTGATGTGCTCAAATGTAAAGTGAAATGTGAGGAGAACCTGACACCGAATGTTGGAGGCTTCTTTGTGGAGAAGTTTGTGGCTACCATGTATCACTATCTTCAGTTTTCATATTATAAATGTAAGAAACATAAAGGAAATGACTACAATTAGTTTCTTTTCTAAAATTCTGTATAATTTTGCTCATATTTGTGCTGTTTTGTTATGTTCTCCAGTAAATGATGTAAAGAATGCTGCTCCCTGTGCAGCCAGTTACATGCTGTTTGACCCCAACGACCAGGTCATGCAGAGAAACGTGGCATACTATCGTTTCTACCAAGAGCAGTGGGGCCTTAAGGAAGAGGATTTTCAGCCACGGCCTGTAAGTAGATCTACAGCTTCATCAATCCTGACCCATCTGCTCCTCCAGGACTTTGATATGTGAACTAGATGCAGCAGAGTGTGGTTACACTCAAGCAGAACATACGCAGCGCTGGCGTGAACATTAACACAATCTTAGGGTGGTAATTAGAAACTCATATAGTCATGTAAAGACAGACTTGTTTTCCCTTTTTTTGCAGTGACGATTTGGCAGCAGCTTAAATAAAGTGGTTGTGTACAGAGCTGGAGAGCCACATAAACTTCTTTTCCTTCTGAAATAAATTTGGCGCTGCTGTAAATACTTTAAGGCTCCCAAACTGAGCAAAGGGAAAAAAACAGCAAACCAACAACCAGCAACCCAAATTAGTAGCTTAACACTGTGTCATAAAGCTCTCGGTTGGTTTTCACCTGCTGCTCCAGCAAACACTAGTGCTGATATCTCTCATTTTTCAGGAGGCTCTGCGGTATTTCAACCAAACTACCAAACAGAAAGAGATGCTGAAGTTTTCACTGAGCTACCTACAAGCAGACGATGAGGTACGTTTCTACTGTTTTTTACAAAAACACCATGATGATACTGTAACAGTGAGTTAGACACTGTCGTGTGAACAGCAATAATGTAATTAAGCTGCAATGGTGTAAACATTGTTTAGACAATTATACACTTTATTTACACTATTACATACACATAATGGTAATGGGGCAGTTAAGGTTAAAAAATTTAATGAAATATCCTGAAAAACTCTTGCAAATTCTAAAACTGGAATATTGTCTTAATTAGGACAAGGTCAGTCGTCTAAATATTGCCGTGTATGTAAACATGACCTGTATCTTTGGTACATGATTCCTACATTATAAGTCAGGGAATGGTATTTTCTTGTTGCCCTTTGAGGTGGTTTAATTTCCACAAGGCTTTACATCATCCAACCATCTTGGCAGGTGTCAGGCTGCTTTCCAGACCCTTCCAAATTAAGTAGCCTGTGAAACCATTGATGTTTTAGAGTCTACGACCATCACTGAGAGTTGTGACTCACTGAGGTCTCATTACAGCGACTATTCACTATTATAAATTTCTGGAAATTTCTAACAGCTGATGCCACTTGTTGCTCTGGTGGTCGGGCCAACTTTGGTTGTTTCATCCCTCATTATCTTTAATCTTCTTTCAGTTTCGTCAGCCCCCGCTATCCACTTGTCTTTTCTGTCCAAGATTTAAACGTTGCAGCCCTTAAAGGGCACCTTTCATCATTAAGATGCGGGTAAAAAGCTGGGTCCTGATGAGTTGACTGTCCTATGTTGATCCATTCATCTGTTAAGTGGTCGTTTGGTTTCCCCAATGTTCATTTGAGCTTACGTGAGTCCTCAGTGCTTTGAACATACACTAGGTAGCATTTTTGATTTTGAGAGTCGGACCCCTGAGATGAACAATTGTCTGGTGGTGTAGCTCGGTTTGAAAAACACTGGTATTGTCCAATAAAAATCCTCCTATGAATCTTAGATGTTCCACCTACATAAGGGGTGACAGCGCCTTCCCTTTCCCTTTTTTTCTCATCCTCTCTCCCTGTTTTGGTGGTGTTCTTGGACCTTGTTGCAGTTTTAACAATGGTCCAGTCTAGGTAGCCATAATATCTAGGAGCCACCTTCGGGGGGGGTTTCTTTTCTTTCCCCTGGTCTTCTGCATTGGTGGGGATGTTGTCTACCTTATACTGAAAGGTTACTTAAATTGTAGCTTATCCTTGTTTTTGTTTTTTTAACTTGCTGCTGTTAGTTCTCATGTTAGGAGTCTTATTCTGTTAAATGGAAAAAAATAGACCTAGATACACTATTTCAATTTGGTTTGTTGATTTTTTTTTTTAATTTGATAAAGGGTGTTTTACAAATGTTAGTGATAAAAGTACTGATTCAGAGTTTTCCAAGTAGCGGTATCTAGTTCTGCTCATCTGATGTTTTCTAATGATATCATTCCTGGCACTCTTATCAACATCACAGTCAAAATTTTATCAACCTCTATAGAGCTGGGACTGCAGGAGTTTCTGAGTTAAACATCTCAGGGCCTTGGCAGATAAAACCTACTCTCTGCATGACCAGACAAGATGAAATTACACTTAAAAACAGCACAAGAAGAAGAACTTGCAGATTAAACATGAGCTGCTGTTGTAAATGTAGAATGAAAAGAATGAGGATGAAAGGGAAAAAGAGAGGTGAAGGCTCTGGAGGAAGTCGGGGTGGAGGGAGCTGTGTTTTCCGCTAGCACAGTGTGGTATGTGGCTGAGAGGTGTTAGCCACTGAGACTTTGCCACATCCATTTAACTCAGGTCAGCCCCTCCCTTGCTCCACTTACTGCCTGGACCTGAGAGGGGGGAGGAGGGATGCAAAAGTTCAGACTGAATTACAGGGTGCAGAAGCTGGAGATTTATAGACATATAAGAAAAGAAATAAATCAGTTTTTTTAGATAGAATGAGAGTAAGTTTGTTAACTGCTTGCTTTCTGTTTATTGTATTAATTTTCTTTTACATTTTAGGACGTGGTAAGTCCAGAGGAAATGGGCGTCTCTCATTCAGAACATCCTGATTCTGAGTTCGAGGGTATGGGGGACTATGAGGAGTCCTTTCTGGCTGAATGGTGGCAGGAACCCAAAACTAAGTGGGACATTGGAGAGGTTGCAGACTGACATCTGTCCTCATCTCTGAGCAGAAAGTGCCCTTTTCCGACTCTTACATACCAAAGACTTTTCAACAGACATCCTCATTCCCAACAGTGTTTATTCAGAAAGACTCAACTGACTGATTATTGTTTTCTTTCTCCCTGCCGTATGCACAGTGTTGATCAAAATTAGAGATTGACATATCCAGTCTTGGCTGCCATCAGCCTTCTATAATAGTATGTCATTGGCTTGTATGCTGATGCATGTTAATGACTTTTCTATGGTTTTTATTTGCTGTTTTTATTTAATGAAACCTGAGTTCTTCTGTGCTGCAGCATAAGGAAGGTGACAGCTTTTCTTATGCTAAATGATTCATCAACCTCCAAATGTGTGGTTGTACTAATTAAAATAATATTTTACTATAACTTATCCTGTTTCGTTTTTCTGTGCAATAAAAAAAAGATGTATAAGAGGAAGATTTGATCATAATTTATCAATTTAATTCATTTTGTTGATGCAAATAAGTTTTTGACAGCTGTGTGGGGGTTGTAAATGCGTACTAGAGAAATCTAGATTGGGTTGCAAAAAGAAAATCATTTCAGTTTATAAAATGATGTAGTGGAGTTTATCAAATGAACAATTATTAAGCTGAGCAGAGGATTTTTACTGTTTGGGGGTAGTCTGATCGTGGAGGAAGGTGGTAAAATTGCTTTGGTGGTGCCACTGACATTGAATGCAATTATATGCGCATTTTATTCAATTGAAAATATGTCAGATGTCAAATATTGAAATTGAGAAAATTGATAACGTCCTAAATTTTTTGCTAAAACATGCTAATTTTGATTGGACGCCAGCAGCACATTTGAAGAATTGAAGCAGGAGCATGTTTAGAGCTCTGCTGCATCACCTCATCTTCTGTTTAGCAATTTGGATCTGAAAAGATGAATAGCAATAGTTACGGGGCTGCGTTGTCTGATAGTGCTCGATGTATTTTTTTATGGAGTGACAGATCTGAGCAGGCAGGTTTTAGAGCTACGGTGCTATAATATATGCAGAATGCAATGCCTTCCCTGGATATATCACCAGGACAGCTGTGTTTCCTATACCTCTTTTCTTTACCGGTTTCATTAAAGCTCTCTCATTCCATCATAGATGCTGGTTATCAGCTAATAAAGTGAATGATTTTCTTTTTCCCTATCCTGGAGTACACAGAATTACACTTCTAGTTTTCCTTTTCTACTGTAGTATCCGAAATGAGGTCAAAGATTCTGGATCTGCTTCAGTAATTCTTATTCCAATTAGTGGTTCCATGAAAGACTGTACCCACTGACAGTGGTGTTAAGATGTGTTCCTGTGTCAATGCAATGAGTTTAATGTCTGTTTTTACTGTGTGCAGGAGCTGAACATTGTGGCTGCTTAGTGCTGTTGTTTTTTTATAGAGATGTCACTGAATTCTGTGAAGCTTCAAGTACCTTCTGAAACATAATCAATCAAATCCCCAGATTTGCTCAATTTATGTTGAGAAATTTAATTCTTAAAATGTTTAGTTTTCTAGCTTTCTCATTTGAGCTTCTAACAGTCTTTCCAGAATGCTTATTTTATGCCCAATCATATGTCTGACACAATCTGTTAAGTTGTTTTTTTTTTTAGCTTTTTTTCTTGCATTATAAAACTTTTCAGGTCTTTGTTTTACTCTTCCCAGTTCATTATTTTAAAAATGTACTACCGGTCTCAGATTCAACATACTTTTCAGAACTTCACATTCTGCTTTTTAATATATTGTAAAAACGGATATAATTACATATGAGTTCTTTGTTTTACACTTTTTAACCTCAGTTTAATTTGATCACAGGTTTTTCCTTTGACTTAAAACCAATAGCACAAAACTCTGTGGTCCAAATATTAAATTCCAATAAAGAAAGGCAGTGTGATTTGAGAGTAGGGGTAATTGTTTCATATTTTAGTGTTTTATTTTCCCTTCATTTCAATCCATCTACAGACATCAGTTCATTCTTTTTCATTTTTTCAATTAAAAAAAGATAGTGTCTAAAAATATGGGGTTAGATGCATCTCACTTTCTCTTATTTCTTTGCGATTGTATTTGATACCCACTTTGTACATACTAGAATAATAACAATAGTGCACTTGCCATAGTGCAAAACTAAAAAAAACCCAACAGACCTCAGAAGAGCTGCCTCTTGGACCCCAAAACCAGATCTTTTTAATCTCATTTACAGCAAAGGTCAGTACAAAGTTTCTGGGCCGAGGCGTTCACCTGGGGCTCAGTACTGTCAATGTACAAAAGATTTCTTTTTAGTGAGAGATGATGGAGGGCACCATCTACAGATTTGCAGATGCATGTCTTGTCAACAGACACAGAGTTATATGTTTGCAGAAACAGATAAAACCTTTAAATTATTTTAACATAGCTTTCAATAAATCTTTATAGATTGCATTTAACATTCAGAATGTTTTTGCACATATTTACAAACAGGTGTGCATACAGTGGGCAAGTGCTCATTTGTAGATGTCCGACATAAAAACAGTTTTGAATGCGTTTCGAATGTGCTGCCTTAACGGAGCCATGGCTGCAGCGGACAACAGGCTGTAGAAACAGACGATCCTCTAGAGGTAAAATCTGGCCTATCGACCAGTGATAGGACTGTTAAAAGTGTAGGTGGACACAACTGCCCCTAACATTAATGTAAACACACATACATTCTTCCTTTTCTTTAAAAATCTCTTACACACATACATTCATTCTTTAACAGACATACAGAGTAAACCTACAAACTTTGGAAGTGGTGAGAACGCACTGACAGATAAAGTGGAATGTATGTCGGTCAGTCTGACGTTAAAAAACACTAAGTTACGGTCTCTGCTGCTTCATAGTTTAGTTTTATTTAAAATGATCCCAAAACCATAACACCTAGCTTCTCTTCTTGTACCTGAAGACTTCTTGGGGAGGATGGGGGGCAAGTAGGACACCTTAAGTTAAGAACAAATGGCATCTATGCTCATCAGTCTTTCCTTAGTCTCCCTTTGGAAAACATGCGAAAACAGGATTTTTTTCCCCAGTTATTTCCTTGTTTCCAAATATTGTAGATTAAAAAATCACCGTCAGTTTTGATGCACCTAGTCAAGGCTTGGCCTTGGAAGAACTAACCCTTAGGTCCTTCTCCTTTTGAGTAAAAAGGAACAACTCAGCTCCTGTAACATTTTTTTTTTCAGTTTGTGTGGTAGTCCAGCATTCAACTGTGGGCTCAATTAGTGGCAGGTCTAGTTTGTGTGCAGGCAGGAATTGGAAAGACATGTCTCGTAATAAATTGGTCCACCATTGATATGTTCTTCATCAGAGTTGAGATGTGAAAAGCAGACACCAAAGCACGTTTGCAGAGCTCCTGGCCTGGAGGAAGACTCTGACGTCTCCCACAGAGAGTGCCAACTGTTCGCCCAAGGCGCAGCCTGGACACAATCCTCCTTGACCTGCTGGCAGCAGCCCCATGAGTATGATTTGGCTGGTATGGTGAGAGGAGGAGCTCCGTAGGCCCTAAGGAGGGAGGAGCCCTGAAGGAGGACAGACGGAAGGAGCAGATGGGAGCGTGGAGGAAACAACTATCTGAAGAGGTCTGGAGGGATTTGGGGACTGTAATGGAAGACTTCTTTTTGTTTTATTCCCCTTTTCTTCAACGTGGAAACGACACAGTGCAAGGAGGAAGACGAAGGTGGACAGGACACAGACAGAAAGATAGACAGAAATATTATCCTCCTCCAGATCTGAAACAGAAGTGAAAAATGAGGATTATTAATGGGAAGGAGAAACTGTTGCAAAGATGACAGAAAGTGATGGGTTTGACAGAAAGCTACTCTACTCTGCAAAAAATATGCTTATTCTTAGAAACAGGGGAGATGGTGGAGTACTATAACTTTTCTTTTTTTTTTTTTTTAGGAGAAGTGATCAAACTCAAAGGCACACAGAAAAGATTGATATAATTTCTGTGGGGATGAGCTGAAGTATGATCTTCAGATGGTGATGGAAGAAGTTAGCAGCCATGCTGAAATAATTTGAGAAGAGATTAAATGACATGGGATGCTTTGGGATGTTTGAGACACGGACCAATGGACACAGCATCACATGGTATTGTCCTTGCGGGGTCATACCTTCCTCTTCGAATGTTCCTGCATTCCATGACCACACCAAGAAAGGGGAGAAAATGTCAAGACATACAGAGAAAAAAATATTAATAAATATATCCTAATGATTCCTATAAAACTAAGTATATAATTAGAATTTGCATAAAATTCAACAGTAAAAATAATAAGCATAAACAGTAAAGATGGCCAATGTACAGTTAGACATTCTGATTATAATTAAAGGAAGAATAAAAAAGATGTGGAGATGAAACATGTCAGATGTCAGAATAAAGCATTAATCCGTCATTAAATCCTATTATTTATTTCCCACAGTAAGAATTTCTCATCTGATTTTAGTGATGACCTCACATGCAGTAGAGTTACTAAAGCCAACACCCAGAGGCTGTGGGTGCTTTACACCAGAAGTCTGACTTCCAAGAGAAAAGTCTCAGCTTACAGCTCATGCACACATGCACAGACACTTACCTCTGGCCCTAAAAGAACTGTCTGCCTGTTACGAGTAATTTCAATATAACTTTAAATTTAGTAGTGCATATTATCAGTTAGTGAGAGCAGTCCTTTTAGGTCAGATCTTAAGGGGTGAACAATAGCAAGCATGCACAGGTGCAGCTGTGGCACTACAGCAAAGACATTTGGAGTTAGGGACATGCCTAAAGAGGAAAAGGGATATTTGGAGGCTTGAAACAGCACCAAAAACACTAAAGAGTGCTTAAGTTAAACCACAGCATAAAGAAATTTTCTCAACATGAAGGTCAGGAAAGAAAAAAGTTAAATCAAATAAAACTGAAAAGGGGGTGGGGCTTTCATATGTGGCACCAGTGGGATCAGTTCTAGTAGACTTAATAGAAATGCTGCAGCGCAGTAGATCCTGGCAGAGAAATTTCTCAGTCCTGTCATTACTACGTAAGCCTGGGCTAGTAAGAGGAGGGAAGGGGAGGAAAAGGTGCAGGACGGAGCTCTGATTAAAGATTTGAAAATAAAAATGGCTGCTGTGATATTTTCATTTTAAAGCCATAAGCATTCAAGCATTAGCACATCTCAGACTTGATTCCCCTCCCCAGTGTTAAGCAATGAGTTGCATTTATTTCAGAGAAGTGATAGAGGGAGGGGTGGAAGGGCAGGGGGGTCCTTTGGTTAGAAGCAGACAGGTACACAAAGGCATGCCAGAACTCTTACTTAAATCCCCATCCTGTTCCCCCTAGGACTATAGCTGCCAGGAGAATAGCACCTGCGATGGACCCTATTATGATATTGGTGCCACTGGGACCTGCGCAGAGGAAGGAGGGGAGGAGGAAGGGTGTGGAGGAGGAAGAAGGGCAGAAACAAAACAACACCACTAAAAAACACACGTCAGAAGACAGCATCAACACTGTACATCAACAACATCTACTAGAGAAAGAGAGGCAGGTGGTAAGGTACCTGCAGACAGAGAGAGAAAGATGACGGGGAAGAGGAGGAAACCAGCACGTGGGGTGAAGATGGGAGAACAGGCGGGTGGAAAAAGGGAGATCAGGGAGACAACAGTTACAAAAAGAAACAAAGGAGAGTGTGTTGTATTACTTTGTTCTCATTCCCCCTCTCCTGCTCTTTCAGCTGGACACCCTCCTGTTCAGGGTGGCTTTTTTGGCCCTATAAGAGCAGCTGCTAATTGCTCTGTGTCATTGGCAGACTGCAAGAAAGTATAAGGAAGACACTTGAAAATGGCAGTACCACCACACACAAACATACATTAACATATTGTGTTAACATATTTTCTCATGGATAAATATGTCTCGTGCTCTTCCCACACCAAAACCAAGACTCAGCAGGAGGGAAAACACTGTGCAGTCCAACACTGTCAAACACTCAGGTGAACTATCCTACTGTGTGCTTGGGGACAGTGTTTGGTTCCACTACATAGAGAAACCACAGTGCAGTGATGATGAGTAGAGACTATGAAGGGGATATGAACAGTAGACAAAAAGAGAGACATGGACAAGTTGAGAGCTGCTATGGACCTTTCTTCTCTGGGCCTGTTGATACTGTTGGCTCAGGGATGGGATCAAAGACGCTGCAGTCCTTTCCTGTGTAGTCCCTGTCACAGATACACTTCACCTCATTACTGCATATCTGCAAGAGATAATGGAAATGAGCAGACAAGAAAAATACTACTTAAATCATTGTGTTTATAACATAAACGTATTTGCAACTCATAGATATGGATTTACAGTGTGCAGCCAGAAGTGAGTCACACAGGAAAATGTGCATCCTGGCATTCACATGGGATTCACATGGATGCTACTTTGACATTTTGCCACGTTTCAAATTTTAGTCACATAAATGCATCCAAAGGAAAAAAAAAAAATAGGTTTAACACATTGTTTGGCGAAAAAACAAACAAAAAAAAACAACAGAAAAAGAGCAAAATCTGGTTTATAAATAATGTAAAAATTAAAGTAAAAATTTCAGCTTTTTAAATAAAAGTGAAAATGAATAAAATTATTAAGCAAAGGTTGCATTTCACACACATTTAATTAGACATTATCATCCTTCATGAATGAACCTTTATGAGAACTGTATTGCTAAAAGATATTAATATGTGGCAGAAAAAACATTAAATTGATGGGGAATATCTTTAAGGAATATCTGAAAATGTGTTTTCAGTGGTAATCTACTATTAGTTTTTTTATTGTTATTTTGTGCCTCTTCTCTCAAATTTAATTTCTAGTTTGTTTTTGATCTGCAACTTATTTCCCCCTATCTGAACCACCAGATCTGAGAAACCACCTCCATAGACTACTATTTAGTTGATGCCAGATTTAATCACACGTAGTGTCCAGATAATATGGTCAGATATATTCTTGAGCAGTAATTGATTAAAACGATTCCAAATCCTTTATAAAAGAGGCATTTAGACCAAGTATATACTGTATGTTTTATTTCTTAGAAAATAATAATTTTCCAAAAGGTCTAATATTTTGTATTTCTGTACCAAATTAGATGAATATTTCACCAAGAAATTAAAAAGATAAATAAATAAAAGTCAGATGAGAACCTCCACTTTAACCAACATAAAATTTTCTAATTTGTAAAAACTTTACAATTCATTCAAATCTTTTCCTCTAACTCAGTATTTTCTGAAGTTGTGTGAAGAGGATGACTTTACCCCATGATCAGAGCAAATGCGTCCGAAATTAGATCCTGTACATGTGCTGAGGTTGAACGCCGCCACAGGGAGGCAGCGTCTCTCCAAACACATCATGTTGGGACCACAGGGAGTGCCATCCTCTACATAGCCCAGGTCTGTGCCATCCTCTAGCAAAGCATGGCCACCTCTGAGTGAAGTATAAAGAAGTCAGAAAAGTGGGAGAGTGGGGATGGATTTACAAAACATGAATAACTACTTTTTTTTTTTTACTGATAAATGGAGCAGATGTGCAGGATTTGACCAGGTTACCTGCAGTCCAGGTACTTGTTCTGATGGTAGAGGGTGAAGCTGGTCACTTCACCCTGCAGATCACCAAACTTTGGCTTTATGGTGACGTTAGCACAGAACAGGAACCCACATAAAACATCGCTGAGGTGAGTGAAGGAGAGAAAACATTATTCATCTAACTTAGGCTGTGCTTACACAATTAGATAGTTCATCGCTGATCCAGTTAGAATAAAGAAGTAAAGAGTAACTTACGGTTTGTTGCACTGCAGCCAGCCTTGCCCATCAGGACCCCGACCACAGTTTCCTTTCTCTGTCCCTTCAGCGTTCAGCTTCTCATAACAAAACCTGTCCGCTGAGTCTAAGGTGGAAAAAACAAAAAATCCATCAGACAAGCAAGATTTAATACAAAACATACATACGTCTGGTTGGAAATGATGGTTGTACTTCATGTGGTTTATACATACTATAGCCCCAGATTCCTTTGCACTGTCCATCACGAGTTCTGCATCGTCCACCATAACATCGTCCCTAAGGAGGTGAAACAGTGTTGTTCAAGTAAACCACAGGGTTAGCTGCAGTCCATAAAACATGACACACACCAGGCCTTACCTGGCTGTTATCACAAATGTAGCCATCCAGTTTGTGGACATTATGAGGACACTACAAAAGATGTAAAGGACATAATGTAATGGATATTTTTTCAATGTGATCTGACCAGATTTGACCTGGGTAGCCTGGACTTGCAGAAAGCTTTACCTGGCTGGAGTCTCCAGTACAGGTTTCTGGGATATCACAGTCATTTACGGCCTCTCGACATACATCACCTCTCTGCTGATACTAGGAAACAGGATAAAAAGGCATCAGATAAACATTGAACAAGTCAATTAGCCATTGTACAGGTGGTTTCTAATTTAAAAGTTAGGGGATACATTTCATTCATAAAGCAATGCAATGTTTCCCTAGGAGCAAACTTGTGATGACGCTCAGCTTTTTGTTGCTTAATACAAAGCTTAGGTGTCTGCCACAGTCAAACCAACTAATACATGGATGTGCTAGAATTGTCTTCAGTCAAATAAAGAGTAATTTGAAATAATTGTCTTTGGATGAGCTTCCAGAGATTAAGTACCCAGCTTCAGTCGGCAATGTTAAAACGATGGATTACGTCCGAAATCTTGGTAACATTTTGAACTCTGAGATCAGTTTTAACAGTCTTATTAAAGCAACAAGCCCATCTGTATTTTAACATTTAATGAATATATTTAGATTAAGAGGACTGATGGTTTAGCATTATTTAGAAAACCTTATTCATGCAGTTGTTTTCAGTATAGCTTTTACAGGTCTCTCTCAAGAACCCTGCTGCTTGTGTCCTCAAAATGAGCAGTTCTTAAATCTTTACACTGGTTTCTTGCGCGCTAAAGCATTGATGTTAAAATCTTGCTGCTGGTGTACAAGACAGTGAACAGCTCTCGGCAAAAATATATATCTGATCTGCTGACATCCTATGAACCAACAAGACTTCTAAGAACATCTGGGTCAAGTTTGCTTTTCCTTCTGAGAGTCAAAACTAAACAAGAAAAATCTGCATTTACTTTGTATGCTGCTGGTTTCTGGAAGAAACTACCAGAAAACCCAAAGTTAGCCCCAAACCTTAGTTCTTTTCAAGTAGGTCCTAATTTTCTTTTTTTTTTAGTTTCCCAAAATCTTTAAATTTAGCTAGGGAGTTTTTCTTTTTAATCTATTTTCTTGAACACACTGATGATGATAATGATGAAAATGATGTTGATGATCATCGTGAAAATATTTTCTGTTGCTATCTGCTTGCTTTATTTGGAACTCACTGTATGTATGCTCTGGTCTGACTATTTCTTTCATTTGTTTATGTATGACTCATGGAGGTACTGAAATGTGCTATATAAATAAATTTGCATTGCCTTCCATGACAAGGAAAAGTATTGAATTTGCAATACCTGATACCTGTTTTAATCATTCAGTTTTTTACAGTGAATCAACCTTCATCAGATTTATTTATGTTAAGGTGAAAAAATCTTCATGAATGGAATGAATTTTGAGACTTTTACAATCCTCAAGGATCTGCAAATGCATGCTGCATTTGAGTGCTGAGCTTAAAGTGGATTTTCCCTAAATGCAGTTATGGAATATATAAATTAAAGTCATTTTTTTTAAAACGCTACCAATAGGTAGCTGAACAAGTGCTTCTGCTGCAGGCAGTCACAGAAAAAAGGCAACAGGGGTAGAAATGTCTTGGACAAGAAAGGGCATGTCAATGACGCAGCCTGTGAAGTAAGTATGAGCAAAATGTGCAGACTTTTCAGAAGCCCAGATTGCCCAGTTTTCTACCAACACCTAAACACAGCATGTATTTAAGGAACTGTGAGGAGCTGAAAAATACATGGTGTCAGGGTTCAAATCACGGCCAAGCTCCGCTTAGCTCCCCTAAAGACATTCAGCTGATACTTTAAGGGGGAACCCTAAAAATCTTCCAAATGCAGATGATCCGTTCTGTTTCCTCCAGCATGGTGGAAAGCAGCATTGTTTGTCTATTGTGTGCTGTGAGCGTCCACAGAATCACCTGATGGGCCTCTTTTTGTGGTTAAAGAGCTCCCTGTTGCTGTTTCTGATTAAACAAGCTGCATACAGAAGTAGAAGTGGCTTTTTAAAAAAACAACAACATATTTTTGACTATGCTACGTGCAGTCAAATATATACACGTGCACATTACATGCAAAATCATGGTGCACGTGCCAAAATAAGGCTCCCCCGAAAGCCCCAGTGTAATTTGAGCCCTGCATGGTGTGATCATGTTTAGAATAAAATTTAAAATAAATTAACTCTGAGACAAATATCTCACTTCTCTGACTGGGTTATAGATAAACTCACCTTGCAGTCACTGCAGCAGAGTCCATTACTGCACATGGCATCATGGGTTAGAGTACACTTTTTACAGCAAGCTCCTCCTCTTCGGGCACACTCCTGCAGCCACATTCACAAAAAAATAAATAAATAAATATGTTGTATACTGAGTTGTATACATGGAATTAGTTAGAGGTGTAACCCATCTGCATGAAGTCCAGCTGTCCACTTACCACCTGGGACCCACAGTCACACTCTTCTCCTGGCTCCACAAAGCCATTTCCACACTCTGGAGGGTCTAACAGCTAAAAAAACAAAACAAAAAACCCCCAAAACACATGAAACAAACAAACAAACAAATAATTAAAAAGACACTTGAATGGAAGTATATTTAAAAGAGGTAAACCCCATCTTTGTGTGGCCCTCACCTTATTGGGCTTGTTGAAGAGGCAACTTCCACCCCCTTGGAGCAAGAACTGGATGTACTCATCAACACTACAGCGAGAAAACTTTCTGGGCAGATAGAATCTGTGATCACAGACACAAACACATATAAAGATCAAGAAATTAAATAAAACACAAACAGTACTATCCTTTTCTGCCAGTAATGAATGCCAGATCCACCGTGGGTGTCTGTGCCATCACTTTGCAATCTGATAGAAACATTACCATCTGCAGTAAGATTTTACTTTAACAAATAATTGAAATCTGTATTGTTCCATCTGTCAAGGGGAGCCTAATCCAAATCACTCATGTAGTAAATGCTTTTAGTTCATTATTTATACTGCTTAAATGGTACTCTGGTGTTCACAGTTTCAACAATTTTGCTTCAAAAACAGGCTGTGAGATTAGCAGCTTGAGGATTGAGTGTAAATCAGAGCATCCCTCTGATACAGGCATTTAATTGTTTAACTGAGGGAAATGAAGTGAGGAAAATTGCAGCTTAGAGGGATTTTACCCAGTATCTTCCATGATGCAGCCCACCCAGGCATCTGGGCACCTGCAGTCACCTGTGAAGAAGATCAAACAGAAGAAAAATACAGATGGGAGGTGTTCAGTGACAAAATTACCAAGGAGTTATAATACAAGCTGCTGCAAAACAATACCAACTTTATCTAAAGCCTTTTTATGATACTGATGCAAAGGGAAAAACTACACCGAGACCACTGACCTCTTTTCCCCCCCACTTATAATAATTAACTTTATAGCTCTTCAGCATCAATCATGTAACTTATGGTTCTGATGTAGCAATGCCTAAACTATCATCCCTTCATTCTTGGATGCAGATGACTAATCAATAAATGTAGAAGCCTAACTACAGAAAAGAACCAAACCGCCTCAGATTGTCTTACCTGCAGAGGTTCGTGCATTATTCCATCTCATCCCAATGTTTTGTCCAAGACTCTGACACAAAGTAATGGCCATTGCTCCTACACTCCCATACTGAAACAAAATAACACAGATCAATATGTAAGCCCTTTTTCAGAGAAATTGGAACATAAAAAAAAGGATAAAATCTTTTACATAAAGCTGAGTTAAAGTCATTAGTTGAAGGTAATTTATGCTTGAATAGAATGATACAGAGCTTAAAGCTTAGCTCTGTCCCATATGTTGCAGTTAGATCTGCACTTCTCCAGAAACTAAAATATATCCCAGCAGGCATGTTTGGACTGAATCTGGACTACTTTTGGCACTCATGGCTTAGTTACAGCACTGGCAAGTGTTGTGTGAACCAGGAGTGGTCCAGGTGTCAGTTGCCAGACTGGCTGGATTGAGGAAAGTCTCTTGTAGACCACATGTGGTCTAGATGCCAATTTTCTGCCTGAGCATTGATTACAGTCCACACTTTTCCTCCTCAGACGCCATTGTTTCCATTTTATCTGCCTAGTGACAAGTTGGTGACTATTTTGATATGCCCCAAACAGGAAACAATAATCAAATAAGCTGACCAATCAGACCAGACAGAGCCTTTTTGTGGGTGGGCCTTAAAGGGAGGAGCGTTTCAGACGGAAGGTCTGCAGAAGGCAGCACTGTACAGAAAAGGTGTGTTCTTTTAGCAACCAAGTTAGAAATTATGTGCATAAGATGGTCTCTTTATTAAACAAAAGTCTCTTGTAATCTGAGTTCAGGGATGTTGCTCCTTACTTTTAGATCACAATCTCAAATTTAACCTAAATGTTTAAAACAGTTGAAATGTAATTTTGTACACTCATTTTTTAGTTGTAATTCAATCTTTTAGTGCAAAAGGGACATTTTTAAATTTTCCTCACCTCATTAATTCCTCCTCCTCTTGTTAAGGAGCACACCCCTCCTGTGTAGGCCGTACCACTGCGGCTACTGTGAAATGTACGCCCTCTGCGGAGAACAGGGAATCCTAATTATTTTCATCTCCACATATTTTCACTCCAAACACCTGATAAGCCTCAATAACAAAGATATTAATATTTATCAAGATATAAAACACATAGATTGTGATTCTCTTACGAGAAAAGGTGGACAACATCACTCTGTTCCCGGATGTTGTCCTTCCTGTACTTCATGAAGTTCTGCAATGTTATCAATGGGTCCTCATTTACTGGCATCATGTTTTTAGAGTTCCAGGTCTCCATGGCGACGAGCACAATCCTTGTGTTCAGCTGTTCCTGAAAGATCTGGAGACCATAGAATGTCTTTTAGCTATGTTGCTATGACTGTGGAGAGCTGAAAGCCTATCTGAGACAAACCATTTCCAAATGTGGAAATGAGCTCACACATCTCAACAGGTGGTGTGTGTGTGTGTGTGTGTTTAGAGTTTACCAGCAGGGGTTTTTCACTTCTTACCGTATCTGCCGTGTTCACCACAGCTTTGGCAAAATTCTTGGTTTGGCTGCTGGAGCGGCGCAGCTGTACAAACTGTGGAGAGACAAAAATGGACAGATGGCTGCAGAGATGGATCTTTAAAACACAATCACACACATTGTTATACAGATCAAAGGTGATATATGAGACATCTCTAAAGTTACATTTCATTTAATTAATTTTCATGGTTTGATCACCATTTTTCCAAATGTTGGCCCGTGTTAAAGTTTTGGAAAAGCTCAGAGAGATTTGTGAATAAGGCACAACCAGCCCAAGCGTCTTCAGCACACAGAAAATAATACAATTAAATCCTCATTTTGTTTGATTTTTACAACATTAGAGCCATGAAGGAGTTTTCTAACCCCTTAGTCTATTTTCAGATGAAGTTCAAAAACAAAAACAGATTTAGCTCAGAGTCCAAAATGACTTCTGGCTTGATTTGTTGATTTTAACAGTGTTGACTGATGCTGGGCACTAATCTTTGGATGCTCATCTTTGTTTCCAAACACAATTATTTTAGCGAAGCACGCACTTACGTTTTGTATGAGACCAGAGTCTCCTGGTGAGGCAGTAAAATAGAACTGAGTGTCATCAGCAATTATGCTGGCTTTGGTTTCTACCAAACATGGTGCTGTGCTTGTGTCTTGTGGTTTTCGATGAAGCTTTGTAAATCTGAGCTGTTTTCCATGTTCTTTTTGGAGAGAAGAGTCTCATTGTTCAATCTTGTCTGATTCTACTGTATTGAATTTTAACATTAAACATGCTAATTAAGGGCCTGTAGAGTCTGAGATACTACTGGGTTTCTTGTTGTATCCTTGACTTTATAGCAAACTACCATAGTTCACACCAGCGATAAATGAATCTACTCAAACTGATTAGTATTAGTAGTATTAGAGTTTGTAGTACCTGGCAGCTTTTTACCTTCAGGATTGTTTATCACAGTTGTTCAGAGAGGACACAGAAAATATTTTGATTTGATTTGTGTGGCCTCTTCTCAAACACTTTTATATTTTTGCATGTGCAATACTGTAAGAAAGATTAATTGGGTTAACTGATAATTAAAAAGCAGCTATTATTAACACTGTTGTAGGGAGGTTTTTTATTACTTTATTTAGTTATGTCTATAGGTATATTTTACTGTCAACTACAATTATCAGACAAAAGAATCAGCAACTATTGTTAATTCTAGCATAAGCCAAGATATTAGATATACCCACTGATGCTCTGATTAGTCCTTAAATTAGCCTACCTTCCTGATAACAGCAGTGGGCAAATAGGTGGTAAATGAAAAAAAGAGCAAGGATTGCCAGAAAACAACCAATCCACCAAATGACAAAGCATCCCTTGACTCACCATGTCATTGTCGTTGACCACCATCAACTCAATATATTTGGTTTCAGTCGGGACAGAGGGCTTACGAACAAATCTCTTGGATCTTCTCAGCACCCCAGACACCTGCTGCTCTGCTGTTTGGTCCAGTTTATTATCATCACCATTGCTTCCTCCGCTGTCCCACTTACTGTCTTCTGCACAGTCTGAACACAAAAAGAGGTAGAGATGTTACTTTTTCCAGAAAGGTACAAGGGGAAAAATATAACCAACTTAAGCTTGGTCACTAAAAACACAATTTTCAGTCTTAATAGTTGGGACTGTAGTTATTTAATTATCAAATTTTATATATTTTGCATGTCCCTCGGCATTGGTTTCTTTCTCTTTATTCTGATTGGAAAAAAAATATTCTAGCTTTTACTGATGTCCTCCAGTTGTCCAGTTTCCACAGATTTCTTCAAGGTCCTACTTCTCACTATGCTTAGATATATTTTAAACTAATTCCTTTTTGGGCATCATTTGTTGGAGAAACAATAAAAATTAGTGGAAAAGCAGCCAATGCCCAAAGGAGACCTTCAGACACACAAAGGACTTCTTCAAGAAACGGAGCATAGAAAACAAAATAAGAATAATAAAAAGGCTTCTGCACAGTGCTGTCTACGTACCTGCGCAGTAAGGAGAAAGTCTAATATCAGGCATCCTGCGGATTAAGTGAGCACTGTCATCCTAGATTAGAAAATTTCAAAATCAGTATCCAGACTTTATCAAAATTCTGTCATCATCACTGTAACTTGTATAACTGTTTACCTGTTTGCTCCCGTTGTGAACAGGCTCAATCCCATAAGAGAAAAAACCATCAGAGAACATGCCACTAAAAAACAACAGCAAGCCAAAGTTAGTGAGATGCAGGATTGAAAAAAAAAAAAGGTGTGTAGACAAATTGAATTGTAAGTAATGTTTAATGGTATGGATATATTTTTACTGCTGCACTTACCACAGGCCGTGGCAGGTGGAGAAAGCTGCCCAGGACTCTGGTAAACCTCTTAACTTTCCCTGGTAGTAGCAGTGCTCTCCTCCCTGTGGGAACAACAAACCTTTGTTTCATAAAACAGCCACTACTGACCCACTCCAGACTTCACAGGCATGCTTTTATTCCATTATACATCATGATAGGTCAGCATGGCGAAAAGAAAACACTACATACGCCACTCTCCTCTACCTCTCTCCATACAGTTGTGGCACAGTTTGTGACCTACTTATGTCTTATGTTGTACTCTACTCTCGTGTGCTTCACTCACAATAGGAGTCGAAGAAAGCCCAGTTCGAGGACCTCTTTAATAAATTAACACTCGTGCTACCAACACAGTAAGATATAAGAATGAGGAGTACTGTAAGCAGGCTGCAACTCAAGGATGTGGCATTACAGAGAAATCTGCTTTAAAAGGTGACACTGGTGGGAAGGAAACACCAAGAAAAGCGAGAAAGTCTGTTTCACCGGGATCAAATTGAGCTCAACAGGATGTCTCAGCCTCACAAAAACAATGCCTCTGAATGAAATGTTGACAAAAGAACGGTACCCTGAAAACATCACGCCTGCATGTCCAGCAGCAATAGCATCATCACATGAGGCCTCCATCCAGCTGAGCCACAATCTGGTCTGACTGCAGGTCTGCACACCCTGCCCTGCACGAATTCTCTCTCCCACCACTGCACACAGAATACCCCAAATGCCAAAGCTCATTGTCCTGTTGCATTAACTGGCATTTTACTCCTTATTTCCTCTCCTCCTCTTCCTCTTCTGGCTCCATCTCTGCTCTTCTTTCCCTCTTGGTCTTCTTTCATTCTCTTGGCTGCCAAGAACTTAATGATACTACTGAGCTAACTGGTTGCTATGGAAACAAGCGCATGATTGGTCAGGGGAAGCAAAGGAGAGTTTGAAACGATTGTGGGTGGGGACACATAGTGCTGGCTGGGTAGGTGGGTGGGTGCTCGAGGGGCAGTTAGTGACACATATGTACAAAAAAATAAATAAATAAATAAAAAGAAGAAGAAGAAAAACATTAGCTGTCCCTCCTGGCGACAGACTGCAGTCACATTCTCCTTGTGTGTCCTGATGCAAGCACATTACATTAAAGATTTTTATCTGTTCCCTCAAATATCATGACGCTCCTCTCAGTGGGCTGTCGGGCTTTGCACCGCTTCTTTTTGTCCCGGGCATCAGAGAAAGGCCGTAGACTTCCAGGTAAACCACTTTGTGTAGCCCCAGTAAATCCTAACAGTTACATGGCAGCCTACTTTCGAAGCAGAGTACATGATGCACTTTCTATAAATAGATAAAACAGGAGGATGAGATTAAACTGTAGAAATATCAATAAAGCATCTCAACTATGTTAAAAATTAACCTTAAAAGAAAAACAAACATAAATAATTGACTTTGTTTCTAATATAAGAAACAGATTTCTTTTAGATCATCTTCATTTGCACTCTGTATGAAGAATTATGTTTTATAATGTGCTTTAGACCAGTTGAGGAGTACATCTGATGTGTCAAAAGACACAGAAACCATTTTACTTACTACCATCATGTCAGCACATATTTACAACCCACACAGAAAATCTTACCAGAGACTGCAAAGGTCTGCCATCGTGGTTGAAGTGACGCTCTACATAATCTGAAGACAGCAGGTGACTGAAACAAGAGGAGAAATATTATCAATATCTGCACCAGCAACAGAGTGCAGTCAGAGAAAATTTAATCTGGGGTACTTTCCATCTGACGTTCTCCCCTTAAATTTATTCAGTAAAAAAATAAATAAGTAAAAAAGCAGACCTTATTAGCATGTGTTATTATTAAAATCTGTGTGTGTCTGTGATAGTGCCACATTGGTATTCCCCATCTTGTCTTGTAACATAATAGTGGCGCTAAGTGCATTTGTGGGAGAGCAGGGAAAATGCTAATGAGAACAGCTGCAGTAAATTAAGAGCACTTACTGATACAAGCATGATGAAAAAGAGCGGAAAAAACCTGATATGATGATACTAACTGGTTTAGCTCCAGGTCCAGAGTGAAGATGCGTCCGAAGGCTTCAACTTGAAAGCAGCTCTGGGCCAAGTGGACAGGCTGAGGAAAGATCAATAACAGTTACAAAGACAGATTTGATGTATTATAAATCAGGGTGTAAAAAAAACTATTGTTAAGTATTTTGCTCCGTTGAAGGCGCAGTGATTTTCAAACAGTCTCATGAATAATTCAGCAAAATCAATACGCTTTAAAAAGCATCTGGGGAGCTGAAATATTATGATTGATGAGGCCCTCATCGATTGATATTATAGCTGCCAGCATTCAGGCAGCTATGACTGCAGACAGCCATCCAGTCTGGAGCTTTGTGACAGGGATGGGTAAAGAGGGGCTTGACAGAAGGAAGGCAATAGGAGGTGGAGAAAACATGACTGGGATCTTCTATGTTGAGCCATGCTTTGGTAATGTCCCTAATGGACAGCTGCCAGCACTGGGGAGGTGAAGAGACAGAGAGAAATTTACTGCGGACTGAAAGTGTATCTTCAGCAGTCTTGACTGTGCCAGCGTGGCTTTGATCTCAGTCTGGAGGAACCAGACCGCAGTGAATCACCGGGCTTTTACAACAAAATACATTACTATCCAGAAACGATTCCCTCCAGTGAGAACAGACAACAGATTTCTTACTACTGTCTTGTAGAGGATGAAGCATTACATGTACTCTATCACTGTTAGCATATAGTAGCATTGTTACACTCCATTATTCAGGCTAAATTTATACCTGCTACTGATTGTAGTACACACATACACACACACACACACACACGCACACACACACACACACACACACACACACAAACTTTTAGTTTATGTAATTGATGTAAAAGAAAAGTTGTTTCATAACTGACTGACAATGTGCTTGTGAGAAAATAGCTACACAGATCATTCATTTTGTCTTCAATGGCACCAACCTGGTACAAATCAGTTGTAACGCAACCTGCTTTTCATTAAGCTTATGTGTCTATAATTTCTACACTAGCTCCTCTCAGCGCGAAAGAGAGGCTGGAGGAGCAGACTTCTTCTAAGGATAGGAAATCCCAAATGTCCTGGTTCTGATTAAAAGAGAACAGGAATTTCGTATCTGGTGTGGCAACTTATGCTTCATTTCACCGAGGGTTAGCTTAAAGAAAATTCCTAAACTTTAGTTTAAAAATATTTTTAATCTAATAATTGCACTTCTGTCTTCTGTTAACAAGAAGATGGCAGTCATATCTTTATTTACAATCACTTATTGCTATTAAACGCATACAGGTCTGAAAAAAGTGATTTCAAGTTCTGACTCAAATGTGACGTACACTGAATGCAGCATAATGTATTGGACAGTGTTGATGAAGCACCAGCTAGCATAATGAAAGGCATCCAACATGATTCCTGAAACACAAAATCTTGATTTTCTTTAAAAACAAGATAAAATAAACTAACAAAAAAGTTTGTATGAACATGATGACTTTAGAAACTGGCGGATTGCTAAAAGAAATTAACTTAGTATCATAAAATTTGTATCGTGTAAGAATTATTAAATGCATTTCCTCTTGGATTCTGTAAATGCATCTGTCATGTACTTTCATAATGTTAATGTCCTGGAAATGTACAAATGGGTGATAAACCTAAAAAAATCAACAGCAAATGTAAAAAATGCCTCTTTTATAGATTTGTGGTGTATTTATATGAGTCAACAAGAATATTAATGATGATAATAGAAAGCCATATGTGCAGAACAGCTTTTCATTTTTTTACTTTTAGAGAATTTCCCTTGATGATGTTAAAAACTTTTTAGCTTTTGCAGTAACTTCAGAAACCAATCTGTTCGGGGAAGTTAGATAAATGCATTAGCAAACAGGCTAACAAGTTACCAGCTTGACATTCCTACTGATCCCTTTAGCCAGCCTTGATACTGAAATGATGGCAAGCCATGCAGCAAAAAGCAAGCATGCATTGCGGTGCATTCATACATCTTTTAACAACATTTTCACAACAATGATTAACATGAAAACCAAATCTCTTGGTGCTCAGCTACCGCAGGCCACCAGAAAGGCTCTATGAAACCTTGACATTAAGTATTTTCTTAAGTCTCTTTGTTCATTTAGAGTAGTGGAATACCATTCATCTAAAGATATTCCCTTCAAGGTGATAGCTGAGATGGTAGTATGTCATTATTGCTGTTTTGTTTGTGTGTTTATTTGCAGAAAGTTTTTAGATGATAGCAAAAGACGCCCAACAGCATTACAGAGCTACTGGATCTAAACTGCACAAGTCCATGGTTCACCTCAGAAACAATTGTAAGCCAATCCTAGTTTTTCAAAAAAGAACCTTGTATACAAATCACATGACAAAATGTCTATTTTAATAGAGTTACAAAAATCACAAAAAAAGAAAGAAAAAAAAGGCAAAATTTTGCCTTATCTATTTTCAACACAGCTTGATGTCACATTAAAGAAAAAATAAGTTCAGCTCATCAGCCCTGCTAATTCTAAATTTATCTTCATTTCCAAGAACCTTGAATATTGAAAAAAAGGAAACACAGCAGGCTTTGATCAGTGAGGCAGTCAAGGCATGGACCTGTCCATGAAACCATCATAAATAGTTTCTTACATATTCCATGTTATTTGTCATTGATATGTCAATATTTTGTTTAAAAAAACTACAATAACCTAAAATGTGATGATAAATTGACAGGTGAGCGATATGTGCTCTTCCAAACATGAACTACGTCACGGAGATGGCTCAGGAGAGAAGACAAGGGGAGTTTTTCATCCTCTTTGACCTGAGGCCTGAACTTCTAATTCAGGCCTGCTTCATATTTAATGGGGACATACTTTAAAACACCACTGAATAATGAAAAAGTCGGGGCTCAGTACTGTAACTAGATGATCAGACATGGCGTCTGAATACTACAGGATAAGGCAAGTGGAGATGATGGCAAACACATGTGCAAACAGCTCGCTGACACAGTTGTATTTACATACAGTGAATGCCTCAGAAAGCAGGTCAGAGTGGCCTTTGATTTCAGAAAAGATCATGGCCTAAACTTAAGCAGGGGGAAATTGAACCACATATCTTACAAACATTGGGCTGATGCTAAACTGCTGCAAGACAACACCCTGCACTGTCATTCCCGTGAGGCAGCAGAGAGCAGAGAATGTTACGCAGACAGCTAAAAAAATGAGGTTCACGTCAACAGCATAACAGTCTGTCTTGATGCTGCCCACACAGAAATGCTACATAGCAGAGGGTGCAGCAGTAGACTTGAAATTGTGCAGTGACTTTTATTCCATGCACTTTTAGTCTAAAAAATAAATGATCTACCATGATTATGTGAATAATTATTGATTTTCTGATAAAATCGGATTTCATCTATCCAACATAATTCATGTGGGATAGTTTCTTTTTAACGAGGTCTAGTTTCCTTTTTATGAGAAGAAACCTTGTCAAAGATCTTTGAGTATCTCTGAAGGCCAAAGTAAGCTTGGTGGGCAAAACAATTCACAACATGAATTAGTCTGAGAATAAAAAGAATTGGATATTTGAGTAGGGAAAATTGGGAGTTCATTCAGAGTAACAACTTACCAAACTGTCCCCACTGCTGTTCTTCACCCTGGTATTTAAGTAGTCATGAGCCATTTCCTCCTCCGACTTGATTTGATGCACCAGCCGTTTTGGATATATAACCTCGGTTGAAGTATCCTCATCATCCAGCTGTCCTGATGGGGTAAACCAGTCCCACATGCCTCCATCCTCCACGGGGCTCGTGTCCACACCTACATATAGCAGAACGGGGAAATTCTCACTCTGTCAGCTCCTAAGTGTGCAGTGTGGGTTTGCCAAATACTGGGAAAGGATTGCAAGTTTCATTAACCAAATGCAATACACATAAAATCTCATCTAAAAGATGATCTAGTGACCTAATTAACAAATTGTCTACTGAATGGTGTTTAAGCAGTTACTATTTTAAGAACTGTAGGGGATCAAATTAGTGTTATTTGATGGAAACTAATTAATGCACTTATATACAAGTTAAATGCCTCATTAACACCCATATAGGCAGGTATAGGTTTAATACATGAATCAGAACCTCAGTGATCATTAGTCAGGGTGCAGCTTATTTGCCTGGTGATTGATAATAGTGGTGCTTTTAGATTTTAATTAGATTTAACACTGTTTGAACGGTGATGGGTACGTTTGTTTCATTAGGGAAAAGATCTGCTATGGAAATGTGTTGATGCAGCAAAAACACCGGTTGGCCAGTGGGCTGGTTGGCACGGAGGTTCCCTGAACAATAAAATCACAGCCTACACTGGGGTTAGAAAAGTGCTGTTCAAGGCGAAAAAAATGTGGATGTAAAGGAAACGAAAAGGGTGCTCCCACTCTCGATCCAAAGCCCCCCTCTCTCGCTTCCCTCTCGCTTACCTGACACTGCAAGCCTCTCGCCCACTGCAGCAAAGACCATGAAGCACCACACCGACAGCATGATCTTCACATATTCCCTCGGATTACAGCAGCGAGAGCCCCAAATAAGATGTCAAGAACCGGGAAGGTGGAGAGGAGGAACAAGACCAAAAAACGCACAGCAGAGATGGTGGCGAAGATCCAAAGTTAATCTGCTAAACATCTGATGATGCGCGTCCCCTCATCGCTCCCCCCCTCTACCTCTCACCCTCTCAACAATGGCTAACACCGCTACAGAGAATTTGGATTTGCATCTCAGAATGGTGAAAAATGAATCGATCCAGGCCTAGAGAGTGAGGAAAATAGTAAGGAACGGGAAAGCGCACATAGCGGATGCATCGCTCCGCAAGGCTGCGCGGGTGCGTATGGCTGTGTGGATGAGGTTATATGTGCGCGTGTGTAAGTGTGTGTGTGTGTGTGTATCTGCGGTATGCAGAAACTAGAGGATGGGAAAGCGAAGAGAAATGCATTAGATCTGCGGTGAGAGGGACACGTGGGGCCGTGGTAACCTCCCTTATACAGAGCAGCCTCCTCCTCCCGTTGCCATGCAGCTCTGCGCAGAAAGAGGATGCGACAGCCCGGCGGCTGGAGCGCACGGCCGAGGAAAAGCCATAAGGGGGTTATGGATAAACACTTAATTCATTACATGAAAGTAAAGATGTGAATGGTGAAGCAGCCTATATCTCAAAATAGTGACATGGGGATTACAGGTCTGCAGAGAAAGAAGATGTGTCAGGCAGGGACAAAGGCCCCATCATCGTATTGTCTCATGTTCCCAGTTTGTTTCTGTGGTAACAAGCTCAAGACGTTGGCGATATTTTGTTATTCATTTATATTTTTAACACAGAAGCTCTCGCAGTTAGACTTGCAGATAAGTTCGTGTCATTTTTCTGCAGTTAAATAGGAAACACATACAAGTAGAAAACCATCTAAGCTATAATTAAGGTGAAAAGTGGAAGTTGAAGCTGATGTGTCACAGAGGATTTTCATATGTCCACTTGAGTTTGTACATTGCAAACCAATTCATTTAGCATAAGCTATATTTAAAAACAACGCTATCTTTGCACTATTACATAACAGTACTGAAGCAAAGTAATTTGTGCTGCTTTCTTTGAATAAATGTAGTTTCAATAAACAGGAGGTCTGATTAAGCAGCTTTTTAGGCATCTTCCCTGAAATAGCACCACAACATACAATGAAGTACAACATGTGGTAGCAACCATAGCAGTTCAACGACATTACAAAGTTCTCCAAAACATGATCCAACATAAGCTCTATGGAGGTGATGTGTAAGTTGGGAGCAGGTAAACATGACAGATCCTGCTTGATTTCTGACTTTTTTGTGTCAAAAGAGTTGATTGATTTCTGTAAATATGAACCACAAATATAGAGCTCTCCAAGAGAGCTCTATATAGAGCCCTAAAGACCTGCAGAGCTCTATGTGCTGCTGTCTTAGCCCCCTAACCTGGAGGGTTATGCCTCTTTGATGCAGTGAAGTCTTCCAGGAGCCATTCTGCGACGCATCCCACTAATGGAGGCACATTGTGCACTGACAGCCCCCTCTGAATATTTTATTTACCTCCCTTTGAGACCAACAAGGAATAAAAGAAAGAGGAAAGTGATAGAGGAGTGAATAACAGGAGGAATGCAGCATCAAATAAGAAATATGCTTCTTATGCCCATCCATCCAAATAACAGGCTGCTGAAAAATTCCCGTTCTCAAACTCAAACCACAAATAATTTAAATTTAAATTAGCTTCTCTGCTGTTAATCTGAACACAAACATCTCCACTCTCTTCTTCATAGGCTTGGCGACAGTGCTAGTCAGATAATTTAGAATTCAGTTGCGGCAAAGTTAAGTAATAAAACGTGCAAGGAGAGCTGTGAGCAGCCAGGGCTGCAGAGCTGTTATTTGATGGGTCTCGCTCACACATTTTAAAATGACTTTAAAGTGAGTCCTTTATGGAGTTGGGATCCTTATAAAAACAAAGCTGGGAAAGTCTCAAGCAATTCACAAAAGATTTCCGTCTTTAAAATTCAGAGGAGTAATTTATTTTCATTGTAAACAAGTGTGGCATCTCAAAACTAATTTACTGATTTGCAGCTCAGTAATACAAAAACGTCTGAAAAAGGTAGAGTTTTTTAGAAGTACAGCATTCTTTACTCATAAATCTCAATATGCAAGAGGCAAAGTTAAAAACAATATATGATCTTCAGGCCACAGACATAGAATAAATAGCTCATTCTAAAAGAAAAGAAAATAGTGGTAATTTTAGTAAAGTAAAAAGATATCAATGTAAACTCGGTTTTTAATTCTATACCACATTTTTTTGTCATTGACTTTTTATTTTGTATGCATTTTGTTACAGGTGTGTTGAAGTAAGAAAACATCTAAAACAGGCCAGATAGTGGACCTCAAGGAACAGAGCATATGCTGCCATCTTTTTCAAGTATTGTTCTTGTTTCAGCAAGACAATGTCAGGAATCCTAATACTACACAAGTCCAGACACAGACTTTATCTTAAAGAAAAACCGATCATTTGATGTTGGGGGGGGGGGGGGGGGGGGGGGGGGGGGGGGGGGGGGGGGGGGGGGGGGGGGGGGGGGGG
>JBAMHW010000023.1:21051234-21068367 GCA_037177495.1 Rhadinocentrus ornatus
TACAAACATCTCTGCCCCTGTGCTTAATGTAATTGTACACTGTCCTAATAAACTAATAAATGAAATGAAATGAAATGTAATATAGAACAGTCTTAAATGAAAAAATGAAAATATTTACATCTGCTTCCTTTTAGAATATTTTGTATACATTGCATACAGATATAAATGACATGTAATTTTTCTTAGACCTCTAGGTCTACGAATGCAAGAGCCCTAAGTACGCCAAACTTGTGGCTGACACTGAACAACATAGCTGGAAAGCCAAGGTCTGTCCAATGGAAGTTGGCTGCAGAGGCTTTGTGGGAAAGTCAGCCTCAGGCTGCTTAGGGACATGGGAGTTTTGGGCCAAACCCAACACCACACCATCAAAGTCCTGTCAAGTGCAGCTGAACAGGAAAGTCGGTGGCTCAGGTTGAAGAGGAGAGATACCTCCTGGGCCCCTAGATAACACCAGCACTTGAGAAAGGTTAGAAGCTGATGGGGGCATGCCTGTGAAAGGTGTTGCCAATGAGCCCTCTAGAGGTGGTGTGACCCTATCATTGAAAAACCAGTGAAGAAGGGTACCCACCTGATGACCCCAGCGAAGCTTGTAACCCTTTCTCACCCTTCACACAGCCCCACAGTCCACACTTGGATTCCCTCAGGCGGCGCAATACACACTTCACCACCTCGTTCCCCGTCTATCTTCTATTCTCTATCCTTAACCCTTCATCCCACACACACCACACAAAGAAGAGCCTCAGATAGCAGGATCTTCCCCCATTCATCTCAAGTGTGTGAATCAAACAAGGGATTTTATCACCTAGTCCTAAAGCAGAAGTCTTAAATAAGAAAGAAATTTTACTCACAATTATGTGTTAAAAAAAAACAAAAACCTAATTTTGGGTTCTTATTAGAAGAAAATACATTTCTTAACTGTACACCTCAGGCTGAAAGTACAACTCAGTCCTGTCATCTGCAGAAGAACTTAATGACCTTACAATTGTGGGTGAGTCACTGTAGACGGGGAGCCGAGTGGAGGGATATGATCAAATGCTTTGATGATGTGGAAAAAATAAACAATCTCAAACTATGGATTTGTGGTGAAGAAGGAATAAACATCATCCTAGGAAGTGGAGATGGTGGAGGACAAAAAATCTAGTCCTGGGTGCTTTAAAAGAAGAAGACTATTTCTTGAGGATTCTCTTGTTCCACAATTTTTGCAGCATGATGTTGCACATCTGTAAGCCTGAGGGGCAGCCCCTGCAACATATTGGACAACACTGCAAACCTTCTCTACTAATAATTAAATGACCAATAGACCCTTCAACTGAAATGATCCAATCTGTCATGTCTTCATTCCTTTAGATAGTACTCTTAGTTAGATACAGTAGCTCCAGCCTGAAGTATTACTCCCACAAATGGAAATAGGTGGAAATGATGAAAATAGAACAAACATAAGCTTTTCCACATTGTCAAGCTTATCGTTTGACAGTCCACAAAGTCCTTATAAGGACAAAGAAGGTCCAATAGAGCTGCTAAATTCTACCATGTTTGTTAGTCAGATGTGCGATAAAGAACATATGACCCATCAGTTGGTCAATATGATAAAATTGCATTTTCACAAAAGCAGAAGACAAAATTATTATTTTGGTAAAGTAGAAAAATGTATGGTTTGAACAAAAATACATTTATTTTACAACTTTCATCTTCGTCGATGTTGTTAGAGAGGTTCATTTATTATCATTTAGTTTAGTAACTACTCACATTTTATCACTTTGTAAACTCTAACATGTGTAAACTGAGACCCTGGTATGCACAGCTGGTGCCCTCTTCCTCCTGAGGGGCCGGCAGGGACTGTTGGTGTCTGTTGGTTTTGTGATAACCTTTTGACCTCTTTTGTGCTCGTGGTCTTAATAAAAGTCGCTGAGCAGAGCCCCTCAGAGGAATTCTTGCTTCTGGAACACAGATGTGTATCAGAGCTGGTTTCCCCTTTGCAAAGTGAACAAAAATCTTACAACTGTGTCCTGTCGTTCGTTGCTGTCTAATTTTAGACCTAACAGATGTTTTTATTGTTGTAAAGTTAAAACTTTTCACTTCCCGATTAGAAATAGTAACATCATTTCATTTGGATTAAAACTTTATAGTTAAGACGCATTATGGAACTTTTGGATATTTTCACAGTGACATGCCTTCTATTTATGACTAATTCCACATCCATTTTGTATCCTACCTGTACTCTGAACTCTCTCCTGGCAGTAAAAGACAGTCCTATCTTCTTGATTCTTATCTTTTGCTGTTTCCCTCTCCCTCTTTCTTTTCCTTGCTTCCTCCAATAATGTCTTTTTGCATTTCTTTGCTGAATGGTGAACGTTCAGGTGTGTTGATATCAGCTTGCTTGCGTGTGATGCGGCGTGTAACACAAAACTCAGCTGCAATATCACGCAGCATCCCAAAAGAAAAAGTTGCAAAGTACAATTTCTAAGCCTCGGTAAAAAATAAATGTCACTGTGCCAGAAACATAAAGTTTTAAGGTGAAAAAGTTACTTAGCGTGTGTATTAGGCTAGAAAATTATCATTACGGTTAAAATCCAATCTTTTTACAGCAAAACATTTATAATCATGGACACCATTTCTACCTACAACTGCTTTCTTGAAACACAAGTATAGGCCATAAGTCCAAAATGGGCACATTTTGGGGAGGAATACAGTTTTAAACAACAGTGAAGTTTCAGCCAGAGGCTTCTTCACTTACAGTATACTATAATAAGGACTAGTTTAGGAGATCATTCCTGTCCACATTAATGATCTTTTAACTGGCACTGTGATAATAGAACTCATTTACAATAAAATGCTTGACTTACTGACTTCTTTACTCAGTTGTGTCTTTTATCTGTAACTTTCCTTTTGGTAAATATTGCGTTTTTTTAATTGCCTTTTGAGGTTAAATTCAGCTCAGTTCAGGGTTTCATACGTATTGGACTTCCCAGTGTGTTTTCTATAGTGGATTATTATCTCACATAGTCCTCATTTAGTAATATTAGTTAGTAATTATACATATAGAGTAGCAATTACTAATTAACAAATTCTCAATTTTTTTTAAACATTTTCTTTAACTTTATCAAGCAATTCTCAAGTTTCTCTTTAATGGAAATAAGTTTGCTGTTGTTGGTTGACCAGATGTTTCTGTTTCTCTCTTCTCCTGTGTGTTTTTTCCATCAGTCTTTTTTTTCTGATTGTATACATTTATTTAAAATGATCCCACTTAAAATTACTTTGTTTAATCACTGTGTAATTTTTTATGTGTGCACAAGAAAGAAATGAGATCCAATACTTCAGTGTGCAAACATCCTACCAAATGTTTATGCAGAATAAATTAACTGACAAGAGAGAGTTTTATCAAATTTCTAATATAAAAGCAATTTTCAGTCCTGAGAAAGCCATCCCTCAACAAGATACACTCACCTATGAGCACTGTCCGCACCAAAGCAAGCAATCGTAGACACATGAAGGATGATGTTTATGTTTTTCTTTCATCTTAAAAGAAAGATGGCCAAAGGTCCAATTCCCCCTCTGATGATTCTCCAATTCTTTGTCTCAAAGCACTCTCTAATCTCTGATTTATTCTCACACATAGCTGAAAAGTAAGAGATACCATGTTATCAGTAAGCTTTGTTTTGAAGCTGTTTGTGAGATGAGAAGACAGTTAGTAGTGCCACTTAAGCCACCTTGGATTTGGTTCTTCTTCATTTTTTCTATTTTTAGGCTATAAATTGGATGCATTTCAGCCTCTGGCTTGGCATTTTGCGTGACTTGTATGTTTTATTTTCTATAACAAGACTGTTCATTGTTGGCATTTGTCTTCTTAATGACATTTTGCTCGTTTGCTTTGCATCATATTGGGAGAGGAAATGGGAATGGAAATTAAATAAAGGAGGTTGTAAAACAGGAATTTGATGATGAACTTCAGCCCTGCCCCTGTGCCATCTCTTAATTACATTCAGGCAGCAACACTATACAGTAAATAGCTTTTTTTTTCTCTCTGTGTGTGTTTCTCTGCACATTCATTTGCATATATGAGGCAGCTTGAAGTCAAAGACAGATTATTGCACAGCATGCACTCCTGTGTGGGTGAGGCAGAAAGGGTAATGATACGTTGTATACACAGCTGAGGAAATAAATCTTTTTGCTTTGGTCTACCACTATTAGTGAAAGGCCTGTGTAAGTGTATATATACAGCACTTGTTTTCTCTATGTGATGGGGAATCTGACTGCACACCATTTTATGGAGATTTCCAACAAACAAGGAGACAAAATTGCTTTCCTAATGTTTTCAAGTCTACATAGGGACTTTTGAGTGTACAGGTAGGTTTAAGGTTAGGGATGGGCATTCAGTTGGGCTGATTGAAGTAAGAATCTGGGGAATATATTTTATAAACAGAAAGTCCCATGAGCAATATCAACCAGACCTTTTCCAGAAACCTCTGATTACTTGCTATTCTTAGAATAACTATTAATTCAATCAGCTCTTTTTTTGCCATTGAATTCCCTCAACTGCTGCTTTTGCTTTTTGTTGCTTAGTTCTGCCCCCCAGAATCAGCAAATATGAAAACTGTCCAGACAGAAGAAGCAGCCAAACAGGCAATTTCCGTATTTGTTTCTACAGGATCTGTGCATGAATATCGGTCTGGTGGAATAAGTGGAGGCTGAGAGGAGGCAGTTAAAATAACTATTACTCAAAATTTTACTTTTTTTTAAAGTTAAATATTACTTTAATAGATTAATAGACCTTGCTGCAGCACAGCGTTGCATGCCAGCAACTGCATATCAATACACTGGTCATTTTAAAAGAACACCATGGCTTATTCAGCAAAGAACCCCAAGAGGACATTTTCAGACAAAGTGAGGAAAAGTATGGGAGACAGTGACAGAGTAAGAGATAATAAAAAAAGACTAAGCATGAACCTGACTTTTACTGGCTGGAAGAAGCTCATAGATAGGAAACGTTTTGAGACTGATGCTCAATCAGTCTTTCCTAAAGAGTGCCACAGTGCTTTTGTATGGTGACGACATTTTTTGTGCAGTATCTGACTGCTACTGGAAATATTTTAGAAACAAAGGCACACCTGGTGTGATCATACGTATATGATGGTCTGTCAAAGCAGTCCGTTGTCTTCTGTCAGCTGCCCCAGCTGTTCTCCTGCAGAGGGTAAAAGACTTGTGCACTCTAACTTCTGTGGCTCCCTAGATTAAATTAGAGTAAATTATCAGAGGTTATACGAAGTCCACATGTAGAAATGTGTTAGGACAAGAGACCTTATTTGGCCCAATGTGTAAATGTAACTTGTGGAGCACAGCACTTTGACAAAAGAAGAGCTACAATCTTAATTTTGAACACCATATCTCTGCAAGTAATATCAAACTGGTGCAAGAGATATTAAACTGTGAGAGAATTTAATCAAATTAACTGTAAAACATGCAAGGTTCAACACAAACAAACCTGTTTGGCAGATTAGTTTTAGTAGGACACATGCCCTTATTAAAATCACAGCACACAGTATTTCCTTTAAACAATTCTCAATTGCTCAGCCATCTACTGATAACACATTTGGTTTTCATTACAGAACCACAAAACTAATAAAAGTTACTTAAACAGAAATGAAACAACTTTACAAAATCTGTGTACAATCTTATGCGTACAAGTTTACATAAATGGTACAACTATTTTGTTTTAGTTACTTTTAAAGTGTTAAATACAACATAACTGTGAAATAGGGAAAAGGTCAGTTCTTGAACTGAATAAAGTATGTATCAAAAATGAATGAATAAATCTATGAAGGGACATTTACTCTGTCTCTGCCACTGTAGTAAAATTGCAGTAATATATCACCTGTACATTTTATTGACATTGACTCCTCCACATATCAAAGTAAACACTTTTATTAACACATTTTTCAAGGTCCCATGTTATACATTTTTTTCTATTTCATACAGGTGTCAGAAGTCCAACGACTTTGTTTTCAAAGTGTGTTACCCCAAATTCAGCCTTGTACTTTTATTTCAGCCATTCCAAAAAATAGCTCTAGTAAGCCCTGGGGAGAACATTTTTTTTGTGTGTCTAAACCTTTAAATGTTCATGAGTAGCTCCTGTCCACACCCATCTCTGGTAGAGGATCTGGTTTTTGCCTGGCGCCCGCTCTGTGATTTCAGAGGACAGGCTCAGTTAGACGGGAGGACGGGTCAATGGCAGTACTTACTACCAGGGGCAGTGGTTATTTTACTTTGTGTGGCAACAGAAGAAAAGATCACACATTCACTAAAAAGTGGAGCAAGCAAGTGAGAGGTGACAGAATTTTCTCATTTTTGGCAGGCTATGAGGACACATATGACACTTTATTAAAATAAATATGTTATTATTCTCTTAGAGTGAGCCATTTACATCTACATGCTATGGGTTGACATACATGGCAGCTGCCACATTTGTGCCACCATTTTTACTATGGTATCCCGGAATGGACAAACTCTGTGTGTGAAGAGAGAACCCTTTTAGCTTTAAAACGGCAGTTTCAGTTTTGTTTAAACCGTTCACCGTTTGGGAAAATGAAAGCCTCTAAAGGCAGATAGAAGAAGACAGTACACATGTACACAATGTTGTTGTGCAGTCATCGCTGCACCTGAGGCCACCGGATCCACTTGCAGATGAAAACATGTTTGTGTCTGGAAGAGTTTTGGCCGCTGACGGCCACAGTCCTTTCGCAACCGTGCTTGGCATTTGAAGTAATTTCTGTGCCCATTTTTACCACTAGATGTCAGAAATCCTCATGGTCCCTATGGTCCATCATAGATTAGCTAAATTTTGTTGAACAATGTCAACTTTTATGTTCAGCAATACAGATACTCGCTGTGGATTAATATTAACCTGTGAGATTGGTAGAAATTTTTCATTTCTTTAGTAGCTGTTCTTCAAAACTACTTAACTTTTACATTTCTGACATGATGACAATTTTATAATATCAAAAAAAGTTCTTCTATTCCTTTGCTCATGATACAAGAACACAACATTCAGAACAGCATATGATGCTCTCTGTTTCCTTCATCTTTTTTTCCTAGCCCTCTCTTTCTGTCTGTTAATGTTCCAGCTTTCTAACCACCTTAACCATAACACAAGCACAGAGGCTGTTAGTGGCGACACTTGCTGGGAGGCACATCGAAAGGTCATGGGATGTAATAATAACAGTGGGGGATAATGATAGTGGACATATATTATACAGAATCACAGGCAAGCTCCTGCAGGGTCAGCTAGACATGATGCCATGCCAAATTTCATAAACAACCGCATTTACACTAGCCACTCTCTCTATTTACTACCTCAGAAAGTCAACATTATGGCCAAGTTGAGCCTGAGTTTGCAGGTGAAATGAGCCATTATTAATAGGGTGTTTCATTTTCAGAAGCTTTCTCACATTCTTGCATTTTTCTTAATAATAATTGAAGGAGCTTGTTTCTGCTGTAACTTAGAGCTCAACTGACGCAAGAGAAAGATCTACACAGTCAGTAAAAGAAAATGATATGAGAGGTGCAGAAAGTCTAAAGTCTGAAGATTAGGTGAAAAACACTGAAGAGGGTAAGGGTCTGTGGCAGTAAAGTGAGAAAGGAAAGAGGCAGGGAATGATCGAGTGGCAGATCAAGCCAGAAAAAGATTAAAAGACTTTCTTGGATGAGGGATAGAAAGATGGGACTGTTCAACACTCTCCCACACTGGCAACATTTCATCAGCTTGAGAGGACTTGTCGTTCTCTGAGTCACAGCAGATGGGCAGCACTGTCAAGTGCAAATAGATGTGCTTGGTGGTAAAAATCAACAAGATTCTCTCTGTCAAGACTCCATCTATTGTTTTTGTAGCTGGTGTCAAGCAAAGGCAGATTGATTTCCCTAAATTAAACATAGCCACTAGTAAAGTTCAGATAAGAATAAATATGTTATCATTGTTTATTCACTGGAACGTGTAGCTCCAGATAGATGGCTTTTTGCTTAAAACTCCAAAAAAGGACAAAAAGAAATCGTTACCTAAATTCCACAAATTATTCTTAGAACCATCTGATTGCTCAGAACAGCTTTATATAGTTTTAGATAGCTCACCTGTTTTGACTATTAATGAGAGAAATAAGATAAATCGTGACTGTGACGCTTATTTGAGCCCTCAAGCTGTCAGAAACATCCTTGCATACAATGGAAACTATTTGGCTTGAGGATGCTCAGCTAAAGCCACGGTCAGCCACATAGGAGGGAAAAATATAAAGGATTTCCATCTTAATGTTTTGACATGACAGCAGATAATGCCATCTAAAAGCTCAAAATGGCACCTGCCAATATTCTGCTGCAGCTTCTCATTCATCACTCGGGGGGTTGCAGCTGTTATAAATCACTGAACACCTAAACAAACCCAAACAAAACAAAAACACGTTTTATAGCTCAACATAAAAGGATGCATTGTGCATTTATTTGCATCTTATTTTACAACTCAAAGATAAAATTTCTAAAGAAACCGATCACCAATCCATCTTACAACTTTTGTTCCCAGTGTCACCAGTTCCTTTCATCATATGCTTCGACAGTGACCTGAGGTCAAAAGATTCTGGAAAAAAATGTCCTAAGCGCTGTGACTAATGAAAGTGACAGAGCCATCCTCACTCATAGTGTTGACTATTATTTAATGACACTTCCATTTTGAAGCTAAATATAAATGATGGCTGTCTGTTGTCAGCTGGTTTTTGAGCTGCTAAAACGCATGGCAGCTTGTAAAAACCTCTACATACACCGTCAGCCTGGGAATGGTTCATTTTTTTTGCTCAGATTTCACAATTAGAGCTTTCTGGGGTATGAAGTCGTCATACAAAATCACTAAATAGTCTTTTTTATTTGTTTGTTAAACCGAATAAAGAAGCCTATTTTTTTGCCATAAATGCTATGTAATGTGGTGGCTATATTTATGTTTCCCCCTTGTAATGTATATTAATTTGTCTTTCCTTCACTTTCTTGTTTTATATGTCCTCTTTCTCTAAAAATATATATTTTTTTGCTTTATTAGCATGCCTTATCATGGGTTAGAAAATGAACATGATCAGCCATATGTGGCTGAAGATTTCTGGCCTCACCTACAAACTCAGATAAGCAGTTTTTATCATGAGGACAGAAGTAAATGTGACCCACTTGAGAGATCTACACTGACATGTTCTCGCTGCCTCTCGGTCCTGGGCAGAGAGACCAGGGCAGCCCTGAAAGCATTTAGCTGAAAATAACCTGAGTACAAGCAGGTACTGGCGGGGAAAAACTCATTAGTGTCATCCTCACTAAGTAAGTAAGCATTAGCTTAGACGATTATTTTATTATAATTTTCTCTTTACATTTTGTCTTTAAGAAACACTGCAGAAGTGGTGGACGGAGAAGAAGGTTGTACATATTGGAATATTGATAGTTCTTACTCATTGAATGAGAAAGAACTGGCAGAATTACTCAATTTTTGTCATGAAAGTTTTGAAAGTTCTTTTTTTTTATGTCCATCTGTGCAATTTTCAAAAATACATATGTGCTTTTAATGGGAATAATTACTGATGGAATAGCACTAAAAGTACATTACTGGCTATATTTTTGAATGTCATAATTGACTGGAACATTGCAGATCTATTTTTTAATTCATCCATTGGCTATACCTGCTTGTCATCTCAGCAGCTTCATGTTTTTAATGCAATGTCTAATTTCACATATGGCCAATTATGGACATATATGTTGTTCTGGGACAGTGGGTGGACTGTGTCAGTAATATTAGGTGTGTAGTCATAGAAAAGTGTGTTTCTCCATATTCTTTTAAATGTACACCAAAGCTGGGTAGGAGGGTAAAAAAAAAAGGGGGGAAATGAGTAGTGACATTATTGTGTTGTATTTAACTTTATGTTGAGTCTTTCTACTCCTCACATAAATAATAATTGATCATTGAGCATAAACAGAAAAAACAAAAAAGGGGTAGCAGGGGGATGAAGCGCAAATAATAGCCCATGTCAACAATTTTTAAATTGATTATCCAATTTGTTTGAGTTTTGGAAAGAGTACTCCCCGATTTTGGTATTATTCCATGGTAGATTAAGCAGGGATTTTGGAAGATGTCATCCAGTCATTACAACAAAGAAACTTACAAAAATGTGATTCTAAAATCAATTTGGCTTTTTGCTACAGTATAAACATTCTTGCAAAGTGGCCAAACCACTGCTTAGAAGGACACGCCGTGATGAATGGTTGCAAAATGTTTTGTTTTTTTTGTACAAATAAAACCTAATCAGTAAAACCCAGCTACATTGGTGTCTTTTAACTGAATGTTTGCCAAATTTAAAAAGATGTAAATACTCTTCTCTGATTTATGTAGCTGTGTTTGTGATAAGGTAAACAGGCCTTAATTACACTCCCTCCAGCAGCGCCATTAAGTGCTATTTATACTCCAGCTGTCATGTGCATCGGTCTGGCATTCCTCTCTGCACAGTGGTTCCTTTTTAGTGACTGGAGGATGGTGCATTATGCATGGATACCACTACAACATGCCATAAAATTGGCCTCATTTAGGAGCTCCTATTGTGCATGACTAGAGACAGAAAAACACCAGAAGTCATGCCTTCTGTTGTGCAGGCCTACATGATCAACATGCAGGAGCATCTTCACTGTTCCAGCATACATGAAATGAGCACGCAAATTTTAGTAAAGACATTTTATTGAGGTAAGTTGCTGAGCAAGGACTCTAGACACAGGCCACATTAAAACATATACGTTACATTAAAAAAAAAACATCTCAGGTGTGATGCAGCAAAAATTAGGTGCTATGCAGGATAACAAGATGTCTACATGAATACAGTTTTGATTTGACACTATATTTCTTCAGAAGTCTCTTGTTGTTTATTTTGTTATGTGACTAACAGACCCTCAGATCATCAGCTGAACTGCTTCATGTTGAAGTGAAGTTGCATTTAAAGTATTGTTTAATACAACAAATATTACCACGGAGACACTTGAAAATAAATTGCAACTTGGTCAAGTGAAACATAATAAAGTGATACGTGTATTTTTCCAAGAAGAGATGCTTATCTGTTTCAACTTCTAAAGATTCAGGGGTGAAAGGTTGTCTAAAAAGGATATTTTGCTGAATCTGTTGTCTGAAAAACAGCAAAATTGCTCAGGTATTTAACCAGTCTCATTTTATTTCAAGTCATTTACGTGGTCTTCCAAATGCAAAATCCCCTCTCTGGCCAAGGTGATGCATAAAATCTATTTATAGATAATAAATCAGTAGATGTCCAAGCTATCCGAAGCATACAGGAAAAAATGTGTTCACTTCATGTCAAAATTCACCAGTCACATCAATAAAATGAGGACAACAGAGGCCAAATGGGGAGTAGAAGATGGCAGGCTGACATCTAATCAATGATGACTTGTGCACCCATGGGTACAGCACTACCTGAATGCATGTTCACTCATAACACTCAAGCCATTCCTCTCAATGCACCACCTCCTTCCCCCTGCTTCCCTGCATCCTCTAAACTGTTGTGTCATGGTCAGAAAGATCCCTATTGTGTTGTTGTTTTGCAGGCAGAATGGCTGCCGTTTATTTCCTGCTGTTTAAGCTCTGGTAAACATGTTATAATGCAGAGCAGCACTTGCAACACCCGCTGAGGCTAAGAGCAGGTCTCTGCAGACACCACCCTTTTTGTGCACAGCAAGCTCCTTCATGAGAAAACAGCAAAACAGCAAACTGAAACAACAATTTCCCACAACCTCCGAAAAAACTATTTTCCCTTGGGAGACTGCAATGTTTCATCCTTCCAACATATTTTGATTTCTTCCACATCATCTGTGCCTGAAACAGTAAAAGGACATGATATAGACCCTAGACGATCACTGCTGCAGCTGAATGGTGGAGACATATTTCACAAAAAAATATTCAGTGATTTCATTTGAAAAGAATTGCTTTTCAAGCAATCCTTGTGAGTTCAAGTATTTTTTTATAGCTGAAAAAGTCTTTGTGTGAAGCCTGGGGTCTGCCAGGTCAATTAGGCTTTCATCTGAAAATTTTTATTTTACTAAAGCATTTTGTAGCACATTTAATTGTTATTTAGCACAAAAAGTGTCAAGAAAATTCAAGCATAAGGTTCCTGTAACAAGATTCTCAGGAACAAAAAATTTTCCTTAGCTTTCTTTAACTGGTGAGCGTAGTTATACATCAGCTGCAGACGTTAAGTTTGTGTGAGCTCCTTCATCTGATTCTGCTGTCTCTCTGAGTGGTAGTTTAGCTTTCCATGGATGGCAGTGGTTGTTCTTGGTTTAAGTTTCTTGTTACGCAGCAGTGCACGAAGCTGATATCAGTCCCCAGGACTACCTCGAAAGGAGCAGATAAGGACGAGAGACGCCGAGTGGATAGAAACAAGAAAAGGAAATTGACACATGCATGATGGTTCCGCGACACGATTCAGGATTCAAAAAACTTTGATGAAGAAAACCAAATCTGTTAGACATTTGAAGCATTTTTACTTGTGCATCACTGTCTTACTAAACATTGACTTACAGAGTGTGAAAAGGTGAACATAAAGCAACATTTGGCTGCTGAGAACCACTTCCTTTCTAAGAGCAGGGCGACTGCATAACTCAGTTAAAGGTTTTATAGTTTATAATTCAGCTGGATGCCATGTGTTTATCTTGAAAGATACTGCATCTTTGCAGTTGGAGAGGCTGAAGCAGCCATTATTCCAAAGAAAGTGGGATGAGGTGTGGTGCTGATTGTTTAAAGATTGATGCATCTTTGCAGAGAGTAGAACTGGATATGGAAGGGCAGTTCAGATCTCCTCTATGGAGTCAGCTGGGACCAATCCTCTCTTCTTGCCACTGCTCAGCTTCAGAAACACTTCACCATCCTCTCTTTTCCCAACGCATATCTAAAAGCAAGAGAGAGAAAATGGGCTGGTTTTCTAAAAGAGATAATTAAACGATATACAAATTGATCAGAAATTATTCATGCAGACGGGCTGGGAACAACAATCTCTGTCATTGTAAAGTGTTTCAAAAAGGGCAAAGTTTTGAAACACAAACTTTGTAGGTGATTGTTAGAACCATCTTTTACCATGTGTCACAAGTTAGATTAACCAATCACTTTGATAAAGTAGCAGGAGTTGGCAAAATCAAACTTGCTGATAAATAAAAACCACCCACAGCTGCTATTATAAGATGCTGGTTAGTCCAAGAAAATGTTTATCTTAACTACAAACACAGAACTTGGAGTCTGAGATGAACTCTCTCTCTAATGAAAATCATGCTTGCTTGTAAGGGTTATTTAGCTTGGTTCTTACTAGGGTTTATTAGCTGTACTGGCTATAATTTATTTAAGTTCAAATATTACAAATAGAAAAAAATTAAATCGTAAATTATATTACTTTGTTATTGTAGGTTCGTTGTACAACTACAGTGGAAATAAAGATTTGTCTATTTTTCTACGTTAAATTCTCAAATATTCAAGACTTTTCATAACTTGATCATCATGCTATTTTTGGATGTTATGTTTGGGGCATGTTTTGGAGTTTAGCAGTGGACTGCATCTGTAATCTGCTGCCTGTTCACAAGTTTAGCATTTAAAATGGCCTCCAGCCTATAAGCTGAGCCAGTTAGAGATTGGTTGAGGATGGAGAAAAGATTGTTGAGAGCAGTGTTTTTGTTTGAATTGTCTGTAGCTGATTGATGTGGGTCTTGACTTTCAGTGTCCTTTACTTTTATTGCTGTTTGGTAAAATGTTTTTATGCCCCATTTAGTTTTATAACCTGCAAGTGTTGATAATTTTCTTTGGTATTTTGTATTATTTTTACACTTCTATATGTTTTTTGCTTCGGGGTTTGTGCCGTAAAGCACTCTCAGTTGAACTTGAACTTAAAAATTGCCATATAAATAAAATTCATCTCTACTGAGTTGCTATTATGTAGCTTTTATAAGATTTGTGGCTTTTGAGGGCAACAAGTCAAGAGGTGGTACAGCATCATAACATATTGTTGATGCTCATAAACTTGTATCTGCAAAGGCCTGTAATTAATCTAAATAGTTTTAAAGGTAAAATTGATGCAATTTAACAAGCAATTAGTGTCAACCTATACAGTCCAGGCTGTGTTTGTGTCCCCCAAACATCAACTCAAAGAAGCATATCCAGATTAAATCCCATTTGCCACAAAACTTTGGAGAATATAATACATGAGTTAAAGTGGTCATCCTGCTCTCTTGACAGTGTTTTCATCTGCGTGTCGTCTGACCTTCTGCAAATAGTCAACGTCTCTCTGTGTAAGGCTGTTTTCTACAAAAACTGAAAACGGCTGTGCTGTGATGAAAAAGAGCAATTTGAAAACATCAAAATTGAAAGACCTCTGGCTCATCTCAAACCCCCTATTCTTTAGTTGAATAATAGGGAAAACTGTTTATCAACAGCTTTACATATTTGTGGCACTTAACAACTGTTTCAATGTCTTTCAGTCAGGATTTTGACCACACCATAGCATTAAAACTGCCCTTGTCAAAGTGTTGAATGACATCCATCTAAACACAGAAGACAGCAACAGAAGTATGGTTTTGGTTCTATTAAATCTCAGTGCTGCTTTTGACACCCTGTTTAACTGACAGGAAATTGGTGGGACTCCTGGTTCAGTTCTCAACTCTACTCAAACAAAAATGACTTGCGGAGTTCCACAAGGCTCCACTTTGATCTTCCTGTTGTTCGGCATTTACATGCTCCCACTAGCTCAGTTCATGGAAATGAATGTTTTTTTTACCATAATTGTGTGGATGACACTCAGTGCTATATCACAAACAAAGCTTAAGTGCATGCCTCTGTCAAATCAATATGTGGATGTGTCAGAATTTTCTTTAGCAAAAATAAAGATCAAACTGGAATAATTGTGTTTGGAACCAAAGAGCAGTGTGCAGCTTCAGTCAACAATGTTGAAATGAGCAGATCAAGCCAGAAATCTTTGTGTCACTTTAGACTCTGAGCTAAATTTTAACAGCCATATTAAAGCAGTACCCAAATCAGCCTGTTACCACCTGAGGACTGTATCTAGAATAAACTTGTTTTCAGTAGACTTGACATATGCCCCTAATATTCAGATCAAACTATCAGAAAACCTAAAGTTCCAAACATTATCTTCTATTTTATTATTTATTTAATTAATTTTATTCTTTTTTTTGTTTGTTTTAATTAATCTTTTAATAATTTGGTTTGCATCTTGCTGTAATGCTTTGTGTTTTATGTAAAACACTTTGAGTTGTCTTGTGCTATTTAAGTAAACCTGCCTTGCCTTGCATCATGAAACACAAGCTTGAAGTGTTCTTTATTAGCATTGCAATGTAGTCTGGCTGAAGGTCATATCTAGCTTGCTACAGTATGTTACATTTGCGATGTTACCTGGGATTCCCTCACTGCCATGTGTCCCCTCTCCCGGTTGCCAGACACGCCCTGGACGACGCGCCACACCCGCTCTCCTGGCCGCACTCTTTGCACAAAGTTGGCAGGAAAAAACCCAACTCTGTCCCCACTTTTTCCCTGGAGAACACATAAGAACAGCAATATTGAACTTGTCACAACAATCAAATTTAACTGACCTCACGCTCAGACAGTTTCATTTGTAGTTGGAGGAAGCTGCAGTGTTGTGTCTCTTCGGATTTTTTCAGCATTATTTTTCAGTAAAGACTGCATGATTGTTCCATCTCTCTGATTAATGCAGCCCAGAGAGGATGCGCACTTTCATCATCTGTTTAGTTATTTAGCAGGAAAATCAGGATGGGGCTTTTCAATCTAAGTTCTGTCTGATACAGAGATGACTCATTAAGAGTAGATGAGTTGTAGATGTATTCAAACAAAACAAAAACAACAAATTATGTCCTATTTTTGCAGAGAAAAACTGATCATCATGCTGGAGTGTCCCCATTTATGCAGCAATATTTTACTGTTTATCACCATCTGCCTCAGGTGTGTTTATTGAAATGATTCACAAACTATGAATTAGAAATGAACAGATGATTCACACTTTATACATAATTTAAAAGTTCCTTGGCATAAATCTGTTGGTTAAGGGTGTTTAATGACTGCTGCTTCACTGAAGGCTGTGTAAGTTCTAGGGAATATAAGGGCCAGAGAAAAGATATATACTCTGCATATACTTTGTAAAAAGGGACATGACGTGATCCCTAAACTCAATTAATTCTTAATCTCACCCACCACAAATTAGTTTTGTGATAATCGTGAATATATTATTTCAGAAGAAAAAAAAACTGTGGAAAAATAAAGTTAGAAGTTTTGACAAGAGTGTTTTCTGATTAAATCTGATCTGGTCAAATTCCTGAAGGTTTGCCGAGGGGACAGGTGACTTGTTACACTGGTCAGGCCGATGTGACAACACATAAAAAGGGATAAACTTACAGCATGCCTACGTTACTATTGTCTTTTCTTTGTACACAGTGTGTTAAGTGTGTGGATAAATGTATTATTAACAAATGGATTAGCATTAAGTACTGCAAACTCTATTCTCATTAATGATATTTTACTTTAGTCCACTCATACAACCAACGCAAACACAACACATCTGAAATAGTAAGGCAACTGGACTTCAATTTCTTTATTTTCAAAGACTACAAAACAAAAACTGCAATACTCTCCAATACCAAAACTCCTCCTTTGAACCTTACACCCCTGGAAAGAAAGACACTGACATTTGTCAGCAAATGCAAGACATTAGTACTGAAGAAGCTTTTCAGATTAGTGAAGCATCTTTAAGAATCAAGAAATTAAACTCCACTTGCCTTAATTCAAGCTCTTTCAATTACTATGGCCTGGTGACTGAGAATCTACACCAGCAAAACATCTGAAACCCTTTTATATACTTCCTAAGGGGCAGACTCATGCCTTTTAGTGTTGGGACAACCTTTTAGCCTCCATCGCCTCAAAAAGCCAACCTCATACAGGGCCTCATTTAAAACACAAAGGTTTACATTGACGGGAATAAGGCTGTTAAAATAAATGGTGTTTTTCAGTAAGGGGTAATATAACTAAAAACTCTTTCCATCGTTAAATAGAATAGAATAGAATAGAAT
>JBAMHW010000023.1:21074245-21086566 GCA_037177495.1 Rhadinocentrus ornatus
TAGACTTGATTACTGTAATGGTCTTTTAACAGGGCTTCCTAAAAAGAGCATTAAACATCTGCAGCTCATCCAAAATGTTGCTGCTAGAGTTTTAACCAGGACTAAGACATCTGAACACATCACACCAGTTTTAAAATATTTACACTGGCTTCCAGTTAGTCACAGAATAGATTTTAAAACCCTTCTGATCGTTTTCAAATCCCAGAACTGTTTAGGCCTAGAATACACCTGCGATATGTTCAGAGAATATAAACCTTAGATCCAAAGATTCTGGTCAACAAGTCCGGACCAGAGTCCAGACTAAACACGGAGAAGCAGCATTTAGCTAACAAGTGGAACAAACTGCCGGTGGAGATTAAACTTTCACCAAATGTAGACATTTTTAAATTAAGGTTAAAAACGTTTCTTTTCTCATGCACCTACGAATGAATTCTGCACGGTAACCTTTAAACTTCTCTTTTTAATCATTTTAATGTAATTTATGATTTTATTGTGATTCTTGTTTTTTTTTTTTCGTTTTTTTCTTCTGCCTTTTACTATTTCTTAATATCTGTAATGCCTTGCATTGCCTAGTTCATTTTTACAGATTGAAAACAAAATTTTTCTATAGAATTTTTGTTTATATTTGATTTTTTTTGCTCACAGTTACTCTTGTTACCTTAATACTCTGACAGATTGTTTTGTCTTTTCACTTAGTGGACTAAAGGAATAATAATTTTGAAAAAAAAAGCACACACAGCAAAACATAGATCAGTCTTGAATTATGCATAGAAACTAAAAAATACCCCTCATCTGGGAAATCCCTTGTGGTGAGAGGTTTTAATGCACAAAGCTACAGAATATAAGAGGTGTTATGTTGAAAGAAGATTTTCAACACCAAGGCAACCTAAAGGTTGTTCTCATTGATGACTCAAAAGGAATAAAAAAAGATTATAGATTAAGATGACTCAAAAGGAGATCATTTATAAATCAGTGAATGCCATGCACCATATATAAACCGTGAAATATTATTTTAAAATTTTCAACAATTATAACCTGGTTTGGAAATATTCTGCACTGCTACAAACCTCGCTAGTAACCACTTCCCAAATGCTAGTCTCAGCAGTTGGGAAGAGGGTTGGCTAAGTAGAAATGTGTTGTTAAAACTTGGTGTATGTCTGTGAAACACATTAAACTCCCCTCTACCCACACCTACAGAATAATGATGTCATACCACACTGCGTGTCGGTGATTCTGACAAACTGCCAAAACTGGAACGGCTCATCTGTGCCAAAGACGTCCCATAGCGCAAGGCAGCATACACAGGGTCTACACGCATCCTTGCAGCCTCTGAAACCACACACACATACACACACTTACACATTTATGTTTGAGAAAAATTACACACTTAAATATTCAGCCAAAGCTTCAGCTCCAGACACGTTACAATTAGAACTACATGCTGAGCTTATGCTGTACTTCTTGGCTACTTTGGCTCTGCCAATCTGAAGGAACCTGTCTAAATATAACCATAGTAAAGCAATCAGTCCTGGACCAAAGTGACCCATTTTAGATTTGAGAGGAAGCAACAGCCAAAAGTTAAGAAGGCATCAAGAGGGGTTTAAAGTATCCCAATGAAGCTGAACCTCATAGAAAGAGCTGCGTCTGCAGAGAGAAATTAATTATAGAAAACAACAGGAACCCATGCTTAGAGACTGCGTTCTGCGTTATGAAAATAATTATATTTAAAGGTGTGAGACTTTCAAATTTCTTTCATAGTTTAAAGAGGATTCTTTATGAGAAATTACTTCAATTTGTCTTTTCTTATTCATTCTTTGTCAGACCTCTTTTCCTTCTGTAGCATCAAGAGGAACCAGCTTGGTCTCTGTGGGGGGTATTGAACTCATCCTTTTTAATATAAGCCTTTGAATACAGTTTTACAGACTCTCCATAAAAATGCAAAAAAAAAAAAAAGACTCTGTAAGGCTAATGAGTGCTAACATGATGCCTATATATTTCACCAAGCCTGTAATTATGAAGACCTTGCATTTTGTGATTGTGTGTTTGGCATGTTGCAGCCTCAGCCAGCCTTGGCAAAGCCCCAGGTATCATTGTACTAAGAGGTGGTGATGGAACTATATAAAAAAAAGAAAAGCATGAAATGTTAACCCTCACTCAGCAATATGTAATTAATGTGACATAAAGCACTACAACACCTACACAGGTGCTCTTCCAGAGGAAAAACAAGCCCCCATCCAGAGATGATGATGTAAGGAAGAAAAAGTTCAGGCACTGTTTGGCCAGCAGATGTAAAAAGAGCTTGTATTATCACATTTCACCCAGCTTAACATGACAAATTTAATAAATACAATATATGTTAGAAACTAGTTTAAAGGACATTCTCTCCAAATACATATGGATGCTTGCACACAGAGCTTGTTGGGACTCATACCCATCAACAAGTAGGCAGTACTTCAATGTTTATAAAGCTTTGCAAACTGGAGTGCCTCACAATAACGTAATACCCTTTACCAGTCTTAAGAGTAAATCATAAACAGAGATATAAGAACATAAACATTGGAGCTTTTAAATATTTATTCACATACTTTCAGAGTGCAGACCATCCACCAGCCTCCAAGAGAAGCTGAATTTGTTGTTCCTCTTTATCACTTTCCGCTTCATGTTCCTCGGTTGTCAGGTGAGAGGGAGGCAGTTCTTGTTTTGTTACAGTACACACACGAGCACACAAAAAAATCTAAAAATAAACCAAGACGCTAGACAAGAGCAACGTCACAAAACAAAAAGCACAAGGACGCAAATAAGCCAAGGCGCTCACTTGCACAAACACACACACACGAGTCACTCTGAAAATCCTCACCTTGGCTCGGTTGAACTTCCTTGACAACAGCCAATTGGTCATTGACGAGCATCGGCGAGCTGAAGTTTCGCTTGAATGCTCCAGACTAATGGAGGAGACCAGAAAGCAGAATGACTTTTTGCAGCTTCAATCACTTCCTGGTTATAGACTCAGCCCACAGGAAAATGGATATGACTGTGTTGCGATGTTAGGACCTTAATGGAGTTGTATGAAAATGACCAGATCAGAAATACATCAGGACATACTGACATGGTTTTAATAAGCGTTCTTAGAGCACTATACCTGCTTTCAGGAGTACACTGGAGAAAAGTATCTCTCGTCTTTGCTACTGAATGATCTATGTACTCAAGCTTAGGTGTGTGCATATACGATTTTGTGTATCTGCTCAATTGCAATTTCACACTGTATTAAGCACTGTAAGTGTTGTAGCTGAGATCATTTTGTCTTGCAAATAAGCCAGTGTCTTTGTTGTGACACCTTCAATTCCTGAAAAAAAAGCCCAGATTCTGGTCTAATTATAGTCTACCTTACATTGTCGTCTTTGTTTCTCTGCCTCACCCTCTTTGTGTTTGTGCAACACAGTGAAATTTCAGTTGTCTTTAACAGTGCTTTTAAAATTATCAAATTACTCTTAGAAGGTTGCTTCTTGCTGAACGCTAGTGTCTTCTGTTTTTCACCAGAAGAGAATGAAATCTGTCTGTTTTATTTCTTTGTGTTTTCATTAAGGATAGAAAAATAGCAATGTATCTAATAAAATTTCATCATTTGGAGTCTTATGGTAAGAATGTTGTCTTTGTGAAAAAGAGTTACTATGAAGCAATGATCGAGTTGTGTTTTGGATTTGTATATTTTTGGCCACAAAACTTACTTTGAATTACTTTGATTTCAGACAAGTGAGCTACAGCTAAAAGCTACTCAGAACAGGGTTTCAGACATTTACACTGACTGGGTCTGGGTAAAATGGTTCATATTGCCATTAGCTGTTGTGAACCAGACTATTTTCAACATCCAATGGATCATGTAGTTCCAGGACATACTTCTGTTAAGAATGTGTAAATAATAATATCCACAATATAGTTCTTGCTTGAAACACTATAATTTTTTATATGATGAAATACTTTTGTCCTTCAGTGACCCTGTTCTGAGTTGTTTTCTTTCTTTTTTTAAAAATCTTTTTTTAAAAGGGCTTCCATATCTGTGTTCTCTGCCCTTATTTTCTTATCTCTATCCCTCTCTGCAGGAAACTCCGAACAAGCGCTGCTTGTTCAAATATGACAGCCAGGTGCTGTTAGCTTAGCTTAGCACAAAGTCCTAGCTTTATAACAGATGATTCTAAGAGCTCATGTGTTGCTGACTTTATCTGAACCCTTTTAGATTAAACACAAGATGAGTGATAATGACAACATTTATCTTATATGTTTGACATCTAGCCTTTTGTCTGTAATATTTGAACAAATAAATGTATTTAGTAAATAAGCTAGTAAATAGGCTCAAAGATATTACAATGCCATAAATGAGGGCAACATCAAATTCAATGCATGTACTCGCACCTTTCCATGACACAGCTGTTGCGATAGTTCTGAGGTGCACCACAGGTGAGCAGCCATCTTGCAAGTTTTACACCTCAGAGCTTGTTTGGAGTTTCCTGCAGAGAGGGATAGAGATGACAAAATAAGCCCCCTTTAAAAAAAAAAAAAAGATAAAAGAAAGATAAACAACAACATTAGGCTTTAATAAAAAGGTGCAAATAAAAAACAAAGTGGCCTTCAGATCACAGAAGCAGGTTATTTCTCTGCTCAAGTAATCAAGCCTTGTCCTAGTTTTTATCAAGCTGGCAGTGCTCACACTAACAGCTTCATAATCAACAGCTCCTCTCCCACAAAAACCTGAAGAGATTGGAAACCAGCTGGAGCTATTTCAATCATAATCGATTTGGCAGTGAGTTTTCTCATTTCTGAGTGTGGAGTGTTGGAATTATAAAAGTCTCCTAAAGATTAAGAAGTTTTCTCCTAATTTCTTTCTTAATGAAATAGCATTCATTTATTATGTTTCTAACAATGAGGAGCTTGAGACTCTTTATTTTCTACAACACAAGTGACCGATTCTGAATTAGTTGGGAATGGATATAACATCAACAGGCCACTTATGCAGTAGGGGAAGTATAAAGGAACAAACTAGATGTTTCAATTAAAACATGGTTTATACTTTATAGAGAAAAATGGATTCTACTTAATCAGCTTAACAGGGACTAAATATGCTACACTTTGTTTTAGGACTGCTGATGAGTACAGCTACAATGAAGTGATGCATCACATAAATAAACTCACTATGCAAGCAAAAAAAAAAAGCAGAGATGCAAACACAAGGGAACACACTGGAGACTATAATCAATCATACTGACAGGAAGTAGATTTAGCAGAAATAGTAGTCGCTAGTAGCTTATAAAGGCAGTAAGAGATAAAAAAAACATGTCTGCAATGAAGACAAGCAATCCAGTTTAATCAAATTTGTCCTGAATAGAGTTAAAAAACAGTCTGCGAGGGAACAATTTTGTTTATGTTCCAAGTAGTCTATGATTAAACAAATAGTTTGATTCAATTCATTTCTGATGGAGAGATGGATGAGAAAGCTGTCTCGTCTTTACAGTAAATATGTGCTTACAACCAGTAGCCAAAGCTTTAATGATTTAATGAGTTCTGGTAATCATCCCTCTATGAAATGATACAAACAATACTCAGTTAAATTACTGGGGTGGCTTTGAGGACCTTACCTACTATCATGTGCTTGCAGTGCTGGCAGTTGGTTGGCTTGCGAAAGATGTGGTCCTGGAAACAATGGGTGATCTGAGGCCGTGGAGGCTTGGTGGGCAGCGATGGGGAGTGAGTGAGAGACGGGGAATGGGAGGAGATGGAAGGGTTGGGGCTGAGAGATGGTGAAATGGATGGTGAGCGCTCCTCAACAAGAGGAGAGCCAGGCGGCAGAGGTGGAGACGGGGGCGGAGGGTCTGTTATGAAGTCTGGGGGCAGGCGAGCATCACTGTAAGACCTCTGGAAGAAGTTCTCCACACTCTTACTGCGCATCATGGTCTTGAAGGACAGAGAACGTTTTAGTCTCTGGAGCTGCACACGTACACAGACAGAGACATGGTGGGAGGAAGAACGCAGAATAAAGACAAGATAAGCAAGAGGCAGTAACAAATGTTCAATAGACCCTCAGGACAGCACAAGCAATATCCCGGCTTTCATAAACACAATATAAACTGTGCTGAGACATGTACAACACTGGGAAAGGGCAAGACTTATGCAATACAATATCACTTCATCAGGAAACGGCACACCAATAGCAATGATACAACAATGCATCCCTTTTCTCATATTTAACATGGCTGCTTGTGCTTTTGGCCCATGGTTAAAGAAGATAAGCCTTTTCTCTTTGAGACCTCTTATACTCCTGAATACAAATGTTTTTTCTTTGGTAACGGTGACAGTGGGGGTAAGAGTGATGAAACAAAAGAATTTAAAGTACAATCATTTGCAACAGAAATTCATAAGGCCTCATCACACCAAGTTGATGCTGTTGCACTTTCATAAATATATACGTGATGTGACATCAGGGCCAAATCAAACACATTTACACACTGACAAAAGCTTTTGTCTATTGTTACGGTTTTGCCTTTCTCTGATTACCATACTTACAAATGGCATTATTTCTCAGCGCCAAGCATTTTTTAGCAAGTACTGTGACATTTAGATCAGAGGAATTGGTGGTTTTCTTACAGTGTGTGGGTCATGCCAGCAGGGTATCAAAGTGGTCCACTAACGTACTGAAAAACGCATGGGGATGGCTGAGGTCACACCACTACTCTTGTATCAGTGGGAAAAATTCTCCTTGTTTATGACACCAAATTGGAAGGATCCAATATTTCCTTTAACGTTTTTAACTGTGAAGCAGTGCATTGCAAAAGCACCCTCACTAGTCCATGGCTCCATTTTGTCTCATTTTGCAAATATTTGCATTAGACTCAGTATTCTGTGCAAAACACAACGAAAGTATGAGGAAAAAGTTTTAAAAGCATATCTTAAAACATTTAGTTCAGATCTGACCAGTCAAAGTAGTGAGGTTTTTCTTGTAGATCTGGCTTTATTGGGGTCCACACCCCTAAAAAACAATGCAATGGCCCCTTTCTGTCTTTCCGCTTAACTCCTGAACTGGAAACCACCTTTGGCATCTTGGTGGCAAGAAACAGAACCTACCTGTTGGGGTTTTGGTGTATTCACAAGCATGAATTTGTGCATCTACCGTTTCCATTTAAAATGAACATTTTGTTTTGTAAAATTTCAGCACATTTTGTTTCTTTAACACTTCATCACAGATAAGGGATTAAAAAAAATAAATCAATCAAAAAATACAGAGATTTTAGATGATGCTGATAATGCCATATGTTTGCAATTAACACACAGGGCCAAACCCACATATCTGCAACATGAAACATCATTACACTCCATAAATCTGTGTTGACCAAACTGCTTGTTGCTGCATTTCGAAAACTTAGACAAACATTACACATGAAAACTACAGTTGCCTGGCACTGATTGGCTAGATAAAGGCATGTTTCCTGACATTTGTCTGCAGCTACGTGTACAGCTGATGATGCTAGCCGGACATCCCCCTACCCACCCACACACACACACACACACACACATGAAGAAGCAGTGTGTGAGGGAGTGGTTTTGTTGTAGGAGTAGAATGGTTCAACACAGGGGGACAGATAATCAGTGGGCCACAGACACTGTGTGCACATGCACCCTCTGTCTGCCTGTCCACGCTCGTTCTGCTCAGCACCAAACATAATCACTTTACAGGGACATGTTGTTTACAGCTCCACATGTCTGGTAACAAGATATGAAGACAGTTTGTCTATTGGAGTGTGTGTATGTGTGAAATGCAATCCTTATGCTTCCTGCAAAACTCCATTTGTTACATTTGCCTGCACTAGTCAGTGAGTGAATATTGTTCTTTGCAAGTGCCTCTTTATGGTAAAATTGCACAGCTATAACCACTAACCTCATAAAAACTTGAACAAATTTCACCCCCTCCTGCTAATGGAACATTCTGCATTCCTCAGTGAAAGCAAAACCATTACAAGCACTCATTTACCTGTCAGTGAAGCTTCTCAGCACATACATGATAGTTGCAGGGATGTGCAGTTTGTCCTCTGTGCTCCCGTTGGATGTATATTAGGAGGTAAATGTACTAGTATGCCAGTTTAATGGGTTGTGTGGATATTGTGTTATGTGTTTTATACATCTACATACTTCTCCCATATCACAGTACGAGCTAAATTCTGGACCTGTAATAGGATGTCAGTGATTGTTTCTGGTATTGCAGGAGTTTTTTTTATTTATTCAGAGACTAAAGGGTTTTAAATAAGGCAAATAACAATGAACAGTGAGGAACCGAATACTACTTTATGAAGCTATGTTAGCAAGTCATTAATGAAGAGTTAGGGGTTTGTCACTTTCTAATAAACAACCTAGATTAGCTCCAAAATTACACTATTAGTACTTATCAATAAAACACATCTTATATGATTTATCAAACTCTTCGTCAAGTCTCTTTACAAAGAGGTGGTCAGCAGTTTTATCTTGTTTATAGTGCAGTGATTTGATTTAATGTTTTATTTGCAGCATCACTTGAGCCAAGCTCCCTCAATCAGAATGGCTGAGTGCTGGCATAACAGCTCCGGCTACACCACATGTCTCAATTACAGCTAATCTAATCATCTGTCAGTGTGTAGACCTAAAAAGTGTTCCCGTCAGCCTCTATTTGAGCATCAACTGAGAGCACCATCCTTGTGAGTCAAAGCCAGTGCGACCTCACGCTTGATGTGGGACATCGATGCACGATGGCAGGTGGGATGCTGATATGGAGTATGAGTCCGGGACCAAAGATTGGAAGAAGTACACGTGGCCATTGCAACTGTCACTGTCACATTTGACCCGATTGGGCAAGAATATATCTTAAGGCCTGATGTCTAATAACAGAACTACTGTCTCTAGAACCGCTGGCTCTCTGACCAGAAAGAGTGAATCTAACTAATAAAAAAATAATGATCTGTGGGGGATAGTATATTGAGAAAAGGACCTTTTTTTAAACTAGATGTATTTTTGGAAGCAGCACAAATTGGTCTTCAGAGGTATTTCAAAGCACTTCCACATTGCTTTAACTTCCTCTGAAGTAAGACAATACATCCATTTTTTTACATCTCTAATTTTCAAGAATAAAACGTGTGTGATTTAATCCCACATCATCAGCACTGATCTCCCAGCTGCAGGGCAGAATTTGACAATCAGACCTCTGAAAGCTGATGATTCTCCCATCCTCTATCCACATACAATTCTCTTGCCATTCTCGCATTTAGCCGGCACTAATGTCCAAATTCAGAGCTTCACAGACACATAACAAGAATTGGGGGGCCATAAATCAATGATAACACTTTCATTTAACTCAAATATGTGTGTCTTGCTTCCTCTGTTAAAATTTAATGAGGCCAGACTGAGATATTTATGGGATGCTCAAGTGTGTCCATAGGTCAAAACTGCACTAGACAAGTCTGGTTCCCACTGGCAATGCAATGATAAATACAGCCTGTGTCCACAATATGCTGACGGTTTTCAGTGATGTGCTCAGTGAAGAATACAGTAACTCCAGTTGTGTCCTTGTTGATCTGCACAAAAGTTTAAAATACACACTTTTAAAAACCAACAATGTCTGCATCGCTGAAGTACATGTGTATCAGGCTGAAAACTATTTATTCATGCATTCACCTAATATATATATATCCATTTTTATATATGCATGCTGTCAGCAGCAGAAGCGAAGGGGAGCTGCAAAAATAAGTTACCGCAGCAGATCCACAGCTTTGCCTAATCCACTTTTAAATGGCTTCAAATTCAAATTTAACAAAGTGAGTCATTCATCTGTCTCTGCGTTGACATTACAATGTCGAACCCTGTTCTAGGTGGGGATAGTTCAACCTTAAGAAAGGAATCTGGTGTAAATGCACTGTGAAAGACATTTTTCTGTCTCACTCTAATTCTAGGTCATCAGCAGAGAATGTGGCTTCAGAGGAAATTTTCACCCTCCAGCACCACACGAGTATAAGGATACACCTATTTAAACCTTCATGATGTTACTTCAACTCTGAAACAGCAAAAATCACTGTGATTTTACAAATGTTCTCATATTATCAAATCTTTGTTCAAAAAGATTATTTCCATGGGGGGTAAGTGGGCTGGTTTCATGTCCCAAAATTTCTTCTTGTGCATGGCAGATTTCTGCTTTGAATACAAGATAAGAGATGCATAATCACATGCTGCCTCCAATATTCTGCTCCTATCACACATGCTTGTACACGCACAATCAATCATGAGCTTATTCATACAGTATCACATGATCTCTGTCTCAAGATTATTTAATGGAGGAGAAACTCAGTGAAATAGAAATGAGGGTTATCTTTTCTGCTCCTGTAGTTTAGACTCCAACATTTCAGCAGCTCACACATTTCCTCGTAGTGTCACATCAATAAACATCACAGCAGTGAAGGTGTTACATTAATTAATGAAGACCTTGGTCTACTTCAGCCACAGTCTGCAATCATTAAATTGGGTATGAATCACACAGCCAGCAACTTTAAATGTTAACACAAAGGTTTTTGTTTTTGTCTTTTTCAGTGCAATTTCAAAGCAAGGTTGTCTACTCTGACTTAACCTTAACCACTCACTGTCTCTACTTTATGACACGTGTGAAAAAATTAACATGCACTGACACGACACAAAATCTGCTTGAGGCTGGCGTGCTGTTTACACACAACCTCATGATATCACGTTGCAGCTCTGTTTAACATACCATACATCCCGCTCACATCACTCATATCAGTGTCACAAGCCCTTCGTCTGAGAAAAAGTGAAGTGATGGTTTATGAGATGTGAAGGGACCTTAAAAGAGTGTGTGCTTATAAAGAGCTGTTTGATTCAGAGGTAAACATTGTAGTTCAGAAAAGTTTGTGTGCTCAAGGTCGATCATTAGCAACATTTTAGCTTCGCTTTGCTGAATATCTGCAGACTGTGCCCTGTGTGAATGAACAGATGTGCTCGATAGATGTTTTTTATTTTTCATCAGTCCAAGAGTGCGAAACACTTTCTTTCCTATTTTATGCTCGTGGTGACTTTGCCTTTCCCTCAACTTTAAATGGATTAAGAAAGACTTTCATAAGGTCTGTGGATTTTCTCAGAGCTATCAGGCTTATGCAGGCCTTCATGGCCCTAAGAGCAAACAGAAAATCCTGTTGAATTCCTCTGGCAGCTCCATGTAGCTGACATTTGTGTCTCGAGAGCTTTTGGATGGATTGCTATGAAATGTGGTGCTACCTTTCATTTCCCTCGCAGGATTAAATATTAGATGCTGAAGACGTCCAAATGTATGCTTGCTTAACTCAAACAGAATTTCTGGAAGCTATTTATTAGCAGTCTTGGATACACCTTCTTATTTTTTGTTTGAATGTCAAAATGAAAGTTACATGCAGGATTGTTTTGTTTAGGAGAAAGAAAACATCCAGGAAATGTGTGATTATGTCCACTCTGGACAAATATGCTTTGAATTTTATTTTATTTTACACTTCCGTTTTATTATGACTTAGTTTGATTGTGGTTTAGTCATTAAAAACACTTGGTTGGAAACATCAAAACTCTTTAGAGGAAGCAGTGTGACACAAACCTTTGACTTAATAGGCATGATGTGTAAATCAGTAACTAATTTTCACCATTTTTATGCCTAACCTGAAACCAACTGCAACAAAGTAAAGAAGTCAAAGGTTTTTGAGGATAATGGAGCACATTTTTCCAGAATTATGTTCTCTTTTATAAAGTTCAATGTTCCAAGCCTTTGTATAAGCATTTGAACATGCATAACACAAAATATAAATAAGTTTCAATTTGCAAAGGAAAACATGGACATGGAATGTTTTTGGAGCCTTTAAAATGTAAAAGTTACAGGCTTCAAGCCTGCACGGCAGTCTCTCAGAATGAACATGTAAAGTTTTAAAAAGCAAATGAAAAATTATTATTTTTCTAGCCAAGAAAAGTAGTAATAACACAATTACTGTACTATGTACCAACTTCTGGTGTGAGATGGCATTGATTAGCAACCAAACACTGAAGGAGAGAAACACTTTCATCTGTTTTAGAGCAAAGTAGAAAAGTTAACTGTATCGAAATGATTTGAACACACAGAAGATGGACTTACATCTACTGGCTGACAATAATTCAGTCCCATTAAGAAGGCTTATAAATCTTATATAAAAGTGGCACTATTGTGGCATTATATTCTTATCGAAGTGGGATGCCGAGGATTTGTGGGCCAATCCCTCTGCAGGGCCTACAAAATGCTGGGCATCACAGGAGCCA
>JBAMHW010000023.1:21086666-21120546 GCA_037177495.1 Rhadinocentrus ornatus
AGACCCGAAACCCCCTGTGATCCCAGGTTACATCACTGATGATGTGTCCAGGGGCACCATAAGGTGTATCTAACAAGATGAGCAGCTGTTTTTGTATCCACATAGACAGAACAAATAGAAAGCTGCATACCAGCAAATAAATAGATTATGTTTTGTAAGAGTTTCAGTGAGACTTCAAAGTGCTTGCATGAGATTTGCAAAGAGACAGACTGTCTAAACACGCATGTAGTTTAATGTTCTTGAAAACATTTTAGATATGAAATACTGCATTCACACTGATAAATAAATTTCACACTAATGCATGTTTAATATGTTGAGGTTGTACTTTGGTGATGTATCGACTGAAAATCCTGGGCTGCTACTAATATCAAAATAAATATTTGGTCATTGACTGATAGCTGATGTTGACTGCTGTTGACATTTATTTTACCTTCAATATCAGGAAATGATGAAATGCATCAAAAGTACATAAAACATTTCTAGGTATCCCTATATCGCACAACCTTTAACTCTTTATTGGGTGAAGGGCCATATTTGTACACTTCATTGGACATCCAAAATGCCTCTGCATGCTAGCCCATGAAATCATAGAAACACACTGAGTTCTCCACACCTATCATCAATGTTCAGGCTGCATCCTACTTTAGAGATCAGTCTTCAGCATAAAAATGGGAACAAAAACTGTTAGTACTAACCACTTACTGCTGTATAAATTTTGTTATTATAGAAAAAAAGCATCCAGATGTTAAAGTCTTTTAATATCCTTCAAATATTATAATAACACTCTTTTCTATAATTAAAAATGAAAATTATTTCTCTGTGTGACCGATAAAAGGCTACATAAGGACAAATTCACTCACACAAACCTTCTTTATAGCCTTTAATGTCAAATGATATTTTAGCTTGTTAAGTCATTACCAACAGACTTATAAGTGCTCAGGTGGTTAAAAAATTCATTGTATATCCTCGAAAAGATAAGCAGGTTAAGCTAATGGATGAAACCACATGACTGCAACATGTCAGATCCTTGTCTGCATTGTCTATTCTTAGATAACCGTGTTATAAAAAGGCCAAGCACAGTGCCAATTTACTTTTCTCTTGTTGCTTAAGTTTTTTATGTGTTTAGAACTTAAAATGAAACAACAAACTGAAGAATCTTCTTTCCAGAAAACAAAGACTTGGTCACAAACTGCAAGGCTTAAGTAAAAGTGTAATGTCAGTTTTGAGCTGCAACAAGTGGTTGTTTTCACACTGCAGAGTTGCAGCCACCTTTTATCACTGAGCTGGCTGTGTATGTGCTTATTTAGTCAGGATGAGGTAAGATTGAAGGAAGAATCATAAAAAGACTCATGGATTAATGAAGGTATTGTCATCTCCCAGTGGGCAAGCTAACAAATGGGTCAATCAATCAAAAAACAAAGTGTTAATTGGCCTGTTTTTGCAATTGTCTGAACTCACAAACTGGAGACTGAACAGTTTACCCATGCTCCCCTCTCACATGAAAAGCTCCAACAGTATCATCAACAACCCTGAGAGATCAAACAGCTCTCAGCAAAGATCGACACCACTGTCAGCACCACTTACATTACTGCCAACCATTGCATTATACCAATACACATTGTTGAGTAGCTGCAGAGAAAGTCAAAGCTTCCTCTCCTCTGAGTCCTCTGGCAGAGATTTCACCTGCTCTTCATTTCTGATACCTATCTATGAGGGAATTTGCTGCTGGTAACTTTCCAATCCAATTAAAATATCATGGACACATGGCTGAGTTTGATTAGATTCTTTCAAAATTTTCCCCTGTGGCTGAGATTTATGTATTAGGGATGGTCTTGATTAAGTGTTTAAAATAGATAAGAATAAAGTGATTGCATGAATGATTTTGTAGTCTTCTGTGAACACATATATCAGACCAACATTGAGATTAAGTTTTATATTAAACAAGATTTCTTTATAGGGTCCATTATTGCTGCAAATACAAATTGATCCTCGAGTGGCAGACGGCTACTGAAGCCCATTCAAAGGAAGTTCTGGGAGCATAAAGGCTGAAGGTTAATGCCAAATCAATTTCAAACATAGCCCTGGAATTCAACCAGGGCAGCCTCAATCGATTGGAAACGTAGGTGCAGATAACCAGACTGATGAGTTTGTTATACAGGATGCAATGTGGTTTAGCCAATGCAGGTGAATCATGTGAATACAAATCAGTCCTGCCTGCAAACAAATCCCCTGTTTTTCTTTGGTAGCAGCTGGCAAAGAGTGGGGAGATGGAGTGGATCGCCCTGGAGTAAGTAGTGATAAAATAGCCTGCAACAATGTTGGCTTGACTTCTCACAGAGGACATCAAATATTTAGTTGAAGCACAGAGGCAGTCGCAGGAGTGTCACTTCAATTCAAACGTGCCATCAGCATGCATGTGTTTGTGCGTGGGAAGCGAGGAGAATCATGAGCTGGAGACAGACTTCACTGAGGAAAAAAGTTGTGTATGGTCTACTAATGAATCAAGTGTCCTTTCATGAAAAGGCAGGCAGTGGTAAAGCTTTCACAGCTCTTAGAGGCCATTCTTGAAACAACTGAGTCAACTACTCAGATGAAAGGAGAAAGACATTTTGTAAGGACTTAAAGCTCAGGAAGGCAGAATGTGGAGCAAAATGATCCGCTTCTGCATATGGGTCAATATGCACTTATTAGCAGCTGCCATACACATTAGCAGTGCAGGAGACAGTAAAATTTTTAAGCAATGAACAACAATTTATGCACAAAAAAACCATTAAATTAATCTGCCATTATCTGTAAATCCACACACACACACAAAAAAGCCATTTAAATAGAGTTTATAAATTGTGTGTGTGCGCAGGAAATGGATTTGTTTCGGAGAGAGACGCGCAGGGAACATTATGACATCAGACTCTACGTTTGAGGTTACACCTAGTGACGCAGTCATTCGAATACAACCGCATTTGTGAAGACCTGTCATCGCCGTTACATAAACCCGTGGAAAAATACAACCAGACAACTAAATCATAGAGGCATTAAAAACACATCTGGCGAACTCTGTTGCAGACTATTTGCTCTCAGCTTATGGAGCACTCTGCAAAGTTCACTGCTTGATGAATGTGTATTATTTCAGCTCTTTTACGCAGAGATCTGCAGACGCAGATATTAGCTTATCAAGATAGGTGCTGTTTGAAAACTCAAAACTGTGGGTACTTGCCTTGGATGTCATGGGCTGGATGGGCATGTTGCTTGGGGACCGCTGGAGCTGCGAGTCGCTCTCCATTTCACTGTTCTCTATCATCATTTGTGCTAGAGAACCGTTTACGATTAAAGATACAAAAATGACAAAGAAAAAAAAGTTTGAACTCAAATTGTATCCAGTCGGCAGGAAATCTCCGGCTTTGTCTGCGCAAAAGACTGTCAGCGTGTCAGGTCCACATGAGAAGGATTAGTGCGCGCTGCTGCTGCAAGGTGGTTAAATTAGAGATTTGGGTAACCCATAAATGAGCCCATTAAGCTATATTTCATTCATGCCAAAGCTGTCCAGGAAAAGCTTAAACCTCGCTTCTGGACAGATTAATGCCGTCCACTTAAGCACCCCGGGTAGCTCTGTGTGTGTGTGTGTGTGTGTGTGTGTGTGTGTCTGTGTGTGTGTGTGTGTGTGGAATGTGGCACAATTCCGTCCTCCAAGTACAAAAAAAAATAATAAAATAAAATAAACGAAAAAAGAGGATTCAAATCAGAATCGATGCGTAAGTATAAAAAAAATAAAAATAAATGTAGTAAAGTCTGTGATTCGGATGTTCTATATTGAGTGCAAATTCAAAGTAATCTATGCTCTTCACAACAGCACAGACTTGAATTTAAGCGCAATCAGAGGCACGCCTCTCCGCGCGTCTGGGGCGCACGATTGGGGGATTTTTTCTTCTTCTTCTTCTTCTTCTTTAACAACTAATTCAGGACTCAGAGATCAGCCTTCTCGGTGATCGGCTAAAGCCTTTTGCACCAAAATATAGAACAACGTACAATTTTAGACCAAAACGCTGATTTTATCCATAATATTCCGTCTGTTTATCATAAAAGCAGGAGCAGCTCCTGAATAGCCAACCAGCGCAGTCTTTTATTTTTGTCAAAGCTGCTCCATTTACTTCTGCTGTGTCGTCCTTGGGGTACCATAATAGTTTGAAATAGTTTCTGTAACAGTAAAAGAGGCAGATAATAGAGACCAGATGAAAGAACATAAAGGCAGGAAAGCCAAAAGAAGACCACCTGTTCAGTGAAATTGAAGCAAAAAATGCCCAAATATTTTGATTCTTTTGGTTTATTTCTGAGTTTTGAGCAGAAATGTGACTATACCTTTATTCATCAAGCTTCCCTTTCCATCTCTCTCTTGCTGCAGTAAATGCAGAAGCTGTGATTGTGCTGCTTTGCAAAGTTAGAGCTACAAATAAAGTAGCTGCAATAAGGTTAAAGCATTGTTACCTCTGATTTTAAATTAACTTCTAACTGCCTTCACCAGACTCTTGCAATAGACACCTATTGATTGTCTCCACTTAAAAACTCTGTGAACAGAAGAACAAAACACCAAGGTCGTGCACACATCTATGGGTTTTTCTATGAACGTACTGAAGGTAAAAGACAGGGAGAGTGAAGGTGAGTTCCATTCGAATACAGCACTATGTACTTTAAATCTGATTTTTTTTTTCATTTTCATTAATATATTATTACCTGCTTTGTCTTATTTTACGAAATCTTGACATCAAAGTTTGCTCGAAAGTGTCAGAAAGTCTTTGGGCGTGGGCGTGTTGGAGAAAAGACACAGAAGAAGAAGACAAAGAGGGAGACCCAGTTAACATATTAATTATAACTTCACTCAGAGCCAGAGCACAGCATAGCAGGGCTCACTGCTGAAAGGCACACTCTCCAGAAAAAAGAACTTAAAATGACTAAACAAAACCAAAAAACAAAGTGAAGTTAAAAATAAAAAGAAGAGCACAATGTTGGTGTGTAATGAGCTGTGTTCTCAAAGTGAGAAACAAAGAGAGGGAAACTAAATGTGGGAAACATGGATGTCAATTTAATATTCTCCTTCTGTGCCAACCTCCTTTCATCCTTCACATGAAACCCCAGGTGCCAGAACTCCAGCTAAAAATGAGCATTAAAACTGGAGAGCACACACGTGGATCTCTCGTCTTTTAGAGATGGGGGGAAGAAACACTGGAGGATGAGTGGAACTAAATGAGTCTCATGCGGCGGAAGAAAGGGCCCAGCCATGACAGCAGTCGTCATGGTGCAGCCACAGGACCAGAGCTGCTGCTCTTTCCACTGGGATTAATTGATACTGATTGTTGATCTGTGCTTCTACCTCAGACATGTGAATATCAGCACAAAACTACAAAGACTTGACTGAATGCAGCTCATGGGCAAAGAGACTCACATTTCAAACCTGCAGTCACCAGTCTGTGATCTTTTTTTTTTTTTGCTTTGTACTATATATGATTTTTTAATTTTACTGATCTAACTAAAGCTAAAATTACCTCTTTTTTTTACAAGTGGATATGTTTACTCTGTCAAGCTATAATTTAGATTACTAAGGCCTCTTTTTATCTTCATATAAACATTGGATTATTTTAGTGTTTGAGAAGACCCAGCCCCCCGCCCCGAACATCTAACAACTTATTAGGTTACTTGGCAAAAGGTCAGTAACACAACATGGTAATAAAAATGGACAACCCAATCCTGAACTTACGTGACTAATGCAACACTGCTTTAAAGAACACACGATTCAGGTGTAGAAAATACTCCAAGGACCGCTCTATAAACTTTAATCAACGAACAGTTAGTTCACATAAGCAAATTCAAATATAAAGTAAGAAATAATTGTACTAAAACAGGACACAGAAACGCTTCCATCCTCTCTGGACTTGGGTTCATTGAAGGTGCATAATGACATGGAAAAACGGTCCTATGGTCTGACTGATCAAACTTTTATATTTACTTTAGTTTGGAAACCCTTGACGTAAAAGGAGATTAACCCCTTTTTTTGGTGTAATTTCAAAAGTCATGGTCCACGATGCATTAGTGTAACAATGATATATAACTTGCACGTTTGTGCATTTATAATTATATTCATAGTTTTAGAGCATAAAATGTCACCATGCTGACTTGCAGAAAAGATCTTCCTTCTTCCAATAAGATGCCAAGCCACACTGTTCACATGTTACAGCATGTTATTCACCACTTAAGCCTCTGTTTTTTTTATCTGAAAAGATGGCAAACAAAACAAAAACAAAGACATATATATATAAAAAAAGGAAGAATTGCCTCACAATAAGATTATATCTGTACTTGGTGTTTAGGAACATCTAGTAACCTGAGAACATATTCCCAATATAAGGATTTTTTCTTTGTTTCTATGCCTCAGTAAAATACAATAAAACTGTAATTTCTAACCCCAACCTCTTTCCCCCTGTTTGACCTAACCTGTCCTATTTGAGGATAACACCATCCTAACAATCATTCATTGGACATAGATGCTTTTGATCTTTTTTGTGAACATTAGGGTCTATCTAAAATCTTTGGGCAAAAGTTGCCTGCAGCCCAGAACAGTCACTTACTGAAAAAATCTATAAGCAACTTAAATCCTGCACTGAGTTGGTGGTGGAAATAATTTTACTTTCGACCAAGTGTTATCAACATAGATGATGCATAAATATTGTGGCCAAAATTGTGATATATTAATGTTAATTCTAAAATAAGCAATTTGATGAAAGAAAGTTTAAGCATTTATGCTTAATAATATTTAGTTTCAATTAAATAAATTTGGATTCAATACGATGCCCTTACTATTTTTCTAAATATTACTAAAAATATTAGAAAAAAAAATCCTATAGATTGAGAAAATTAAAATCAACATGTTGCTGCCTGGGAAATTGAGGTTTACTTAAAATTTTCCCATTTGTGAAACAAATCATTCAGACTCCCTGAATAGCTGAGTCAGTCCTGGCCCATTAACACCAAGTAAGAAAGACATGCAGGGATTATTATAACTGGCTTTTTACTGCCATCTACAGCTGAACTGTTAAACCACCATTAAACAGCAATGAGAATTGAAGACAAGTCTTAATAATATAGGTATATATTTATTCATACGTACATATTTATTTATACTGGTTAATTGTAAAAAAAAAAAAAAGAAAAAGAAAAAAAGACCAAAAAAAGGTAAAGATTTACAGTAATTATATGAACTACAGTCATTGTGAAAACGTTTTGAAATTTCTCAGGTGCCAATCGACCATTAGCACAGATACACTGTAGATTCACCTCCTGCCCTCTGTCTTAACTCCAGTGTTTGGGACCAGATGTGTCATAAAACAAGCGGGTCCAGAGCGCAACAGCTTAACTTCCATGTATTCTGGTGGGACGCCTGACACAAAGACACGTAGACGTCTGATACTGCGAAGAAAAAAAAAATGTTGTGTTTTGCTCCTTGAAGCTTGTGTATTTTCTGAGGAGGACTGATGACAGTGATTTTTTCTGTACATATGAAAACCTTCTAGCAGAGGCTGAAAGCATGTTAGCTGCAATGGTGATTCATGATGAGGGCAATCAGGTGTTATATCCTGGCTCATATTCTAAATCCTCTGACTTTTTCCTCAAGTTAACCATCTTAACCCCAGAGCACATTATATTTCTCTGCTGTTTTGACTTGCGGTTCTTCTCCAATTCCCTAAAAAAAATCCCAAAGCAAACAAAACCAACTAATGTGGATTACAGTGGATTCATCTCAGCTTGTTGTAGCTGTCAAATCTCACAATGAATAGATTCATCATTGCCTGTTCCTGAACGTGTTAAACCAGAATGAGGACATTTGTGGGCGATTGATATCCTACGCTGTGTTTACCACTTTGTCTTATTTGATGCTTGTAAGCAGAGGGCATAATGAGAGGGAGGGGGACATATAACCAAATGAACTTTCTCCCTGATAGAAACATTCAGCAAATAGACCCTACATCATTCATACATACAGGTCATCATTAACTCCTCACATGAATTAAAAGGAAAAAAAAAAAAAAATCCAACTCACATTTAACATTAAGTACAATTGCACTGTTGTCAACACTTCCCCTGGACAAACGCTATACTCTGAACATTTAGTAACAATAAACTCTTAATGAAAACAAACTCCATCAGATCAAAACTAATTACCAAAAAGAGGGCTCAAACTCAACATGGAGACACTGAACTCATGATTTCAAACACAAAGCAAGCAGAATCCAAACCACAGCAAAAGCAGAAAAGCACAGAAGTCAAAGAATCAGAGGAAATAATGTCAAGGAGAAAAAAGAAAGCAGCAAAAGACATTTATAAAAATGAAAGACAGAGTAAAGCAGGTGCAAGTGCAGCACATGGTTATCCATAAGAAAAGGCTTCAATACTTCAAAGGGCGGGAAACTGAAGTCCTTTATAGCCCTCTGTGACAAAAATAATCATTCCATCGTGTCTCGTCAGCAGCCCAGAATTGTGCGCTCAAGATTCAGTCATGTTCTTTAGGTGACTCCTAGTCTGATTCGGTCTTTACCTCCGGCAGTGTCACTGGTCTCCGGACAGACAGAGGTGGTCATGTGTCGCAGGGTGTAAGGCGCTGTCATTCCGTCCCCTGCAAGGCCTCATGGGAGCCGAGGAGTCGCAGGTGCAAGTCATGACGTCAAGCACGTGCTTCCACCACTGCGTGCGATGCAACAGTTCCTTAGTCAGAACCATCGACGACGCACCAAAAAAACAAAAAAGAAACTTAATGAAATCAAACTGAAAGACGACACTTTTGATTGTTTTGAGTTGGCTTTTTCTTTCCATTGTCCTGGTCTGACAGCATGGATTTATGTAGTGGTCGTTTTTCTCTTTATTCCTCCTTTAAAATAAAAATAAAAGTGTCTTTTCTGTTGGTGCTGTCACAAACCAGCTCATTTTCACCCTCACACATACAGGCTTGAGCTTCAGAGTTCCCTCAGAAGAACCATTGAAAGCAGTTTCTGCCTCATCCTGTTTAAACTGGCTTAGACTCTCCGACTCCCACAATCCTCACATATTTACAATTAGATTTTAAAAAACTAGAGGAGTTACATGCAACATTTGGCATCTTTACAAGTCCCCACTTCTGAGTCTTAATTGGTGTCCATTTTTAGAAAAATATTAAACTTTGTTTTGTTTTTTTGTTTGTTTTTCATTCCTCTCTTCATAACTTGAAGCTTCTGATTGTAACAGAGAGACAGAGAGAGGTGAGAGCACAGCGGCTGCAAGCGCTGGTGTGTGGTGTTAGTAAAATGCCTTCGATTCTGAGATGGCCATCTTTGTAAAGTGTCTCGTTTGTGTTTTACTGTAAGTGCAAATAGCTGCAAGTATTCTTAAAAAATAAAATAAAGAAAAAGGCTTTCTGCTTTGTGGGTGTTGGGGTGATGGCAGTTAACTGGCAATGCTGCCCTTTAACTTTTTTTTCTTTATATTTATCAACAGCCGGCAGATGCAAACACTGAATTTACCCATGTGCAGTTCCTGTTTAGAGGTAGCTGTTCAGTGACCTTCAAGACCAAGGGAAGCCTCCAGTGGCTTTTGATGTGAAGAGCTTGGCTCTAATTCATACTTCAGTTGAGGGAAATTTAAATCCCTTTAAAAGTGATGATCACATAACCCTCTCATAATACTGATGTATCTATTATTTCCAGCCTTGGAAAGAGCTGAGATTCTTCTAAAAGTTGAACGTGTCTGGATATCAGCCTGTTGTGTATTTGTGAAGTCTGTGAGATTAGAGAATGCTTATTGGGAAAGTTACTCAAGACCCTGTAGCATTGTTTGTCTCTCTCCCTCTCTCTGCAGCTTACATCAGCACACCCGCCTGTAGTCTATAGACCAGTGGCAAGGGATGGAAGGGGGACGGCAGTTCAGGGTGGAAGCGTTGGGCTTCTAGGGACGAAAGAGGACAGGAAAGGGGTTGCCGTCTTCACATCATAGCAGGACGCAGCAACGGCAAAACCTCTGGCGGCTGCCTCCAACAGAAGGGGGTGGAGTGACGGGAGCGAAGTATGCATGCACTTTAATGTTAGGCAGATGAGTCTGAGGGGGAAAAAAAGGAAACGTGTCAATAACTTTAAGTAGCTCAACACATGTGCATCACAAACATCAGTAAATACAACTCACGGGCAAATTCTTATTTATTTAGACAGTCATGCTTTGATCAACTTCTATCAAAAGTGAAATGACAAACATGAGATCAGATAATGACAAACCCAACTTGATCTGGACAGTGTTCACTTACTGCTTTCAAGAATACAGTTTGATTTAACGGCTTAGCTTTGATTTATGAATTCATGTGGGCGGTGCAGTGACTAATACATCACAATTCATGCGATGTGAGTCCATCTCATCCGACTACCGCCCCTGTATTATGATCAGTTGTTAGCCGTCACTGGTGACAAGAAGCTAAAGCTAAGCTCTTCTGTGATGCCTTACAGAGACTTGGATCAAAATATTATCTCTCAAGTTTGTTCAGTACATAGTTTTTATGTGAATTACTGTGGTCAAATGTAAGAAAAAGAAAAGCATAGCAAAATAGTTCTTAAGTACTTGAGTCAATGTATAAAACCCACTTACAGAAAATGTGGGATGATTTCTAAAAATGTAAGAAAAACTTATCTTTAATTTAATTAGTATTCTACTTTTTATAACTGGCACAACTACAAAACAGAAATAGGTTTTTGCATCGTTACTGACCAACTCCCTTTTATTTAAATGAAACAAAACTCATCTAAAAGGGTGATGCCAGTAACATGTGGACAGAGCCACATTTAGCATTCGGTGACATTACCATTTAATTGTTTTGAGATGGAGGATACTCCTTTTTGCAGTTTTGCATGACAAATCTGCTTATCTGACTAATTGTGACTATATACACAATTTCACCTGCTTTCAGTCTGTGGTTGTCATTGACTGATTGATTTCCTCTTTTTTGATGCGCTGAACATTGTCAATAAGAGACAGACCTGGAATGCAGACAGGCAACACACACACTAAGTCTATGAAGCCCCCACTGCATCCTCATACTGATAACAGCTTAGATGGTCTTTGGTACAAAGCATTCAATTTTACCTTGTTTCAAAAGCAGCTGAAATATTGATTCATCTGACAACAGTCTCTGTCCCATCTGTCCTGATATGAGCCGTTTTTGTGCAGGATTGATATGGCTTCCTCCTCGTATAATACAGATCCATGTTATTTTCCTCTTGCCCATGTAGCTATTCTGATCATGGTAGCATGACTGCTTTGAATGCAGTGTAGCCTGATGACTCAGAGGTTACATGCATACAACAAAGGTTTCTGGACTTGACCTTTGAGCACTTAGCTTTTCCCATTCTTATTTACTTCTTTTTTTTTTTTTAACACTTCTTAAATGATTTTGTCAGAGTAACTAAGCTTTTTGGTAGACACGCCACCTGTCATCAAGTAAATGCAATTAAACTAAGTACAAAAAAAGCTATTAAGTGAAAAATGTTAAATAAAATTTTCCTTGCTACCTCTAAATATATGTAAAAAGTCAAATGAAAAAAAATTATGGATTTGGGTTTGTTGCAATATAGAAAACTTTTATAAACAGATTTTAGAGAATTGGTTTGTATTATTTCTGTCACATGAGCATTAGAGAGGATTATAACAATGTGCACATTTAGTGTTTCTATTCAACTCTTAATCTAGGATTAATATGTCATGCCCTCTTTAGATGCCACAGATACCTTTGCTTATAGCGCCAACATTAAGCCTCCTCACTCCTGCAGATCAGTTTTTAGAATTGAGACATCCCCTTAAATGTTTTGTTGAGATTTATTTCGAAAGTTAAAAGCAGTAGGATGGAAGAGAAAAAGGAGGCACAAAGTTTGATTTGTCCCTCCTAGCTAGCGTGATAACACAGTGATGCAACATGATGTGGGGGCTTTTTATTATCATGCAACACTTGTCTTTTGAAAAACAAATTTCTGACTATTGCATTTAATTTCTGTCAATTTACACATAGGTGCTTTTAAAAGTTTACCTTCCCTTGTGAGTTTGCATTTTAAGTTAAATTGCATTAAAAACATCAAGTTTTTTCACACAGAAATGGCAAGTCTGAACGGTGTTTGTGCTGTAATTTCTACAAATATAACGAGTTCAACTTAACTAAACATCTATGTCTGGTGAGAAATAGTTTGACTTTAAAGTGAAAAATTTTACTTTACACAACAGTAGTAAATCTAAGGGGTCTGAATGACACCAGCTACTTGGCTGTGCTATTAGCTGTAAGCATCACAGCATTAAACTTGCAGTCACATACATTTGTGACTGTGAATAAATTTTACACCAACGGGCATATGTTGACTTTACAAAATGTGTCTGCTGAGCATTCTGCACATGAATCAGTGCTTACTCATACTTGTTAGCCAACACAACTCACCCTTAGTCTCTTGATGCCTGCGCGGGTGATTTGCTGGCAGTCGTAGAGCTCAATGCGATCCAGACTATGGCAGCTCTTCAGGTGCTCCAGCGAGGCATCTGTGATAAGAGGGCAGTTGTCCAGCTCGATCACCTCCAGACAGTCGTGAGCACAGGGTCCGCTGCCCAGGTGCCTGATGCCATCATCGGTGATCAGCTCACAGTGAGACAGACTCTGAAGGAACACAGTGGTACCAAAGCAGAAGCTCCATTACTTCACTGTCAGTTAAAACAAGCTGTGATACAGCACACACACACACACAAACAACAAAGAGGGACATTTCACACTCACCAGGACTTGCAAGCGAGGGCAGTGGATTGACAGCTGGATGAGTGTTCCATCTGTGATCTGATGCAAAATGAAAAACTGTAGACATGTACATCACCATGACAGCAGACTTCTCACATATACATTTACCTGCACACATTCTTCTAGATCCATCTTCTCAAGTTCATGACAATTCTGCAGAAAATTGAAAAGAGCTTGTTGGTTTGGTTAAAGTTTGTTTTAGGAACAAATCATTTTATAAGAAAAAAACCCAACTAATAGTAGAGTAAAATACACCGCTATGCACAAGCATGCACGGTACAGGGATAAAAGCATGCTAACTTACCCTGGCTAATGTAGTGAAGCCCACATCTGTAAGCTGAGAGCAGCGAGCCACTTCTAATATTCTGAAAAGGAGATGCAAAGTTTAATCTTTTTTAATCATTACTATCCATTTTTATTTTATTTTTATTAAATCAGAGAGACTGCAAGTCAATCTGAAACCAAATTCAAATTCTTCATTGTCAACCTAGACTGTTTTATCATTTTTTGCAGGGTCAGAAAATTGTCCGTAGCTAAGTTGACAATGAGGTTGGGTGTGTGTGCAAATTCACCTGAGGCGGGGGCAGTTCTGTCCCAGGGCATGCAAGATGGCGTCTGTGATGTTGCCACAACCCGACACACACAGAGACTGCAGGCGATGACACCCCCGACAAATTGTGATGAGGCCCTCATCTGTGATCTGCTGCTCATAAAAAGAGAAAAGTGTTTGTGTGCAATGAAGGGGTGTGAGGGCTGGGGGGGGGTTCAGCTTACTTCTGTATCCATGGTTAAAAGTAAAAAACATTTTTCCGAAACTTTTCCCTCCGTGCTGTGCTCTCTGGTGGGAATGCATCAAAAAGCACATCAATTCATGTCCTTTCCCCTGCATTTCTCTGTTCAAAGTATTATTCAAGAAAACTTTAAAGTGTTCAGACTAAAGGATAAACAGGTGAAAAAGAACTAATAAAAATGGAATAAATAGTTAAGAACAAAGATTAGCAACACATGGGAACAGATGAGATGAGATCCTAGACAAACGTATCATTAGTGAACAAATAACATACCGAGAATGTTTTTTAATAAAGACATAAGAAGAACAATTTATTATCAATTAATGGTCCATAGTGGAATAAAAATTGCCTGTCTGGAGGTCTGATGAGGGAATTGTGTTAGAAGTGTGTGTGCTGCAAAGAAAGCCTTAAACCTGAATCCTGACCTCAGCCAGATGAGGTGTGCTAAGGGCATCATCTGCTCTAGACATTCAAGAATTCTTGATGAACTAAACCGTGCTACCACAAACATTGTCTGCACATCTGCATCCGAGCAACAAAACGACTGGAAGGACGGGACAGTGTCTACCTGTATTTCTGATCAAAACGAAGACTAGATTGCATTTGAGTATTTATTCTCAAATCATATTTTTTTCTAAAGGAATCAAAACTGTTATATTGCAACTACGTCACCCAGTCTTGATAAATGTACTTACTGAACATGTCTGCAAGTTAAGTGTGACCAGCTCTGGACAGTGAGCCCCAATATGCTTCAAGGCCTCATCTTCTAACTGTGGGAGAGATTGTCATAGGGAAGGTAATCACCAATAAAGTCATGCTGAATAATAACATATTTCTTTGCTCTAAAACATGATCAAACTTTACTCTAAATTTATTTAGCTACAGCCATTTATGAACCCTTAACAGTACCTGGGTGCACCCCTTGAGGAAAAGGCCTTTGAGTCCAGGACAGGAGCGTACCAGAGCCTGGATGCCGTCCTTGGTAACCTGATCACACCAGGAGATGTTTAACTGCTCCAACAGGGGACAACCCTCACTGATAAAAGGAACAAAGTGGATGGTTAGACTAAGAAACTTGTAATGTCAAAGCAGCAATTTCAATGAATGATGCTTTTGTTCTTTATAGACGTTTTATATTCAGAAGTGACACACCTGAGAGCTTTAAGCGACAGGTTGGTGATGGAAGTGCAGGAGGCGAGGTCCAGGTGCTTCAGCTTGGGACAGAACTTACTGAGGCTATTACATGTGCTGCACAGAAGGAGGAAAATGAACATTTTCAATAAAAAAGTGTATAAAACATTTCTGCAGCACTTCTACATGATGCCACCCGTACCTGTCAGTGATCTTTGTGCAGCCGTTCAGACTAAGCAGCTCAATGTTCCTGCAGTTCTGTGCAAAAGTCCTACAGAAAAAGAAACCATGTAGATTCAGTCAAACTGTCTCTTTATTCAGACATTGAAAAAATTATTTCTGTCAGGCTAAGTTGTCACCAAACTCACCTTAAGGCGCTGTCGCCCACACCCAGGCACCCCCTAAGACTCAGCTTTCTAAGGAACCCCCCACATCGCTTTGAAATGTTCTCCACCACCCGACCCTGTGAAAAAACAATCAACTCAGCTTACTGAGTTTATTTCTCCAGCTTGTCTTAGAAAAAATCTGAGCATAGCAACATGAGAGTAAAGTAAATGGGAAGGTTATTCAAGATTTGCTCACTTCAATGTCCCTCTGAAAATCAAAGAGGTCGATTCTCTGCCAGTTGCTGCCATCCAAAGCCAGGACATTCCAGGACTGAAAACAGCAAGGAAGAAAAACTTTTAGAGTTAAGCTTATTTTCAAAGTATACGATAAAAAAATACACATGAACAGAGACTCACCCGAGAGACTTGGGCACAGCGACAGAGTGTCACCACATCCAGAAAGGAGAAGATTCTGGAAGACACACAGGGATGCTTCAGAGACGGATTACTACTGCCAGAAGCTTCCTCTTTGCACTGAGCTGCCCTCAACTCAATGCTGGGTGTGCTTCCACTTACAGCAAAGACATGAGTAAATCAGCTAATATCGTCTTTTCACATCAGGAGAGATGTTTGCCCAGTGTGCAGAAAAGATGTGAATACTACAATTCAAGTAAACCGTTTGAGTTGAAGCAGGGATGTAGTGCATTGCAGTACCGTCGGCCAACTTCACAAATCAGGAGCACTGCACCTGGCCAAGCAGCCGCAGCACAGCTAGCTTGTCTGGCAAGGCCGAGGCTTGAGTTATGGCCGTCATTTTCTGTTTGCTGAGGGGGTCGGGATTTTTTTTTTTTTTAAAACAATGTAAATGTTTTATAGCCTCAAGCAACTCTTTATAATTACACTTATTGAATTTGGGTTAGCAACATGGGATGGGGAATGAAGGGGAAAATTTGCATCCTTGTTGAGTTACTGAATCTACAGTATAAAATGAGGGTGTTGGAGGGTGGTTTAAATCCAGAATTGTCCTTGTGTGTGAAGAACTGCATGCCACTTATGTACTTTTGGAAAAGGTATCACCCACCGTAGCAACAGCTCCTTGGGTAACTTCTTATTGATGACCGCCTCGTCACTATTTGTGAACATCTGAAATAAAGCAGAATAGGAATTATCAGTCCTGGCAGCTTGTCTTAATGAGGTTTGAGCCCCTTCAATCTACTTACCTAACTCAAGGACATCCAACACATAAGTAAAGATAAATTATCATAATCACATTAGCCGAATTGGATTCAGTGTCAGTTCTTGATACATAAAAGGGTGACAGAAGATATAAACAGTTAGAGGTACAAAGTTTTGTGTCTTCTAAACAAAATCAGTGGTACAGGACTCTACTGAGCTGAGACGGCCTTTGCTTTCATGTTATCTCTAAAGAATGCTTATCCTTATTTGTTTACACTAATGAGTTTGCAGTGGTGTCCACATCACCACTGTAATCGGGTACGATAAATCTTTCATAACTTACAGAAGTGTTTCAGTTTCTGCTAAAAGTTAATAGATTTCCATGCATGCTGTGCAAGCACAAATGCCAGGCTATAATGTGCAGGGTAAAAAAAACAACCTCAGTACACAAAGAGACAATAAAGCAACATTAATTAAGATGAGAACACACACGCCTACTCACTGTAGATGAAAGGTACCTATAATTAGTGGCAACTCTTCAAGATTGGGAAATGCAAGACAATAATGTTTGTAAGCATCCACGGATGAAGCAACATCTGGCTCATTTCATTTTCCCACCATAGACTTGGAAAAATAAATCTGAATCAGTGGAATAGTAATTAAGGGTTTCGGTGTGCAAATGAAAGGCTCACACATTATTTACAGGAGCTAAATATCTGACTTGATCAACAAGGGGTTTAAAAGGTCATTAATTGCTTTTCTAGTCAGAACCAAACATGACACATCCATAATCTGAAATAAGTCATGCATTTGTTATCTGAAAGAAAAAAATAAATGGATAACAATAAAAAGAGGGAATAATTTATTAGTCCCAAAAGAGTACAATTTTAATTGAAAGGTGTCCATCAAGATCCACATAATAGCTTTGGGTTTTAAGGTCTTATAAACCCATTTATCAGCCCAAAAAATAAACAAACAAAAAAAAACCACATCTGCCATTTAAAATTAATGCTTGGACCTTTGATGAACCCTGGGTCAAAGCCTTTCTATGTCTCCCTGTTAAAAACACACAAACTTCACACACACACACAGACATCTGTCTACACAAGGGCTCCTTGCCAGCGTAACTGTGTAAAATTTTGCAGGAGAAAGACGGGACAGACGTTCGCCGTTTGGATTTGGGGCAAACCGACTGTGACAGCGCGCCTTTCAAAATGCTTCGTTCTGTCCAAATAATCCAGATTCATTTTCTAAGAGGCAGATGTGCATGGTCAACGGGCCCTTTTGTCATTTAATATTAAACGAAACTGATGCTCCATGAATGTGAGCATTATGTTTTCTTCACTGGTCAGCCATAATCGGTGACGTAAGCCTGGCAGGAGGTGGGTGAACTGTATCCTCAAGCTAGAGATCACAGTAAAGCCAAACAAAATGTGATTATATTTCAGAAGATGAAGAAGGTCCGTGATCAGACCCCACACAGAACAGATCATCATTTGAAATTAATGAATTGACAAAATATTGGAAGCTGAAAGAAAACAGAGCCAAGCAGATAGACAAAGTGATGGTCAGAATTTAAAGTGAAGTAGATTTTATCTGATTTCTTAATTTCTTCTTCTACAATTAACAGATACTTTGACACAATCCCTACAGAAAACAAAGACATTCTGTATACACTGGAAACAAAACCCTTTGGAGATCTTTACAGATGGTAAATCCATTCCTTGTGCAAGTCAATGTCCATTTTTATCTTTGTTTACACAAATCATTTTAAAGATCTACACATTTTCAACTTTGCAACATCTAGATTCAGTGGAGTTACTGATTATAACCGGATATACCGCTTCGTATTCCACACAGTTTCACTGATGAGTTAATCCACTGGTAGAGAAACTTATGTATAACTGTGATGGCAGAGACATTAAAAACAAATAAATATTCCAGCATACTTTAGTTCTAGTTACGGGAAAATCTACGAATTCTTGAGCATTAAATGCAATAATTGAGACTGTATCTGAAGATCCAATAATAACAAAAATAATTTTTGACTTGTATAAATACTGACAAAAAACCAAGCATCCAGTTATGTTGATTATTTTTGTACTCAGTTTTCGTTTTGAGATACACGTCTTGGACTCTGAGAGGGTCAAAAGTTACTGTGTACAGAACTACATGGCCAAATATTATAGCAACATTAAATTCCATTGTCAATTTCAGAGAGTTTGACGTGTTACTAGTCAACTGGCTAACTTGTGCTAAAGTTTAAAATTGTAACACTTTTATTTTAAATGTGAATACAAGCTGCAATTAAAAATGTGTTAAAATTTCGTTTTTCATATAGCAGAGCACAATATGGTGTAATTTTTAATTTAATGTCAGGTTGTTGTAGTTGTGGGTTATTGTTGTGGTTTGATGTAGAACAGTAAATATACTGAGCTGCGAACTCAACATAACTTCCATCAATAAATTTCAAAATAAAACTCACTAGCCCTCACATGATAAAGCAACTGGGGCACTTCTGGTCCTGAGCTTTTTTGTAATTTGCCTTTTGGGGCAAAGAAATTAAAATGTTACCAATACTTCTGGAACCCATAGCACTCTGGTTTTCATTTAAGTCAAAAGTGGTGTTGATTGATTATGTATGGATACCCAATAGTTAGAGTTTAGCTGTCTAGGCGCATTCATACAAGCCTTGATTCAAACCTTAATCCACTTGCTTAATCTGCTTTGTTCGGGGAATTGTGAATGTGCAAACAAACTCTGATTCGGATCAAATGCAAGTCTTGGTCTGCTTCAAGCCGACTAAAAGCAAGATGTGGACTACAAAGCAAAGTGCATTGTGGGTTCAGCGCACGCCATTGTGGGTAAACACAGCCAAAACATAAGCACGCATGAGATGATATGAGACTCTGGACAGGAGATATTGCTCGCAGTCAGATGTCAAAGAACGCTGCAAAAGTTCTGATGCAGCTCCATATTTTGCCGTTATGTGGCAGAAAACGGAAGGCATCCTGTATTAACCAATAGTTGAACGGGTTTTCTTGTATGTGGTGTTTCTTGTCTTCTTCTGCAGTAATTCTTGGTGCAGCGCCCCCTCTGGTGGTGACTGGAATACATTATTGAGTAGTGAAAGCATACTCTGTCCAGAAGGAATACATATATATTATTTTGAAAACCCATTTAAGTCATTTCCGGTTTCCCCCTGCGCGAAATCGAGTTAGCTTAGCAGCTCCACCGCAGCTGTCGGGCCAGAAGGTAACGGCCTGTCTTCTGAGTCGTCAGCTGTTGCACCGTTAAAAATAAATAAAACCACACACAAATCCCATACTAGCTGGGGATTAAACAACATCGAGCGCTCAGGCTATACGGGCCAGTGTCACCGGCCGGATACATGGCGTTGTGCTCAAGATTTTACCCATACATTCAGCTACGTGTGCGCGGCTAAGACACAAAGTTTATGGCGATACCTCCGATCAACAACGTCGTAACCCCTGTGTGTGTCCAGGTAGTCATATCAGCACAGGAGATGTTGTGGGCCACGTTATGGTTGTGTGAGATTTATTCGTTGATATTTGTGTGCAAAAGCGGGTACAGCTTTTAGTCACAACCGAGGCCCCCCACCACCGCAGCGGCGGCCACATAGACAAATACAAATACCTCCACCAAAAGCCGCACAAAAAATTAGTTTAAAGCACGAGTTCAGTACAAAAACATCTACGGCTCAAAAGTGAAGTCGACTAATTTGCTTTCTGCTAATACTGTGCTGCTTTCGGCGTACTCTGTGGCCTCATTGTCTTTGTTTTGACGGCGCAAAGGGGAAGGATAACATTTTAGCTCAGCTTTGATAGTAACAGCACGACATGGTTGAAGGAAAAACATCGATGACTGTCCTTAACGAAATAACATGCCAGGCCTCAGCTGTATGTGGTCTGAAAAAAACAACAGTGTTTGACCTAATCCCAAACACTGACTGCGGAAGCTGCATCAATAGCCTCAAAATAAGCGCAGCTTTGCAATAAACACAGCAACACTCATCGTGCAGTACCATACGCTGGCATTTTTAACAGCTTCACTTAATGTCAGTCGATGACTGTCAGTTACTATTCATGGTTTACTCACCTCAAACCGGCTCCGTGAAACACCATTTACTTCCTTCCCCATGTCGGACGCTGGTTACCGACTCAATGAATTCGGTGTGGGCGCAGTAAAATGCAGATATGGGCCCTCTCCTCGATTATCATGTCCTCTGTGTAGCTCCTGGAGTGCGGTGTTGTTGTTTTACGGCCTGTAACACAAAAAGCAAGACCTATGGTTTTTGGTAAAATATAGGTTAGTGGCAACAGCCAGCCAATAAGCCCTCTCTTCTTATCTACTCGGCTCGTCCTCACCTCCTCCTCCTCTAGTACAGCTTTATATTCATCCACACAATAGCCCGACATGAATAGGATCTGGGAACCTAAAACTAGGCGGTTGCTACGTCTACATAATTTAGAAATTAATAGTAATTTTGTTGCTCTGACTAATGCATTAGAAAACATAAAAACAATTGCTTTACTTACTTGCTAACTGGATCTTTATCCAGAGCGTAGTGTGAGCCAAGTCCAGACTGAAGCAATATCAGTGTGGGGTGTCAACCTTTTAGCACGCATACGTAGCACAAATACCTGGCCTGACACGGCCCGGGGGTACATGTAGGTTATTATATATCACATAAAAGTAGCATTTGATGTTGTGCAAAACAGAAAGCTTATTTAAAAGAAGATATCATATGGTGAGCATAGTTTTCCCTTAAACTACCTACAATAATAAATATATTAGATGCCTGTCTGTTATAGATTAAACACTTTATCTGTTACTGAATGAGAGCAAAAGTAACAGTGACGACAGAATTTGTATGTTTGATGTTTATGTCATATTAACCATTTAAATACTTTAATCGATCATATTTAAATAGAATGCAACTTTGTTATTGCAGCGGAAACGCAACTTCCTTGTTTCTCAGTAACCACGCCCCAATTGACAAGCACATCAAATCAGCAACAAGAACGGCTGCTCGTCTAACTACGTAACCGTGCTGAGGAACACACGCTTGACTACAGCTCATTGTCGTCTGGACGGACACAAATGTAACTGTTTTCTGGTATCTAATGCACTATTAGAAGCGTTAAACAAAAGTCTACTAAAAAAAGAAAAAACTAAATTAGAAGTGACGGTGTTAAAGTTAGCATGGAAAAAACATTCTAATGATGATACCACTCCATTTATTATAGAACTCTTATAGAACTCACCTAAAAATAATAATAGCTACTATTTTTGTTAACTTCAGTCATGTTTATTAATATTGTTATAGCTAAGAGAGGAAAACGAAACTTAGTCAAATATGGTAATGCCAACCATGGACCACGACCGAACAACACACATAGCAGAAACAAACTGATAGGTACTTGGTTTGTGTTTCAAATGAAACTTCAACATATTAACTTGTATTATTGAGGATTAGTCCAGCCCATCAAATTAAAAGACAACCATTTTATCTCTTAAATTACAGCTGCCCAGCTTTTGACTGTATCCCTCCAGTTGTAGAACCAGGTCCCAACCTAAGTGAGGGCTGCGGAGTAGCCTTTGTCTCTGCTATTAAGACCAATAATAAAACCTTATCTGACAGACTTAATATTTAACTGACCAATATTTAATGCAAGACTTCTTTTAACATTGTCTTTTTATGTTGTTTAATGTTGTTTTTTGTTAGTATAGCTATTTCTATTGCAAAGTGATATGTAACTACGAGTGGTATGATGTGATTAAGAGGATTGGAAAATCATTAATAAGTTGAAGCTGACACCTGTTTAAAATTCAGAGACATTGTATTTATTCTGTGATTGTCCTTGTCAGAATTGAAAGCGAAATGCGTAAGCGTATATTTATCTGTGATGTGAACCAAATAAAGACTTGTGTGAGTATTTTGTTCTCTTTCATCTGGATACTCGGATGTGCGACCCTTTTTTTAATATTTGCAATTTATTTTATTGCTGTTTTACAGAATGATTTCACATGAGCACCTACAAATGATATTAGTTATTTCCATTTTTTTAAATTTCCACGCTGAGTGTTGGGTTTTAATTTTGGTAATTAAAAAAAAAAAAATGCACACTGGGTTGTACTTAAGCTTTAAAAGTGAAAGTTCTATTAAAATATAATCTTGGGCAATAAATGTATTTTTATGCAGCATATCCAAGAAGAACTGACACAAAACCCTAGTTACTGATCTAACAGCATGAAGCAGCTGCTATAAAAATTGGCATTCTACTTAGTTATATATTAATCTCATCATGCTCATAAAAGTTAATATACTTCTGTAAGCAGCATATAGGCTTTGTTTATAGAATGTGTGGCTTTCCCTCTTTAATAGCAGGCTAAGCTAAAGCAGCAAGTAACAGAGAAAAGAGCATTTAACCTTTAAGTCCCAGCTATTACAAATTTTAATATTCTACAACTACCAGGATATCTCTCTTATGAAGTAAACATATATATACTTTTGATGTATTAATGTTCCCTCTCATTTTCTAGTGTGCACCACACATGCATTTTACTGTTAGCATGTTCTTTGTTTGATTAACAACATAATCAGAACCAGTGGCCATTTCTCATCCACTACAACTAAGCAACAGCTGATATCATGTGTGTCATTTTTCCAACTCAATGGAAATCTTTAAGTCTATCATTCACTATTATGTTCTTTATTTTTTTTTCTTTTATCAAGCATCATATCACAACACTCCCAATGGGTTTTATGAGCAAAGTATTGCTCATATATAAACCCTTTAAATTTAAGCATTTTTCTTTCATGGGAAGTAAAGTTTATTTTATTGATTAAGGCCGTGAAGCTTTGATCTTTTTACAGTAACTTTTGCAGGGAAAATTTACTTTGGTCAGAATAGCCTATAATCTAAGAAAGTACCAGAAACTAATCAAATGAACTTGAAAGCAGATTTTGACAGGTTTGTATAGCAGCTGCAACTTTATCTTGTATTGTATAACACACACGATTTGTCTATACTGCTTTAAGATGCATATCTATAAAGCATTGGAGTTTTCAGGGCTATGGTTCTTTTGGAATATAAGCGTCGCTTTATTTAGTCTCACCCATAGACTGTATCTAAAGTTATTATGTTAGATTTTGTTTATTTTATTTTTAATCTGTTTTTTTTTCTTTTCATAACGTCATGCCATAGTTCCATTTCGCCTAAAAAGTTAAAACTTAACTTGAGCAGCATATCCCAGCATTTTTTCGTCGCTATGGCGCCTCCATGCGTTTTGGTAGGCGGGCTCTTTCTTCTGATAGGAAGTTGCTAGGTTACACATAAGATTGACACGGCTCCTCTTTCCGGCTTCTCTTGATGTGCGCAGAAGTTGCTAGTTACAGGAGCCACAATGGCGTTTGTAGTCTCCTTCAGATAGGGCTGTGGATCATATTAAATCCACTAGCATCGCCCTAAATATAGGCCTGGTTGATTTCCAGAGCCATTGATAATAAACTGGAACATCTACTGCACACGAAAATACTATGATTTCTTATCAATATTGAATTTCTAGGGGATAAAACTTACATTAAAGGGAACATGTAAATAGCACCTACCGGGTCAAGTTTTCATTTTGTTCGAGAAACGAGCGTCTCTTATTGAAGGCAATTGCTTGTTTCTGTCAACTAAGACCGTAATTCTGTGGAATAAAAACACCTTTACTTAACTTGGCACCGGACAAGGACAGCTTTCACACGGGGACTTCTTCCTTTTTTACGAGTCTGCTTGCTAGCTGCCGAGCATTAGCTAGCTGTGCTAGCTACGCTGAGACGGAGACGACACCACAATGCTCAAATGTTTGGTTTGGACCTTTTTCACTGACTGATTTAAAGTGTAAACTTTGTAGTACTGGAAAACCACTGTGGCTTTTTCCCCTGCTTCGAAAAACCAAGCCGCTGATCTAATGGAATGAATTGGCGCTAAGGGGACTGGACGTGAGCGGCCTTGAGTGTTTATTTTGTGTTTTGGACCAGTTCCTGCTTTGAAACACTTGTTTTGACATTTGGAGCAACTGCTGTTTTTCAGTTCATGAATTTCCTGGATCACCGAGGCCCAGTTGCAGTGGAGGCACCGACGCCGGTGTAAGGTATGCCTGGTTCGGAACGACACCATGGGACCAAGAGGAAACCGGATTCTAACAGCGGTGTGGCACGCCAGATCCAAGGCCCCACTTATACTTCTGCGGGAGACATGACGAGCAAAAACGTTAAGGTGCAGTTAAAATCTCCAATGTCATCTTCAAAACGCAAGCGAGTTAAATCAGCTAAACATAATCGTGAATTTTCGGCTGCACAGGGACCCGAAGATTTTACCCTTGGAGATACGGCGCCTCCTGGCGTTAACACGGTGAAGCCCCTGGTAGAGTACGATGACATTAGCTCCGACTCGGACACTTTTTCGGACCCGCCGTCATCCAGGCCTTCTGAGAGGGGGGGCGGGGACCGATTGGAGCCCTCGCCAGACTACGACAGGGATGATATTGACAGAGAGGCGGATAGTAGAGAAAACAAGGGGCACAGACACTCTCGTAAAAAATCAAAGGACCCTAATAAAGTTAGAGACTCTGGGAATGGCGAGCTTGGGTACAAGAAAAAGAGCAGCAAAGACCGTGAGAAAGGGAGCACTGTGAAGAGCAAGGAGAAGATCCCTTCATCAAGCTCCTCGTCTAAACGCCGGTTCCAGCAAGAGGCCGATACCAAACGTGGGGAGTTGATGCTCTCTTCCCAGGTACAGCCTACAGCCAGTGTAGGCAGCACTACTTCATCCACATCTTCATCTCGCAGCAAGGAGAGCAGTCGCTCAGGGAAGTCACGCAAAGACAGACAACAGCGCAGAGAAGGCCGTGGGGAGGAAAGCCGCAGTTCCTCCCAGAGGAGCCGAACAGATAGGGCCCACCGCAAATCTTCCAAGAGCAACAAGTCAAGCCCTAAAGGCAAGTCTTCAAGTCGGGGAAGCCCACGTAGAAAAGGCACCGGCTCTACTTTATCACCCAGTCCCAGAAGAGGTGGTGGCAGTGAGAGTCCATTGGGGAGTAGCTATGGACAACTGGGTGATGACAGCTACTCTAGGCGGAAGATTGCCCAGCAAAGCCCCAGTTCCTATAGGGATGTGTCTCGCCGCAGCAGGCAAAGATCGGACAGCCCAATTGGCAGCAGACACAGGTCCTCCAGCTTTGAGAGGGACAGCAGTCCCTATTTAGGGAGGCGCTCCATCAGCCCCTATGGGACCCGTAGGTCCTCCAGCACTAGCCCCGTGTCTCGGTAAGTATATCCAACCCTGTTAAATGTGCTTAGAAATGGGAAAGCTTACACCTGTATCAGTCACATTTTTACAGCAGGAAATGCTCAATGTCAGAATGTTAAAGTATCAGACGGGAGGAGTCAGAATTAAAGACATTCTCCATGTTATAGTTGACTTTATTATACTGAGGCATGAGGGAGACAAAATCTAAGTCAAGTAAGGTTTGATAACCTTTTGGTCAGGAACCCCTTGTTTCTTGTGATTTAGGTGTGTTTTAAATGTGTCATGCAATTTTTAGAAATGTGCATTTTTGATTAACTTTAAGTCAACTATGTTATTAGATGATTAGACATTCAAGTTTTCATAGATTCTTTTTTACATTTTTTATACAAAGCCTAACATTTTTTGCATTTACAATTTTGTTTAAAGGAATATAAGTCCTGGGTTTGAGTTAAAACAAGCCCATTGATAGTGGCCTGAAATATATAATTCTCTTTTAATGAACTTGGCTTGATTGCTTTAACCCACTGTAAACCATTGTATTAAGTTATTATATAATTTTTTCTTCGGAGGCTTATTTTGTGTCTAGAATGTGATCAAGGATTATTTTAGTTTTTCAAGGAGGGAATCATTTCATGAGACACGTGTGCTTTTTTTTAAATTCTGTCATGACCTTTAAATGTGTGTTGCATTGTTTGACATTTGTCTAAATTCTTTTGCTTTATTTAGACGGTCAGCCCGGTCCAGAAGTCGCTCCCCATTGCACTACTCTTCATCTCGTCACTCTTCTTCTCGTTCCCGCAGCAAGAGGCATACCTCCTCTGGTGGAGGGGGGGCAAGCTCCCATAGTAGCCGGCCAGCTAGCCGCTCCCCTCCATCATCTCGTTTGCCTCTCAATTCAAGCTTGGGAGCAGAGCTTAGCCGCAGAAAAAAGGAACGCCAGGCTGCTGAGGCGGCAGCTCGTGCCAATGCCACTGGTAGTGGGTCTCCTCTTCCAACAGCTCGCAAAGTTGTAAGCTCCACATCCTCACGGCCTGTTAAAGCTGAGGCTCCACAGCTAGAAAGAGATTCAACAGCAGCACTGGAAACTCAGCCCCCACCAACTGCACAGTTTTCCTCTAATGCTCCCAATGCTGAAGATCAAGTTACAGCGCCTTTACCTTCCGCCTCTACCACTTCTCCTGCACCACCTCCACCTGAGCCTTCTCCTCCTGTGCCACCCTGTTCAACCATCCATGTGCCACCACCACCTCCTCCTCAGGCTGAAACAAATCTTCAGCCTGCTATGCATCCCACATCCCAGGCCAAATCACCAGCTTCAGTTCTTATGCGCAGCCCCATCCGGACATCACTTCACAAGACATCAACTTTACCCCCCCTGCCTTTACCACCTGTACTGCTGGGAAATACTCAGGACAGGTGAGGAAACTCCTGACACACTAACTATATTTACATCACAATTCAAGAGACATTGTAAGTCTGTTATTCCTGTAATTCGCCTACATAATTTTGGAGTATAAACCATAAAGATGCTATGTAAATATAATTTAACAAAATTTTTAATAAACTCAGGATACAACTGAACTGATGGAACGATGCATCTCTGTAACAGGAGTTAGTTTATGAAATAGTCTGGACAAAAATGTTAGAGGCTAACTTTTAAAAAGATGTTTAAAATAAATATGTTAAATAAATATAGGGATAAAGGGTTTCTGTTTTATTGTGATAGGTTAAAATGAAGAGTGCTATGGCAGATACATGTGAGAAGTTGTATTAGCCTAATTTTTATTTTTATGTTTAAAAAAGGGGTGATTCTTATAAGATTTAACTTTTTTATGCGCCTTTTCATTCATAAATTTGGATTATTTTGTGTTTGCATTTCGTTTAAAAAAAACAAACAAAACCTTTAGTTAAGTGTTAGCCAAGTTAAAAAGCTAGCTGTCATTGTTTAGGGTTGTAACATCACTGGTGTTGTGGAGATATGTTTAGCATGTAAGTGCCAAAAAAAGTTGTCTTTTTTTTATGTTAAAAGGCAATTATCACCAAGACAAAATATGTACTTTGCCATGACTCTGACCATTGTGTCTTGTCCATCATCTCTCCCAGTGAGTTGCCTGTGCACTACTTTCTTCCAGCTTGTACATCTACTGAGGACTGATGACAACTTTCAAAGTGTGCTGTTGGTTTATATTATGTAACTGTTACAAATGTCCAAAATGCTAAGCAAAAATCCCGCTACATCTGATATATTTTTACCAGAGGAGCAACATGCTATTTGGAAAGACTGTCACACTGTTCTTAGATCACATCTGCAAAGCTCGCCTTAATCAAGCACACAGTTGATGTTCTGTTCTACCACAACATAAATGCAGGCAGTTTTGGGGCATCTTTATTTGTACATATAGTACAGCTGTAGACGCTGCTTTTCCTTATTAATTTTTTTTTTTTAAATTGTGTTTTTGCCATTTTAGTCCAAAGAAGTCCACTCCCCCTCAGAGGCTATCAAAAAAGGAAAAAGAACTTCGCAGCCGGCCGTCTCTCATCGACCTTCCTCTACCGCCCACCCTCCTTGGAGCGGACTCCTCACCTCCACAGTCCCCTGGCCGCCAGCCTCCACCAATGCCCCAAACAACCCTTAAGAAAAGACCAAAGTCAGATTCTTTTGTTTTTCACATACTTAATGCTGTTTTTGCCTTAATCCTATATAACCCTTGCCTTTGTCAACGTATTCATGCTTTGCAGGATTTGTTGCCCACGATATGGTGAGCGCAAACATAACCTGAGTGACTGGGGCAAACGCTGTGTAGATAAATTTGATATAATTGGTATAATAGGGGAAGGCACCTATGGCCAGGTATACAAGGCAAAGGACAAAGACACTGGTAAGCACATATTGTCTCAATGTAAGTCACTATACAACTAAACTCAGTGTTTTATATAAGAATTGTAGAGTTCAAATCATTGATACAACTTGCTCTCTAAAAAAATGTATTCTTCATCCTTGTCAGGTGAACTGGTTGCTTTGAAGAAAGTGCGTTTGGACAATGAAAAGGAGGGTTTCCCCATCACAGCCATCAGAGAGATCAAAATCTTACGGCAGTTAAAACACCGCAGTGTTGTCAACATGAAGGAAATTGTCACCGACAAGCAGGATGCACTTGACTTTAAAAAGGATAAAGGTAAGATCATCAGAAAAATGTTAGTAGCTCATAAACGTCTATTGTTTGAAACTATCATTCTTATTATCAATGATGCATTGCAAATGTCTTCCAACATCTGAGTTGTTACTATCAACTTAAACTGCCTTCACTGGGGTTAAAATATTCTGGCACCATGCCAGATATCCGGTGTGCAGAGTTTTTGTGGCAGGAAACAATTGAATAACTGTGCTCTAATGTCTTGTCATGTTTAGAAAATCACTAACCAATCAGAAGTTAAGTGGGGGTTGGAAAATGATTGGTTGTGGGATCCAGCTGCACTTTAGACCAATGCCAGACTGAACATACAGCAGACGTGGTGGTGAATAGCTTGTAAACATAGACTAGGCTATGGGACTTTAGTTTGAATGTCAGGATGAAGGGTACTGTGAAGTCTGGAGAAGCTGTTGTAATTGATAGTCTTTTTTTTTTTTTTTTCTTTACCACAGAAACTGTTCCAAACACCTAAATAACAAAATTGGGAGGGGATGGGTTTACAAAATACAAATGTTTTTGTTTTCTTGATGCCACATATTTTCCGACGCGTTCTGTCCGCTGGTGAGAATATGCCCGCCTGAGTGTGTGCGTGCACCACTTCTGTGTGTTTGCGCTTAGGGCATTTAAATAGAATCCAGCTGTTTAGTTTTTAAAACACAGGCACTGATTGTGGATGGAAGAAATGGTCAGACGGCAGCCTGAAGTACTAAAATTAGCTTCTGATTTGTCATGTACCATAAAGGGCAATTCCACTGCTCATTGGGGGGCCTGTATAAGATTATTGCGCACAGATTGAGTACTGAAAAACATTCAAGCTCAGTTGAGTTTTTGCTTTAACCTCTGCTTCATTAAATATATTGCTTTCCTTTAGTCTGGTGGCAACTGTACATGTATGAACCATGTGATTTGCCCAAATGGTGCAACAAATCTTACCCAGTTGGACTTAAAGATATATGTGCACATTTCTTTTAACACATTACAAATTAGGGTAATGGTAGTAGGGGTGTGCCATCTTTGGAACTTTTTTTTTTCTCACTCCGTAGCTCCTTCATACTTTAAAATCCATTCAATGGCCACGTTTACATGAGTTTTAATTCCCCTTTAATTCAGAATAAAAATGAAATCCTCTTTAAAATGACTGTAAACACCTTAATCCAAATGAAAATGGCCATTCCAATATAAACATAAATCCAAAGTAAGTGGCTGGTTTATTCTGATTTTAAATCCAGATCGAAATATTCTTTGATCACATATACGTTCATTCCGCTTTAAATTATCCGGTCATTCTGCGCATGCCCTTGTCCTGTTGCGATGACGGTGCAGTACTTTATTTATCTTTTCCTCCTCAGCTTACCAAAGTGATGTAGCATGCTGGTGTTGAGCTGCTGCTTCAAAACTATAATCAAAATAAAAGCAAATGCGATTCTTATGCGGTCTTCCTTGTTGTAGACTAAAGAAAAGAAGCAGAAACTAGTTTGTTTACTTCAGGTAGACGTTAATACGTCTGTCCCCTGTCCAATCAGAACCATTCTCAACCCCCAAAGAGAATTGAATAAAAGTGATAACATGGTTTCCATGTAAACCTCAATTCGGAATTACTATTTCCATGTAAACAAAAAGGAAAATACTTTTAATTCAGAATTATTTCTTTCTGAATAATTATTTCCAAATTGAAAAACATTATGTAAACGTGGCCATTGTCAGAATGGCATACCCTTGGTTAATGCGCACGCGTAGCAAATCGATCAATCAATTTAGGACCACTGACTGCTCGAAAATTGTCGGCATTAAGTCGACTGTGAAGCCATAAGCAGTTAGTTTTGTGTTTTTTATTGCATATAACTCACACACTAAAGTGTAAAGTCTGTCTGTCTGTCTTTCTGTCTGTATATCTATCTGTATGTATATCTATAGATATATCTATATATAGATATATATATGTGTGCCGCAAAACAACTGCGGAATTGAATGAATAAGATTTGGGGCAGACCAGCTCAAAGACTAAAGTCTTTGGAAGCCTTCAACTTAGCCATACTTTCACCTAGAAACATCATTCGAACTTTGAACGGGTCATGAAGGATAAATCTATCTCTGAAGGACATTTTCATATCTTTTATGGTTTGGACACAATTACTGTTTAAGTTTTAGGAAAAATCACCAAATACCCAACCTCTGCCCACACTTTCTTTCACTCTAGCTTTTTTCCACAACAAAGAAGTTGTCTCACGGCCTGAGTTTTTGGTCTACAGAAACAATTTATATATCAAAAAATAGCTTATTAAGTCGGGTTCAAATTGACAGGAGCTCATTTTGAGCTAGGATGTACAGATTTTAAGCTAAAGAGCTATAGTCTCCCACTGACTTCAGTTAGAGGCTGTCTAATGATAGGATGTTCAGAGAGCTGTTTTTTTTTTTTTTTTGGCTCCTAAGCATCTTTTTTTTGCCCCAAGCTCCAAAAGTCACATAGTCTGCTTTTCTTCCCAATAAAAAAAATAAATTATATCTCCATGTTCCCTGAAGTCTTCTTGTGAGGTTTTAACCCTCCGCTATTAACAGGAAGTACCTCTCACTCTGCACTCAGTTGACCAAACCAAGTGATATTTGGCAGTTTTAGAGTTCCAACATGAACATGTTGGAATATGAAAAAAGGGCATAGCACCACCTAGTGGCCACATTGAATACTACAGATTTTTTTTCATGCTGCTGAGATCACCAAACTGAACATGGTTCACTCCAGTCCCAGGCTGAACACATCTGGATGTCTAGATGTTGTCAATGCCATAGCTTGGCCCCCTGGCAACAGGAAGTCCCTTCACCATCAAACAGGAAGTATGTTTAACTTGGAGTTCTGTTGCCCAAACGCCATGAGATTTGCCGGTTTTAGTAGGAGTCCCAATTTGAACATGTTTGTACATGGACAACGACTACAGCGCCACTTAGTGGCCACCTTGATTTCTGCAGGTTTTCATATCATGCTGACATTTGGTAGTTTTAATCACCGTCCCAACCTGAGCATGTTTGTACATGAAAAACGAGTATAGCGCCACCTTGTGGCCACATGGGATTGCCATGTTATTTATTTTACCGCCATGCTTGTATTATTTTCACGCAGTCTCCCTCACACTTGTTGGGACCTTTTGCAGCTACCGCGTCTGCACGGCTGGCTCACCGAGGGCAGCAGTGCAACAGGTGCATTGGCACCCATCAAAATTTCTTGAAATTTTCTAGTATACATTGCAACCTCACTGTTTGCAAGTGAGGCTTAATGTTTTTTAAACACATATTGTAGCTTTGACTTATTAGCATCCAGTGCCTGCTCCCAACTGCACAAGATTAAACATGTAATGATAAACTTTCAAATAGCAATTGCTGTTTTTGACGGAACGCGCATCCAAATCACGTCAAACTCAGGAGTTCAGATAGGTGCAGACGGGTAATCAGACACGGGAGCAATGTAAAAGCTTCTGGTAATTTTCAAAATAAAAGCCCCCGTGCAGATTTGCGCTCATTGAACCATGTAAACATTACGTCTTTAATTGGTCAGGGTGTCACAGAACTTTTTTCGTCATCATGGAGGACATGACATTTATCATGGAAGTGGAGAATCACAAGATCTCCAATTCTCCTGTGATTTCCTGACCTCGCGGATCAGCCGGGCGGATTGCACTCCCAGGCGCACCGCACCTGACACGCCCCAAATATGGATTGATGCGCCATGGAGGGTGGAACAAAACCAGGCCGCAGCCGGAATGCAGAGCACAGGCACTAGGGTGTAAATTAGGCGTTAACAAACAGATAAAGTTATGGTGTACTATTCTAACAATGTATGGCAAACTGAGGGAACAGTAGCGAGAACACTGTCATCTAATTAATTAGAAAAAGAATAGTTTTTACAAATCTGTATTAAATTGACATGAGCGGCATCGTGATGAATGAATTAAATTAGTGAAGCGGCTCACCCATTATTACTAGTGTGAATTATAGTCACATTGATCAAAACAGTGATGCAACTTGCTGCCCATGATATGGTGAGTGTACCAACACACTCAGCATTGTAGGATTAATTTGGCACATTAGTTGTTCAGACAAATCTAATGGGTCACACTATTGGATAAATGAATAGGAGTGCAGTTAGCTGTCCATGATTTTATACGCAGTAATTAGCTTTAGTACTGAACCCTTTTTCTTTTAGTCTCAGCTGAATAAATTGAAAATGTGTTTGAGCTGTAACTGGAGTTTCCGCTAAGTCTGTTCATGTAGGAGCTAAATATGAAATATATAATGACGTGTTTTCAACTTTCCAAACCAGTTCAGCACTTGTGTAATCAGGTCAGACAGGGATATTTTGAAAAACGTGCACCTGTTGGTGCTCAAAATTCATTTTATTTTCTAAAGTCCTGGTGAAAAGAAAATTCCAAAACATCCAACTGATGGAGATTTTGCTACCCAGTTTACCTTACCTTGACATTTGCAACTACCTAGTCAACTACCAGCTGCACTTCAGAAAGAAAACAGCAGACGCAGATAATGTCAACGGATGTTTGATATATTCAGGGGGTTAACGTTACAAATACTGTGAGAAAACAATCCTTTTTTAAAAGAAAACACATGTCCAACTTTTCATTGCCTTCACTGTGGTGATCCATGTTGAATTTAACGAATATCCAACTAATTTCACTGTGGTTGCATTTACACTGTGAAAAACCTGAATGTTTTTCTTCATTTGCTGCTTCACATAAAACATGACGCGTTTAAATTCATTATTCGACTATCTTCCCGATTACATATGAACGTTTTTGCTTACATTGCTTGTTGCATGAATGTTAATTAAAGAATTAAACAAATGAACAAGACCATTTTTCAAAACTTTTATTTATACTCTTTCAAACTTGTCCAGATCATCATTTTGCCTTCTTTTCTCACAAGTAGACAGGAAAAAGGCTGGGGACAACTGACTGTTGTTTACATAAGGGAAGAAAAAATTAACCTCAATTACATGTTTGTTAACAACACACTGACGTGACGAAGTGTCTGGTTCCAGGATGCAATAACCTTAAACCAATGCAGTTTGCTGCATTTTATTGTTACATTGTCTAATGTCTTGTCTTTACTATATATA
>JBAMHW010000023.1:21126745-21137964 GCA_037177495.1 Rhadinocentrus ornatus
ATATATGGCTGGACAATAATTCAATATCAGTAAATACCGCAATATACTTTTATTCAGTAACAGTAATATGAGTTTTATACAAATGTCCGATATTTAGATACGCATACAGCGTTTCACTGACTGCTGCTCAAGCCGAACAGAAAGAGCTGCAACACATTGGCTACGTAAGTGATGACGTACACCACAGAGACGGAGCCTGACCAATGAACCCCGACCATCCCAGCAGCAGTAAATAAACAAAAAAAAAAACAAGGGCCCAGCAGCAATTGGCTGTGCTCAGCGCAAGGTAGAAGGCTAGGCTAGGCTAAGCTCCAACACTGCTAGTTTTAGCTAAAAACGAGTGCTCATGTCGCATGACTAGCAACAGATTTAGCGACTTTTTCAGGTTTATTGGAGACTGTTGGAGACTGACGTAAATAAACGTAGTTTACTTTTCTCAATGAGGGCCGGGTGCTGGCAGGCCCCTCCCCCATCCAAAAGCACTCATATTTCAAATCCCAGTTTGGACAAAAGTATTTAAGAAGTTTAAAGTGTTGACATGTTCCAGACTCCTAATTAAAAAACAAATTACACCTAATAAAATTAAACTAAAAAACAAAAATAATATTGAGTGAAGAATTTAGTTTTTTGTTTTGCTGATCAGGCAACAGTGCATCTGAAGCATTTCCACTCATAGAATATGCTGAGTCAGAAGATGAAGCACCTGTTGTTTCTCACTCTTTTTTTCTGTTGTTTTTTTTTGTAGCAATTCTGAGCACTTTTCTTTTTAAGCCTAGTTGAAGCACCATTGTTTAAATCTACAAGAATAACGTAATAAGCCTAAGTTGTAGTTTAAAGTTAAAACTATTAATATTGAGAAAGGTAAAAGTTGTATTTGATCTTTGATGGTGATTTCAAATCTCTTTGTTTAAAGGCTAATTTAGCCTTGCTAGATACAAATAAAAGGTGAACATTAATTTATTGTACAGTTTTTATTTCTAAAATGTTATACTGGAGGCGTTTCATAGACTTGGGAAAATAATTTTTAGTTTTACAGCATCTGTTGTGGCCATTTTTGGCAGATTTTCTGAAGTAAATTATTTTATTTTTGGCCGATAAACTTACCACCGACAAGTGCTGCTACACAGCTGAGAGCTCTCTGACAGTTATTTTATTTTTTAATCGTGAAATCTGGCTGCAGCAGTCGCCTGCTTTGTTTATCTTTTTGCCACCCACGAACAACCAACGTGCAAGTCACGTGATCAGTGACGAAAGCTGAGATGGTCTATGTTCTGACAGATCATTGTTGTTTAACGTGACACCTCGTTGCTTCAGCAAGCACTTTTTCTTTCTTTTAAAAAAGTAGCTCTACTTAGGTCAAAATTTGTCTACTGGAGTTCAGTTGGAGCTGCTACTGTAACTTAAAGGGAACAGCAGGAAGGTTGTGACAAAGTAATGTACACTGTCCTTGGAGGAAACTACAACACGTTCTGTAGCTGGTACTGCTTCTTTGGAGCATTGACTGTACTGTCTTCCAGCTTGAAGATATTTGAAGTCACGTTAAATGTTCTCAGTAGAAAGAAAAGCTGCAAAAGAACCTTCAGACTTGCGGTTCACGTGTGAACGCTTGTTTCTAAGAATTCTTTCTATTTTTAGGTGCTTTTTACTTGGTGTTTGAGTATATGGACCATGACCTGATGGGCCTTCTGGAGTCAGGCCTAGTCCAGTTCTCCCATGAGCACATCCGCAGCTTCATGCGCCAGCTGATGGAAGGTCTGGACTATTGCCATAAGAACAACTTCCTGCACAGAGACATCAAATGTTCCAACATACTGCTGAATAACAGGTAAGAAACTGAATGGACAACCACTCTGTGTGAAGTGAGAACCCAGAGAGCTTTAACGCTGCAGTACTACTTTCTTTGATAGGTGCTAGAGCACCGTTTGGAATAAGTATCGCCTTAAAAGGCACATAAAAAAGTACACATGAATACAATTTTGAAGTAGTTACCTGTAGTGTAGTCATCGCTGCACCTGAGGCCACTGGATCGACTCGCGGATGAAAATATGTTTGTCTGGGAGAAATTTGTGCTTTACTACTAAGTCTTACACTACACCTTTGCGGTCTCAACTGAAAGGTTTGAGGTCTGTGGGGGAGAATCAATGTGTAAAAATGTCTTCTGCACCCTGAACCTATTTTTCATCATTTGTACCCAGTGAATCTTGGCATTGTCATTTTGGAAAATGTCGACGTAATCAGGAAAGAACAGTTTATTTAGGTGGCCAGCTGACCTCTTTTGGGGCACATACTGTTGCTGAACCCAGACCTGATTAACTGAACAAACCCCAGGTCATAATACCCTCAAAGGCTTGAATGGTATGAAAAGCGAGGAAGGGATGACTCTACGACAGGAATTCTAAGCTCAACCTTTTTCCACAATCTAGTTTCTATCTTTATGCTCCCTAGCAAATTGAAAATATATTTTTACTGACCGCATACAAGCAATTCTTAGAATTTTCTTCACATTGTGTTGTGGAAACATTTCTAAGAGTTTTGTTGTTGTGTTCTTTTTTTTTTTTTTTTGTCTTTAATCTGATTTAACCAAATATTTAAGTGATCTCTAGTCACAACTATTCAGGATTTTCTTCCAAACACATTTCTTCCTCAAAGATGGTCATTTCCTTAGTTGTTTTGTTTGCTTGATGCAGAACAATGGTTTGACTCTTTTAAAATCAAATAACCAAAACCAGATTATAGCAGCAGATGAGCAGTAATAAAAGTGGCAGAAAGCTATCTACTTTATTACTGATATGTTTTACTTTTGTGCTTTCCACTACTAATGTCAGTAAACATAGAAACAGCAGATACAAATTAGTTTAATCCATTTTAGTATCTTTTAAATGTTGCAAATTTATCTTTGGTCATAATATTTTTTAAAAGAGCATGAACAGAATAGTCAATTACTTATTAATGACAGCTGTGAGTGTGCAGCAAGTATAGTACAGTTGAGCATCCATCTAGTAACTATGATAGCATGCATGAAAAAGTTTAGCTAAACTAGCTGCTAAGAATACAATTATAGACACAAAGCCAACATATATACTTGATCTGGTGTTTAAATAAGTTTCCTCGGCATGAATTAGAGCTGCAGTTTGATATCCTGCTGGGAAAACTAGAACAGCACATAATCAATGTGGCTACCAGTTGAACCAGTTAACATTGGAAGTTTTTACAACGGTTGGGAACAAGTAGATCTTGTCAAAAATGACTAAACAAAACAGAAAAATGAAAATCAAACTTGTTCATAAAATCTTTTTTGCAAAAAATTCAGAATGCATGTGTAAGTATGATTAACACGATAAAATATTTTCATTTTTGAATGACAAATAGAGACCTTTACTGTACCACTGGTTTAATAGTTACTTTATTAGGAAGTTTTGACTAAATAAGCTACAATCATATTTTATTTTATTGACCAGTTTTATCAAGTCTAGTCTGTATTTTATGCAGCATTTTTCTCTTGCAGATGCATTTTAATGGAAGCTGGTGGTTTGACATATTTCTTGATTGTGTGTCTCTTTTACTGTTCAGGGGTCAGATCAAACTGGCCGACTTCGGTTTGGCTCGACTTTACAATTCAGAGGAAAGGTAAGACGAGCGTTTCTGTAATATGTAATGAATAGACACAGCATTTCTGTTTAGTGAATATTGGATCAGATTTTATTGAGCAATTTTAATATTTTTATGATAATTAAATGTTAAACTCGGATGAATTTTTTTATTTTTTAAAAATACAATAACTTTCCAGTAGATGGCGCCATGTCTCAGCAACTACCCACCCTTTTCTGCTTGAAGACACGGGGCATAGACGCTGTATGAAATTGTACCATCTGTTCTTTTTCCTTCCTCACCACCAGTCGACCATACACTAATAAAGTTATCACACTATGGTACCGCCCCCCTGAGCTTCTGCTGGGTGAAGAGAGGTATTCCCCAGCCATTGATGTTTGGAGTTGTGGGTGAGTCTTAAATGGTGATGATGCACGTCTGTCCAATCATTCACACTTAAACCTTTAAAAAGAAGTTCTTCAAACATTCTACTGTGCAATTGTTATATTCCACAGTTTATTACTCATTAAACTTAAGTACATAGTGTGCTAAATCATTTATTTATTGCTTATTGACTGATTGGAAAACTATAAAATCTATTGAGTCCATCTGAATATACATGCTTTTTTTAATACACCTAAATATACATACATGCACACAAAATAACAGATGTTTTGAAAGTATTTTTTTTTATGTAAGCAGTAATGTGGCAGAATTTTGGGGCAGTATGATCCCACAGTTTGTAAATGGTAACTGTCAGTTACACTAAATCTGCTTCTTTTCTAATCCTGGGTTACTGTTGGGACCAGGAAGCATATTCAGCTCAGTCAGGCATAACGTCTTTCTCTTTACGTTTCTTTAGTAAGCAGTGCAGTGTTGCCTAATTTAGCTTTTTTTATGTTTTAATATATAGCAGCAATATTAAATCTGAGGCTTTACAGCTAGCTGTAAATTTCAGATTCTTCTATATAAACACATTCAGATCTTTATTAATCATGTCCAAACCTCAGCTAAACATATTTTTTCTGAAAACTGTGTGGATGTTTATAGGCTTTCAGAAAGTGTAAGATTTATCAAACACAGTTAAGAATCTTATTGGATGATTATTCTTGAAAATAGTCCTTAATTTTTTAATAAACTTAGTTGCATCACTGGCTGTGCATCCTAAAAAAAACTCTTCCTTACTTTATTTGCCCACTGTTTTTTAATGACTCAGGTGTATTCTTGGAGAGCTCTTCACCAAGAAACCCATCTTCCAGGCTAACCAGGAACTTCTACAACTGGAGCTCATCAGGTGGGTTTGAAGAAAAATAAAGCTTTTGCTTTTCTTTTTCCCTCCTTCAAAGCTTTGATGTCATTGTAAACTCAGTATACACAGAGGTTTGGAGAACTCAGTCAACTCACCATTTACATGAAAAATGAAAGTAAACAAATGCATGTTTAATTTATTGGACATAAGTATACACACATGTTAAACATGGCAGAGGTATTCATATTGCTCCTGTGGTGTTGTATAGTTTATTTCTCAAGTAAATAATGTATTTAAAGTCATTAGAAAATCTCTACACAAAAAACAACTGAATCTGGCGGTACATGTTTTTGTAAAACTATCAAGTTCAAACAGATATTTTACACGAAATGTGCACAGCGAAGGAACCAGGATCTGCAGTTCCGGTTACACACCACAGGAAACCATACCAAGACGGAGTATGACTAGATGGTCTTAATGGCAACACAGTGAAAGGTTAGCGCATTCTTGGGTCATGTTGTTTTTCCTGACCTCAGGAAATGTAGCTTCTGTTAAGCCTTCTTGACTATTTTAAAATTTCTTGGCAGTCCAGTAAGGGTCGTTGGAGAGGGGGTATACCCAAGAATGACGCCGCTGACACAGGTCAAATATGCTCTCGCACTGGAGCGTAGAGTAACGGCATCGTGTGGCAGTTTCTCTTCCGCAGTAACCGCACAAATTCAGCAAGAAGCTCCAGAAATCCAGAAACATGCAATCGCAAACCGACCAATCACAAGGGAGTACTTCAGCATAGCAGGGGTGCACTTAAGGTCTGGAAGATCTGCGTGTTAAACATCCGCAGATCTGGGTGGAGCATACAGCAATGACACCGTAATCGACTTCACGCAGACACCAAATGAGTAAGCGGCTGGTTAGCTCAATTGGTAGAGCATCAGTCTCCCATGTGGGAGACCAGGGTTCAAACATTAACGCCTTCCAGTTGGGTCCTTAGGCAAGACCCTTAATGCTACTGCCTAACCATTGTAAGTCTCTTTGGATAAAAGCGTCAGCTAAATGAATGTAATGCAAGTATAAATCCAACTTTAGAAGGAGAACCTTCTCTAGGTCCATATTAATAAATATTAATGAATAACTACTTCAGAGCAGCAGGACATTAGCTGCAACAGCATGATGAAAGATGGGAGATGTTTCTCCAACTATACTGGACTTTTCTACGTGATCTGAAGCATCAAATGGCTCCTGTGAATCTCATTAAAAATATGATACATCAGCTAATTGACAAAGCTGGAAAAAATGCTGATTTCTTTAACTGGTCATCTGTTGCACCACTGTTATATACATCATGTCCCCCGTCTTATTTTTTTCTTCATGTACGGCCCTGAGTGCTTAACCGTTTTTGTTTTTCTTAACAGTCGTCTGTGTGGAAGTCCTTGTCCTGCAGTTTGGCCTGATGTCATCAAACTTCCCCTATTCAACACCATGAAACCCAAAAAGCAGTACAGGCGGCGACTACGGGAGGAGTTTGCCTTGTATGTAGACATGCAGTCATTTCCTACAGTAGCTGTGATCTACCCTTGATCTGGTTCTGCAGGTGAACTCTCTCTTCCTTCCTGCACAGCTTGCCTACTCCTGCCCTGGACCTGCTGGATAGAATGCTGACCCTCGACCCTGCACGTCGCTGCACATCAGAGCAAGCTCTCTTCAGTAACTTCCTCTGTGATGTAGAGCCCAACAAGATGCCGCCACCAGAGTCAGTAGCTGAAAGCCCTCTGCACACTAACAGACTATCACAATATTATGTAGAATAAAAAAAGTTTTCAGATATGTGATAGTATGTAAATGAGAACAGCTGTGTTTGCTTACAGCTTTTAGTCTTGCAAAAAAGTGTCTGCTTGTATTCCCTCCCTGTTTCCAGTCTTCCTCACCATCAGGACTGTCATGAGCTGTGGAGTAAAAAGAGGAGGCGTGCACGTCAGAGTGGATTATCTGAGGATGTGAGTGTGTCCAAAGTGCCCCATAAAGATGCGACTGGGACTTCGGGCGGTGAGAACAGTCGTCCTCAAAGTAGTCCACCTGGAGCCCCACCACCTCCCCCAGGAAAACCACCTTCCACAGCTAACTTAGAGAGTGAGTTGTCAGGTAACAGCTGAAATCTCACGAGGTTTTGAGATTTTTGCCAGAAACAAACCTTTTTTTCTGTTTTTTTTTTTATGTATGAAATGTATTAATTAGACTAATACTCATGTAATGATGAACCAGATGGAAAAGTCCAGATTCTAGTATTAACCTTTTTGTTTTTCTCTTTTACCACAACATTGAAACTGTATTAATTTTTCTCTCATTGTGATATTTGCTGTTGTAAATGTTTGTTCAGGCTTGGGAGTGTCTGCAGAGCAACTGAATCAAACAGAGTTGGCTGTGTTGCTGAACCTCCTCCAAGGACAGACCGACCTCAACCTCCCACAAGTGGCCCAGCTCCTCAACCTTTCCAATCCAGAGACTGTCAGCCAGTTGTTGTCGGCCCTCAGTGAGGCCTCTGACCACCAGGGGGCTTCAGAGGACCAAGCCCAGCCTGCTGCTGTCTCCCAGCCTCCAGAGCCACCTCCTGAACCCCAGGAGCCCTCGCCCCCACCTGGAGAGCCACCTCTCAGCCAGGAAGACCAGACCAACCTGCTTGCTTTAATTTTGGGGCAAATCATAAAACCACAAACTGAGGAGCAAGGAGATGAAAGCAATGGTGTTCAGTCAGAGGAGGCGCTTCCACGCAGTTCGTCCACTTCTACTACTGATTCCAAGGGCAAGTCTGGGTTTAGTCTTTAGAGGTCAAGTAAAAACAATAAAAGGGTCAGCTGGAAATTATAGGAATGTGGAAAGCAGAGTGAAGCTGACTGAGTTTTAGTACCCAAGATTTCTATATACTCTTATAAAATTGAATAGATTTAGGCTACCTGCTGAGATTTACAAATCACTAATGATCTAAATAAAAGGGGCTATTAGACTTCTCTCACATCTGCCCATCTTTTATCCTTGACACATACTCACCATCTCCCCCTTCAACGCCTGTTGTATCAAACAAAGAAAAAGGCGAACCAAGAAAATCTTGGTCAAATGTTTGAACTTTGACTGTCATGTGACCCTGGTAAAAAGTTTGGGACACATGGGCATCACTGGTGCATCACTGATGTACTCAATAAACCAGAGGACAGTTTAGTGTTTTTCATTTGGAAAAAAACAAAACTTTCACACTGTGTTCCTTCCACCTTTTCCCTCTTTTCTTTCTCACTGTTTTTGTTTCTGTCCCTTTTCCACATGTTTTTCTTCCTCACTTCATTTTCATTATATAAAGGTGGTGTCATGGATTGGTCACAGGAGATGTTGCTTTAAACAGTCTGTAATGTCAGCCTTTTTATGAAGAAATAAATTATCAAGTGAAAATAAATGTTTCGAATCTTTAGATCTCACATGCATGTGTTTCCTTTTACCTTGGTTTGTCACATTTTTGTTTTTTGTTTACTGTTCGCTCTGGGTCAGATATTGGTGTATATGTGGTAACAAGCTAAACGGCTCCTACCGCTGATACTGGAATTGTTATATGTCCTGGTTAATTTACCCTACAACTCTGAAAGGAACAGCCTCGGTCCGTCTTGTACCACACTTTTTTTGGGAGGAGTAAAAACAACAACAAAAAAAACAACTAAAACATCTCTTTTAGGTTATAAATTCTGTTCTGCCCTCTAAGTACAGTAATTAGAAGTCTATAACATAAGTCTCCCATGCTGTCCATCCCACTTATTTCCTTCTTTTTTAAATGCAGTTCCTTTATTTTTCTTTTGAATAAAGGCACTTGTTTGGGGGATGGGCACTAGATCTGTAGTACATACATTTATACCTTTTTTTCTGCCTCTTTTTTTTTTTTTTTAGAGGTGAATGAAGAGTTAAATTTTTTCTAAAATAATGACATCTTAATGTTTCAACAATTATTTATTTTTTTATTGAGCAGGCACATGGTTTTGCATTTGCCTGGGCCAGACATGCCATTGTTTTAAGGTTGAAATATTTTTAGCATTTTTTGCAGCGTATCTTGGTTGTCACTAGCCAAGTAAACTCCAAAAAGTCAAAAGGATTTGAGCAGATTTGATGTCATGAAGCACTAGAGTGCTATGCCCTCCCTCTTGTGGTGAAGACAGGAAGATGACATTTTATAATTCCATGTCAGCCTGTTTTAAAAAAAATGGGTTTACTTTGAATCCAGGTTAGGTGAAGAAGTTTTTCTTGATGTCTAATTCCTTGTGTTCTTTCTGTTTGACTTCATTAGATCCTGCAGTGTCAAATAAGAAACAACTTGTGAACAACCAGGCGCCTCAATGTGGTGAACAGCGTCCACCCTCTCCACCTGGACCCCCTCCGTCAGCTCCTCTTTTTGGGAACCTCCAGCAGACTGGGTCAGAAACTCAGCCCAGCACCGACATCAGCCCTGCTGTGGCAGCAGCCCTGCTGCAGCTCATCTCTCAGCAGGACTCAGAAGCTGCACCCGCTAAGCAAACTGAAGACCCGGATGTGGATGCTCCAGTCCAAGCAAAGCCACCTCCATCATGGGTTGCTGATTCTCCACCTAAACCTTCAGCTGCAGCCGAGGCACCAGCAGGACAAGACACTTCTACTCCTACCACTGCAGCACAGTTCCCGAAGGACCGGGACCTCCGTTTTTCCCACTGAGCCATCAACTGACCCTCAGTTCACTGATGAGGTAAAGTTTGATATCATGGCACAGCTCCAGTCACCCTGGCCTGAAGGAAAAGGCAGCTGGAGAATGCACACCCCCCCACAGAAAGTGACTGGACCAGCAGGTATAGAAAGCTGAATCCAAGATTTTGAAAATGAATGTTTAAATAGAAGAGATATAAGTTTTTTTTCCCCAGGTAATGTCACAAACATCTCAGCCATCTGAACAAACTGTTGGGTGGTTTGGTGGGAGTATTTTTCAAATAGGGATACATCTGTCCTTTAATAGTTAAATTAGGGACATTCACCATTTTCAAATCTGCTCATTCCTCATCAGAAGATCTGGAATTGAATGAAATGAAGCTTTGAAGTTGAACGCTATGCAGCTGACACTCAATTCTAAAAGCAGCATTGCCTCTATTTTTTCTCCTAAATGAACGATTGTCATGTCCACTGCAGTGCCCACTTCTAACAAGATTATGAGTATTTAGAAAATCAATTTTTATGTTCAACTTTACATGCTAGCTTCTGTTTTTGGCCTTACGTGATCGTTGTGATGCCAGCGACTCCCTGAATGATCTCAGCCTTGTGGGGAAGTGTGGGTTAAGTTCCTGGATTGGATGGCAGTTGTGTACATTTGCAGAACCATTTTTTATATATATAAATATATTTTACACAAAGGCTGTTAAAGCCTTTGATTTTCTGTCTTCAACCCAGCTGAACTATGACTGCCTACCTGAAGGTATTGCTTTCCTACATGCTACAAGCCTTTGTGTCGTACCAAGTCTGTAGCTCTCATGTTCAAGTCTTTGAAAATGGATTAAGCCTCCACATAATACACATGCTGTCCAACTAGTTCAAAGTATAAAACTAGAAACGTGCGCCTTTCCAGCTTTCCCTGGTGGTAAAGTTTGTTTCCCCTTCACCTCCCTGACAACTTTTGCAACAAAGGTTTTTTTTTGTTTTTTTTAAGGAGTTATGTTCTACATAATGCTTAAAGAAATTATCATTAATTCAGTTTCCTTTTTCTTATTATTTTTAAAAAAGGGGAGGAGAAAAATGGCCTTGTGTCTGTTAAAGAAATAAAAAAAGAACATTTTTGTAATGTGCTTTCTTGGTTCATTAAAGGAAATCATGCGACCAGCTGAAATGTTTCTTTGTAAAGTGGCCACCACTAGATGGTAGGCATTAACTCAAGCTGGAGCACAATCTACAGGAAATCCACACAGACTTACTACAAAGAAGCTGAGAACTGCAGTGTGAATCAGACTAGGATTTGGGCTACTAGTGTGTGTTTTGTTTGTTTGTTTGTTTTTTCTATGGTCTGACATCTGTTAGTTCCTATTCAACAATCTATTTTGACGAGAACGTGAGTCATTGAAATTAAAGGACTGACTAAAGAACTGAGCATACTGAAAGGTAATCAAAATGACGTGACAAAATAAAAGCTCAATGACAGAGAAAAATGAAAATATCATTAAAGTCTGTTTCTTTTGGTATCACTTTAGTTAAATATTTTGATTTTATTCTCTTACAATGAGCCATTTATATCTTCTTCCCGTGGGTCCACATACATGGCAGCAATCATGGGTGGCTGTGGCTTAGGAGGAAGAGCAGTTGTCTTTCAACCGGAAGGTTGAAGGATCGATTACAGGCTTTC
>JBAMHW010000023.1:21138064-21159412 GCA_037177495.1 Rhadinocentrus ornatus
GTGTAAAGCGCTTTGAGCGGTCAAGCTGACTGGAAAAGCGCTATATAAGTACAAGTCCATTTCCAAGTCCATTTCCATTTCCAATCATATTTGTGCCACCATTTTTACTACGGTGTCTCTGAATGGACAAACAACTCTGTGTTAAGTGAGAAACCTTTGAGCTTAAAGGCTGCAGTACCAGCTTTCTTTGATGGCTAGAGCACATCAAAGAAAGCGGCATGAATACACACACGGATGAAAACATGTTATTTGGACGGGTCTTGGCCACTGACTGCCACCGTCCATTGACAACTGCTTTGCATTTGAAGAAATTTCTATGACCTTTATGAATAGAACTGAAACATTACCTCTATCTTGGCTGATTATAATCAGTGTTGCCTCAAAAACAGCTAAAATAGTACTTTGAGGTTTTAGAATTGAAGTTGCATAAATCATTATTAGTAACCCACGGTAAACATAAATCATATATTCTAATATTCTATATTCCAAGAATGTGGTCAATTTTATTTCCCACACAGATGGTGAAAAATTCACATCACATTTATGTGTTGATTTCCTTTACCACTTGGGTTGATCTCTTCATGAAGAACCTGACAGGTTGACAAGGATCATAAACTGGCAAAGATAGAAGCTTGCACGGTTCATGCAGACCGGCAGTGTGTGTGTGTGTGTGTGCTGGGTTGGCTTCACGCATACCCCAACCAGTTCCTCACTTGGCAGGCTTACAGAGCCGCTTACCCCTCTGGCCCGACGAGCAGCTGAGCCCTCTGGGTGAGAGATCCTTTCAGAGTGGAGGCAGTGGGAGGCTCACCTGCCCTCTAGCACAGGCCCAGTGTGAATGAGATGAGACGGTGCTGCATGTGTGCGTTCTGTCTGATGCCTCTGCCCATCGGGACTCCATATAATAGTGAATGTGCCCGCAGGGAGTTTCTACTGGAGAAGTAGTGGGCAACGCGAGTGCCAAGTCACAGAGACTAAACGAATAAATCAGGACTGAGAAGTGAAGCGAGGGAGGCGCGTGAGGCTGTGCCATCAATCAGAACAGCTCCTTATGGGGGATGCCCATAAATGCGCCATGCTGCCAGTCTGAAGCACATGCGTTTGCGCCATGACAGAGACGGACGGTGGTGGCATTCAAAATGAAGCCTCCATTTTGGATGCAGCCACTTCAATGTCAGTTGTAGTGACTTTGGTAGACTTCCAGACAAACTGAAAGTCCTTTTCAGGTAATTCATGCCAAATTGTAATAACATTTTTCTTTTCCTGTGAAGCTATTGAGGGCTAAAATTCTGCATCTAATCAGTGTGTCCTCAGTCAGATTTGGTGACTCTGAATGTCACAGATTCATGCACTAAAACCTTCTTAAGCAAAGTAGTAATAATTCATGCTACAACAAGTAGTGTTGGGCTCTGTTTGTCTAAAATTGTGTTCATTTTAATCTTGGAAGCAAACTCAGGATGGTGATAACTGGGTAAGGAGGAGACAAGGTGTATGGACAAGCAGAGTGGGCGTCCACTTCTAGAGGAACAATGTAAGACACATTGGAAAGCTTGAGACAGCACGTCATAAATTCAGCTTCTTTATTTTGTATAAATTTCTAGATTTCACTAAATACTATGAAACAGGGTTTACAAAAGCCTCTTAACTGACAAATTTGAGCAAGTGGTATATCTTCTGTGCTAAATATTGTTGAACATTTATGAGGTATCTCATCTGTGTGTGGTGGCTTTGCTGTGTGTATAAATCTGAGATGCTGTTGCACCTGTGAGCCACTCACTGGTTTGATGTTAAGTTTGATGACTGAAGCTGTTTGATTAGTGTGTAAACTCTGAAGAAAAGCACTCCAACATTTGCCTGTCTAAGGGCTGATATTAGTATAACTGCTCTTTCAGTGTCTAAAAATGATGTTTTAAGTGTTTTCTTGCTGCTGATTTACACCTCTAAACACAATGTTGAATATTTGACGACAAATTAATCATGAATGCAGCTGATCAAATAGTGCTGTCTTTATCAGATTTTCTGTCTTTTATCAAAGAAAATTTAATGTCAGCCATTTCCTTTATGGCTCCATCTTTATTTATGTGATTTTTCAAAAACCAATTGACTTTAATTTTTCAGCAGTGATATATGCTTTACAGCTGCAACAGCATACTTTATAGATGCCATAACACTATCTCCATTTCTTCTCAGTTTATAGTTTTCTGGGAAATTGCTGTCACACATACTCATTATTTCTTGATTGCCTCGACAGCAAAAACCCACCAAAGAGTTATAGAGGGGTTTTGGATTGGATGGAGTCAAATCATTTGAGGCCAAATTATGAAACTTTAATAATCCGGAATTACATTCAATCCTTTGGTGTTCATTCAACACCCAGTTAAGCATTAGCTTTTTTTCTGCTCCATTACTGATCAATAAATACATAGAGAAGAAAACTTACAGGAAGATTGTGCTGACTTAAAAAAATTTAAATAAATATCTCTGACCTTTTTGTCCCCCCCCCCGCCAAGCACATATCATCCTCTCTGCATGATGCTGCACTTCTGCAAACCAAAGTATTTTCTCAAGGTCTCACCATCTCATTACCAATTCAATTCAAAAGGGCTTGATCAGCACAGCAACATCATTGTCTTCTTCTGTCTGTATGTGTTGATGCTGCCACTTTAAGGGCAGAGGGGCTGCTGGGAAAGCAGTGAGACAGGGGTGGGGGAGAGGGGGAGGGGTGTGAGGGTGGATGTGAAGCGGGGGGACGGGCCCTGCAGGACCATTTGTGCTGAAGCTCATTTGCGCAGCGACACTTAATTGGCTACAACAATTAATTAATGTGTTGGAAAGTTGGCACAAGAAGTTCATTTAAGAGGGTTTTAATAAGCAATTAGAGGAAAAGCAGCGAAGAGGGGGAATTACTGGAGAGGAAAGAGAAAAGCAGCGATGGAGTGAACGTCTGGCCACTAGGAAAGTAAACGCCCGGATCTGGCTGCAGCTCTCCGTCTCTTTCACTGACCCTTCGCTTTTGAAGAGCAGATGAATGATTAGGCACAATTATAATGCAATCATATATCTGTCTGATGCTCTTACTCCTGTTCTTAAGTGGACTTGAAACCCATGATGCCCTTATATTGTATACGTATCAACCCGGTGGCCCCTGCAGCCCCTCCCCTTCCTGCCTCTTGTCCCAGCGCCCAGTGTAAAATATCGCATGACTAATGAGTGGAGCAGGTTGGAATCCTGGGGAAGATGTCCTTGGAAGACGAATGCATTTTCAGCAGAATAATTAACTTAATTAACAAATTCACATGCATATTCATCAGCCTATTAATGTCTGCTCCGCGCTGCTTGATGAGCAATGCAATAATAACCGTTTCATTTGCATATTTGCGTTCACACTCACCCTTCTCAAAATAATTAAGAAAAGACACAGAGTGTAGGAAACTCTAAAGAGAAGCAAGTCACTCTGCCTCGTGCTGTCTCTTGCAGGTCCTTTCCACCATGTGCAAATTGCACACTTATAAATCTAACTCTGGAGTGCGGCTCCATTTTGGCTGAGACGCCATTCACCTTAAAGACTTAAAATGTCTGTGACACTGTCTCGCTGCCTGCACCTCCAGCCTCTTTCCCAAAAAATCCCTGCATCTTCTTCTCTGCTTCCTTTCTTACTGCTGCAAACGCCATCTCTCCTTCCTGTTTTGGGTCTCTCTGTCTCCTGTTATTAATTAATCCATATCAGACTTGTCTTTAATTTATTTATTTCTTGCTTTTGAAGTTTGGCTTGTCTGCCTGTCAGTGTGTGTACATTTTGCTGGAGAACTTTGAAACGTGCGAGAGGCTGTGTGCACCGGTTCGAAACCAAAGGAGCAGCTATCAGGGATTGAAGTAAACAAATAATTGTGGAGTGTTTATGTCTTTTCACTTCCTTGATTATTGTTTATGTTTTAAGGCCTTGTTGCATGTGCGTGTTTTCTCTACACCCAGATTTGTATCAAGGATGCTGCCTCTGTGTCTCTCAGCTGCTGTCAGTGTATGTGTGTGTACTTCCTGGGAGGCTGTAAGCATCTCAGGCTTTCATCATAGTATGTGTATTTGTGTTGATCTCTTTGGATTTAACTTGTACTTTGCCATTGATGCAACTTGTGTGTGTTTGCGCTCCCCTCTTTAATATTTCAGATGACAGTGATGTAAAAGAGATGTACGTAAACTGGTTGTGGGGCGAGTGTGTGAGTATATATCATTTGCTTAGTTTTTTTTCTTCGGTAGGGGTTGTTGGGGGGTTATAGTGTTGTATTTGTGAAACCAAGAAAGTGTGTGTTCACAACCAGCTTGTGCTCAGACAGCAGCAGTTTGTGGAGCTAGAATAGGGAGAGATGCCAAGTAAGTCCCTGGAGACAGATATAGGAGACAGAGAGAAAAGAAAGGGGAAATAAAAAGGATTTCACACACAGAAGGAGTCACTTGCACAAAGAATACCAGTCCAGTTGTAGCCTATTGTGAAACAGAACACTCAAAATGTTTTATGGTGTGGCTTGATGTGAAAAATGTTTTCTTTATTTTCATAATCTTTTTTTTTCATCTTCCATTACAATCATTTATATATTTTAAAACACCAATTTAATCTTAAATACAATTTTGACCTTCAGTTTAACCTTACAGTGGTTTTAAGAGGTGAAGACAAATCCAAATGTTTTCAGATTCAAATTTACAACTCAAGTTTTCATATATGGATGCACAGCTTGAGACAGATCTCTCACCTTTTTGTTTCCCTGTCCACTCTTTCCCTCTCCTTCTCCTTCTCCTCTCTCCCAGCCTGTTGAGGTGACACCAGTGTGACACTAAGCTATCACCTCCCACTCGCTGCATCACACCTCTGCCCCCTGCTGGGCCAACCCTGTCACGGCACCCAGACGCCCAGCCGGGCGCCCTCCTCCGCTGGCAGAACGAAGCATCACTTTACATTCTGTCACACAATCAGTCCTCTATGTTCTGCAAGGTTCCTGTGTTTTAATTACTTTGTTTCTCACTTTGTCTCAGTTAATATATATTTTTTAAATATCTCTTGCAGAAACAATTACATCACAATACTCACAAACTCGTTGGCTTTTGACCCCTTCTCTGTAATCTTGAATTAAATTTTACACTAAGTATGGGAAAGAATAATAGGAAGCCAATTAAGACAAAAAATATGTATGAATAATTAAAAAAAAAAGCACAAGGCAAAAATGTGTTTTGTTGCTCCCAATTTAGTCTTTAAAGTCTTTTAGAGCATCCTAAGCTTCAAGTGAGTTTTGGCTGCAAATGAAAGATTACCAGAAGCAACAGCATGCCAAATGTCTGACTTTTAATGCTCCTGTAAGATTTTCTTTCTTTAATATCTCCTAATTCACATCTTAATAAACTGGATATGAGCCACACATTTTGACTTACACAGATGCTCTGGCATAAATTTGATAACCTTTACACGCTCTTTTTTGGCTTCTGCTGCACAGGTTTGATGAATATTTAAGCAGTTGTTATAATTAAAAACAAGAAGTCAGGCTAAGTTGCCAGGAAGCAAAACCGAGAATAATTTGTCATCTGCAAGCTTTTAAATGTTGCCCATAAAAGTTATCAAAGAAAAAGGGGAAAACTATTTTTTATCTAAAAACAAAAGAAGTCACTGCTTACTTTTTATTAAATAATCAATAAGGGAAATAAATATTTTTTTCACATAGCATTTGCATTTTCTGTGGCAAATTGCTTTAGAGGCAGGAATTTGGCACCGCAGGCAATCACAAAGCAACACACTTGACTCCTCGGACCCGGTGGGGTGTTTTACTGATTGAAGAGAAGAACCAACCAGGCTCACATCTAAACTGCAGCTTCATGTTTTGCAGTAGTGCCACATGAGGACTCCATCGCTTGTTTGTCTGTACCTGTGTGTGCCTCTGAATCTGCTCATCTCTTCGCCTTCTGAGTCACAAGGTGTGTGTGTCCAGCCAGACAGTCCAGTGGCGAGTGGGGATGGAGCGATTGAGATATAGAGCATTAGTTGGTGTCATGAGTAAATTAGAGGCCAGATCTGTTTTCTAATCAGAGCACAAGCACCGTGTTAGAGGAATTAGGGCGACAGCTGCTGGGAGCTTTTTATTCCTCTCTCTCTCAGCCAGAGACGGGCAGACCCCAGCTCAGGGACCACCTCTTTTCCGCAGCCACCTGTCAACACCGGTGTGTATGTGCGTGTGCACATCCATGTTTCCATCCCCCATTTGACATGCACGCTCACATACATGTGAGCACACATCTACTACCACATAAGCCTGCACACATGTTTGCACACAAACGTGCCGTCTGGTACACTGACCTCCCTCCATCTCTGAAATTAATGACAGTGCAGGTTCTGTGCACACACACCCGCTTGCAGTGTGTTTATGTTTTCCGAAAAGTGTGAAAGGCCCTTATGAGATATCAAATTTAGATAAGGTGGAGTGGTGGGCGGCCTTGCATATGTCTGTTTACAATGAATCCCAGCAAAAGGCCCTAATGCTTCCACAAACAGCATATTATTCATTCATTCATCAGCTTTGCATGCAAAGAGATGTAAGAATCTGACAGGGAAGTTTCTGGCATGCAAAACAAATGCTGCTAATAACACTTAAGTGAAGACATTAAAGGTTACAATTAAGTGTGATGGTATGAATTTATTTTAACAAAGATGAGGAAAAAATGGACAGTTCTCGTTGGAAGTTATAAAAAGAGTCAGAATTAAATACCCTTCCAAATGTTTTTCATTACAGCACATGATAAGTGATGTTAGTGTGACAGCTGATTTTAAGGATGATTGATGATACCAGGGATGACTAAATGAATGTTGTGAGCCGCTTGCACTGATTTTACCCAGCAGAGTCTCTTGTGGGCCGGATTGTAGGAGGGTGAGAGGTGTAGGAGGTGGCATCAAGATTCACACCGTGTCACACACTAGCCTCGGAAATGTCACCTTTTTATTTATTTTTTTTTGTCCAGATCAGTTGAATTTTTAGTGTTTTTAGTTAAGGAGAACAGATTTGGGAAATTTGTTATGAGAATTGTTAGAATTTAGAAAATAAAACTGTAGATAAAATAGGCTCTAATTATTATTTCTGAGCAGAACCATTTAAAATCTATATACTTCATTCTTGATAGTCACTTTGTCTTTAGTTTTCTTTGTCTGCCTTTTTGTAATTCTGGGGACTTTTTTCCTCCCCATGAGGCATGATGAAAACCTTTCTCCATTCCCTTATTGCCTTAATATGTCTCGAGTGTGGATTTTTGGATCTTTGAAATCCTTTAGTATAAAATTGCCCTTTAAGATGATGCCCTTTGCATTTCTCAGTACTCCACCTTGACTTAATATCTTAGTTTTTGGAAGTTGGGGAAAACTGTCAGCAAAATATTTAATTTTATCTGACAGATGGAGGCGTAAACTGTAGAGTATGAAAGAACTATAATTACAGCCATGGATTTAAAAAGAATATTTAGATTTAAAAGGTTTAAAAACTTCAACAATGATGCCAACCTTATTTTTAAACTGCGAATCATGTGCAGCATGCTCACTAGAGTTTCTGTTTCCAAAAATAACATTACACTGTTACATCACACCAAACTGAAGCTGACAGTTTAATAGACGTTCAGCTATAAAACCAATAATTAAATTGGCCATCAACTTTCAACACAAATGCAAACTGTGTGAGAATGAAGTTAACAAAATCCAGTCTTACATTTGGAAATCAAGAGGAGGAATTAGGAATCCGTAACGCACGTATCACTCTCTTAACTTCAGCTTAGGTGACAGTCTTGTGGCTTTCAGGGCTAATTTGCTGTTGGCTAAAGTCTAATAAGAAAATACATGCACGTCTTTACACATGCATGCACACACATGCAGTCCTCTCACTCTCGCACATCCCACACATGTGTGCCGCCACACAGTGTCATAAATAGACAGACAGTGCCAATCGGAGGCTTGGATGGGAGCCAACTCTGCAGCAGCTCAGTAGTTAAATTATTAACACCAACTGGGAGAGAGACAAAGAGAAGAGCGGATCAGGCTGCTCAGCGAGAGGAGATCTAGAGAGGAGAAAAGAGGAGGTGAATCGAGACAGGCTAAACATCAGAGGTGCTGAGTGAAGTGTGTAAAGGCTGAGAGGAAGATAGGAGGAACTAAACAGTCACCTAAAAGAGTAAAAAAATCAGTTTGTTTTTTTTCTCCTTTAGGGAAATTGGGCATTTGGGACAAACATGGAAAACAATAGGATTTTGGTGAGAAGAAGTACAGAGATGGATGTTGAGGCTTTTCAAGGATGGCAGCAGAATACTAAGTCTGTACATCGATTTGTGTATTTAGCAGAGTGAGGGGAGGGAAAGAGAGCTGGAGAGAGATCTGGGGATATTGGTTCTGATCCAGAGAGTTAATGTTGCGCTTATTGATGGATAGAGTGCCAGGAATGAGGCTCCATACTCACACAAGATGGATGGAGTACTGCTTCTTATCTCTTTTTCCTATTGTTTGATGTGTCTCATCCCTTTTAGCTTGCTTTCCAAATCTAAAAGGTGATCAGAGAGTTTTGCCACAAAGAAACCTTCAGATTCTTAAAAGGAGCAGAAACATATCTGTAGAGGTTTTACAACCCCAGCTGCAACTTTATGTAAATTGTGTCTTATAAAAATACATCTTAATATAGCAAACTACAACTGAGTGCTGATGAGTTACAAATTGACTGATGATTCTTGTAACAGACAAGATCTGTGTTGTTTATATTTTCTGATGATGATAAATATTTGTTCACATTGGGATATATTTGGGATATCAGCAAATAATCCAATACAAAAGATATGGCCACAGTATGAGGCCTAGTCATAGTACCTGAGGTTAGTTTAGCATGTGTGCATATGTGTAACATGTAGCATACTCTAATGAATAGACTTCAAAACTGAATTGTCTGCTTGGTTGTGTGTATGTTTCTGTGTAAATGCATGTTAAGCAAATAAGCTCCAAGTGCTTTTCAGCGTGTGTGTGTGTGTGTGTGTGTGCACATGCTCAGGCAAAATGTGTTTTTTATTCACACATGAAACCAAAATCTTGTCTACTTTGTCTGTGAGGAGGCCCCCACTACCTCCACCACACATACACACACCCACACATACAAACACTTTCCCCAGCTTCCTTCTGTATGGCAGGGGCATCGGGGGGTGAAGTGATCTGTGCGAAAGCCTCCTGTTCTATGCGCTGCGTGGCTGAGGCAGAGGGGGATTGTGGGTAGCTGCTGTCTGCAGGGGTGGGGTGGGGTTGTGTGTGTGTGTGTGTGGGAGGGGGTGGGGGGAGGGGGGTGGTGTTAGTGAGGAGGGGAGGGTAGATGGGTTGCCGGGGTGGGCAGCAGCAGATGGCGTGCCACACTGTGAGGGCCGTCGGCTGGCATCCAGAGGAAGAGGGAGGGAGGGGAGGATGGAGGGTAGAGTTGGAGATAGGGGGGCTGGTACAGGGATTGGAGGGGCACCACTCCCAAAGTGCCAGCAGGCATCAGGAGAGAGACAGACAGAGGTGAGGGGCTTTGGTGGGAGGCAGGCTGGTAGACGAGCAGACTGAAGAGAACCCACAGACTCTGAGATTAGAGCTTAAGCAGGGCTTGGGAGCAGGATTTCATCGCTAATTGCATCCACTGAAGAAGAATCAAATTAACAGATTTGTCTTTAAACTCTAATTCACCAGCGACTTTTGACCTTTTCAACTTCCACACAGTGTCACTCAGTGCCCGCAACTGAGGGATTTTGCACTTCCGGCCAAACACAGTTCCTCCGTTGGCATATTGTTGTCTGAGGATTGCCACCATTGTAGCATTAGGTTGGCATGTGGAGGGCATCGGGTTGGCATATGTACTGTGAGGAGTTGACACAGGGTCTGCTCTGATGTGACATAAGTTTGGCAGGCTTGACATCAAGGTGGCATAAGACTGGCAGCGAGGTTAGTGAGGGGTGCCGAGTAGATAGTGTCTGTCAAAGAGGTTACAGATTACTGTGTACAGTGGACTTCATACAACTGTGACAGACAATGGTGAAAAAAGTCTAGAAGTCCTGCGTTTTAATGAAGTTTGCTCAAAAAAATATTAACCATATACGTAAAGTTTAAAAAGTATTAGAAATATTTAGAGGAAATGATTGAGGTTTTCCATCTTAAAGTCAGTTAAATAGTAAAAATTTTTTTTTTAAATCATAAAATATAAATGCTAAAAGAAGATAAAAGCCCCACACTGTCTTTGAGTAAACATACTTTTGGCCTCACAGATGTTTATGTTGATGCTTTTGAAATTCTCACTCAGTAGCACACAGGGTCTAAATATTTTATTTTAAAAATCTGTCATTTTGCATTCATACGTGCACATGGCATGCTAACGCTAACCCACATCTCTCGCAGACTTCTTCAAATCTGTACTAGAAAACTGTGCTAAATGCACTCAGGCTTATGCTTACCAGTTAGGACACGCTCAGGCCATTCAGGTTGACCTACTTGGTTTGTGTGTTGCGCTGCAGCAGCTGCAGACCTTGCTCTTTATCTTGTGTTTGATGAGAAGGGTTTATTGTTGTTTTAGGCCAAACAGGGTGTCATGCATGATGTTTTTTTGATCAAAGGCATTGAACTTGACTTGTAATTTAGGTCGTCGTCCTGGGAGCAAAGGAGGCGTCGCAGCCTTTGGAGGTGATTGGGTCTGTTTCTGTATTCACTGGGAACGCTTCACATTACCTGCAAGTATTGTTGAAAATGAGTCTCTGTCTCCTTTTAATTAAGGTGCGGGTAACAACCAGCACCTTCAGCAGAGCATGCACATATGCAGATAAACACAATCACAACAACAGACACACACATATGCTTCTGCACACACAAACATGCGTACACACAGAAATCACAACCCGCTGCTGCTACCACAGAGAAGGGTTGAACAGATGTTGAGGAATTTAAGATGCAAAAGGGAACTGGGACTCCCCCCACCTCCCCTTTCCCACACACACCCTTGCCCCACCTTGCTATTCCCCCCTTTTTGTATGCACATGCACTCACACAACCAGTTTTACACCCTAACACACAGAAATCTACATACATGACACCTTAAACTTGAAGATAAATTTCTTTTGTCTCTTTTGACAGTGTATGGATAGATGGTCACACATACACATACAAGTGTATGCACAAAAGCAGACACAAACACACACGTGTACATGCATTGTGGTTCACATCCCCCTCCAGGCTGGCCCTCCTCAAAAGGGGCACCATGTGGCACTCTATTCCCTCTGGCACGAGACACCGACTCTGCCAGCTCTACATTGTCCTCTGCCCACTGGAGAGCACATGCCCAAACCGTGGACCCTCTTCTGCCTTTCCTTTTGTTTACCGTACACGAACTGAGATGGATGTCGTTTGCTTGCTTTAGGTCTCCAAAGTGCACCGAAACTTAAGATGAATGAGTGTGTGTTTGTGATGAAACACTGTTGGGAAATCTCGCTCCCGTGCCTCATTGTCTGCTTTTGTGTCCCGCCAACTTTCCAACCTTCATCCAGCTAAAATAGGGAAATTTGTAGTAAGACGATGGCATTGATGGCTTAGAGTTTGGATCTAGCTAAAGTGAAAGCCAGAATCTACACCCAAACTAAACAAGAAAACAAGAGCCTCTCGCTAAAATAGTTGCATTGACATGTTAGTATTATGGGTCCTTTATTTTTGTGTTTTTGATATGAAATACATTACAAAAACCCATATTGTATTAAATACAACTCACAAACTAACCTAAAAAAAACTTAGATCATTATGTGTAGAAACCTGGAATGGATTTAATCTAAATTTACAACGATAAGCAAGGAGCAAACAGTTTTGTAGAGTGTACAGAAGTTTGGCTGTGAACCATTGGTGGTCTGGACTAATTGAGGAAAAAGTCATCAGTGCCTCAGAGAAAAAGTCAAATGAGTGATGTGATTTTTCTCTCTCTTCTTCTGGTTCCTCAGAGAGAAGTAGCTCTGTCCCTCCCTCCACCACACAGCTGCTCTGAGCAGAGAGGAGCTCCACGGGGCTCTGGGTAGCCTTAGCTTTGTGCTTGGGTGAGAATTAGCCAGCTTTAGTGCTCGCCTTGCCTGCTAATCCCTTAATCTGGCATTGCTGAGAAGGAAGGCTTTGGAGAAGAGATGGTGTGTCAATCCACATCTTCACTTCTCTCTTGGCACACATGCAGACAGAAAACAGGAAAAGTTTGCAGCTGAGAGTTGTGAAATGCCTTCGTGAATGACGGCTTGTAATTGCTATGTGATAGATGCCAGTCATAAAACTCAAAACATCAATTTAGCAATGCCAGATTGATTGAAATGCACCAGCAAGAGTATAAAATGAGCTGGGTCTATATCACTTTTCTAACACATCCATGTGATCACCTCTTAAACATGCAATAGTTATTGTTCCCTACTTGTTGGCAGGAAATTATTTGTGAAGACAACTAGTTAAAATGTGTGAAGACAGCAGATAAACATCTACTAAGAGGTTACTATCTGTTGTTTTTTTTACTTATACTTTACTTTCTATGCACTTGTCAAAATTGTGAAACCGTTCCTATGGCAAGGATATCAACACCGCAACAATTATCATGACAGATGACGCCACTTTCGTCTGAGACTCCCACTGGGACTTCCACAGCATACTCTTTACATCGTATCCACTTTTCTTCAGCATCATTCCAATGAGTTTCCCCGCTGTGAGAATGAATCTCCAGCTGTGATGTAGACATGTTGAGAGAGAGAAACAATGAAATGCCCAGCGTAATTCTCTGACCATTCTCCAGAAATTCTCCAGTGTTCATTTATAAAAACTATCTTAGTCTGTTAATGACTTGTAGCTCTTTGTTTGGTCTCATATATATTCAGAAAGAAATAAAATATTTCCTTGTTTACCTAACGCCCCACCATCTTCCCTTTGCGTTTTGTAACTGTGGCTATCTGCAGTTTAGACGTGGCCAGGTCATCTTTTCAGAGTAACACTGCTGCTTTGTCGATATAATGAAACTATGTACTTTCTTATAATATTTGCCGCAGTTGCTAAATTACAATATATTTTTATTTAAGTTATTAATACTGGTATATTTATGAAACAGTACAAGAAACAGCCTAATGAGTAAGTTGCAAGCAAAAATAATTTACGTCTGGAATTTAATAATTAAAAGAGAAAGTAATCACAGCTGACCTGAGAGATGAGGTACACCTGGGGCAGGTCACCAGTTCACCCCAAGGCTGACACAGAGAGAAAATGAACAATCAAGCATGCTTTTATCCAAACCTGAATTTGAATCGGTATTTAGAATTTAAGGAATGCAAAAAGACAAGTTACAAAACAAAACTCTCACTATAAAATTGAAACAACTTCTTGCATTACAAAACAATGCTTTAACTATATGAAAGATTATTAAAAAAAATGTATAAGCACCTGTCAATAATTCAGTGTTAAAATTGTTCACTTTCTAGTTTTATCTTTGGTATCATGCAGAAAATTCAAAGCAGGTAAAAAAAACAACTTACTGAACTGAGGATAAAACCCTCTGTTAAGTAAGAATAGACCAGTTCAGATCAATGCTGTGATTGCTGGTAATCATGCACTCTTTTTTCTTTTTTCTTCCACATTTTACATTTTGGTGCATCTATTTACTTCAAGATGCAACTACGCCCCTTCATATCATTAAAGACCCAACACAGCCAAAACTTGGATTGTTTCCCTTTCTTTGGGGAGACATTAAAGATGGCATGAAGACTTCTTTTTCTCTGAAAAAGCCAACCTTTACTACCTTGCTTTGGGACACATGTGCTTGCTGCCATACAACAGTCTTGAATATTGGTAAAGAATCGGTGGGGAGTTTAGTTCAGTAGGAAGGTCAGCTATTATTCACAACTCTTTTTATTTGAATAATTGATCAATTATCAAGTAGGCACACTTGTTAATTTGCTTGATTGCCTGACATAAACATATCTCTAGCCTCATCATCATTGTATATCCATATAATTAGATCTTTGATATCAGCCTGTTAATAACAAAGCATCCAAACATGTTAACATCATCATGAATGCAAAAGCACAGAGGGAAATGACGAGGGGCAGTCTGGTTACTGATTGTGCAACCACACGGTAATGAATGGCTAATGTGCTGGTGCAGAGGAGACATTAATGCCATCCTAATTCCCTTTTGCTCAGAGAGAGGCACTCTGTCCTGAGCCTGTTAATCTGAATCCTTTAAACCTTTAATCTGGGAATCTTTGACATGCACACAAACACACAAGCATGAAAGCAGACAACCTGTCACTGCCTTGTAAAAGGCATGTCTTACCTGTCACACCTCTGTCTGCCTCTCTGCATCTCTGTCTCAGAGACACATGTGACATATTGAGCGCCTGCAGCGAGATTCTTCCCCATGAGCGACATTCCAGAGCAGGCCGTCCCAGGGGAACGTGAGAGTGGGGCCAGGCCGCGGTGGGGGTGGGAGGGAGTGGGTAGGGCAGGGGGCTTGTTGATGCAAAAGCCTGGATGGATGGGTGGATAAATGTTATAAGGCTGCTCTTCATGCTCTTGATCAAACGTTGCGCCTCTGCAGCCAGACAAAGTGATCTGGAGAACCAAGGAGTGGGACTGAGGTTGGTCATTTGTTAGTTAAAAAATGCTCTTAAAACAAGACCACTTAATTATACGTTGCACATATAGATAACAACCCCCTAAATCAGGATAATGTGAATAAAATAAAGAATACTGCATGTTATCCACAGGTTTCTTATGAACACAAAGTCCATAAGAAGAAACTTAAATACACGAAATCTTCACGCATCTGTTATGTTATGTCCCCACTTGGGTCTTCTCAAAGTCTGTGTGATATCTGTTGTTTTGCCTTGTCATAGCTTTAACAGACATTGCATGTTTTTAGTTAGTTTGAAAGTGATGAAAGTATATTCACACTATAGCTGCTCTCAACCTTCCCTCACTGCGGCACGTGCATGTGCAGTTTTCTGGGTCTTTCCACTGTCAGTTGATGTTTCTCCTTAATTAAATCAGAGTTATGAATTTGTGTGCAGAGTTGAGACTGTACGTGAGAGCCTTTTTGTCACATATTATCTGATCATTTTCCCTCTTTCTCCTCTTTTCTCCTCGTTCCTGTCCTCATCTTTTCTGCCTGTCGGTTAATATTTCATTTGCTTTGCCGTCGTAGCAGGCTGGTACATTAACCAGCGGTGCCAGTCGAGCTCTCTGCTTGTGGCTGGCTGTATAAAAATAAACACACTCTAGTTGTAATGAACAGATGTCACAGAATTTTAGCGTGCCCCCCTCCTCCCCACCTCTTCCTCCTCACACACAAACACACTTCACCCTCCTCTCCCACCTCTCCTCGTCCTCCTCATTCTTGCTCACGCATAAAGGCGCGCATGCATGCGTGCACACACGGTATGCCTTAACACTCCTGCATTCACATGTAGTGAGAAATAGCAAAGACGCTGCGAACTGTCGTTCACATGAGTGTGCAGCACAGGGCTTTTTAAACGTGTATTCCCACGTGAGTTCTCCCTGGCAGCGGTTCACGCACGGAGGACATTGTGTTGCTCTGCTTGTCTCTGTCTCTATTTTCCCCACTCCCTTCTCTCTCCCGCCCTCTCTGTCGGTCTGTCTGTTAGTCTGACAGCAGGCTGACACTGTGGTCATTTTACAGACTATTTTCATGAGGTCCTCCCATCCACTTCGCAGAACCAGCCTGTCATCCCACTCTTCCCGACGGGATCATCAGAACCAATTTTTGTGAGGAAGGAATGGGCACAAGAGTGTGTGTGTATCCATCCCCTTTGTCACTCCCGCTCATTTTTCCCCACTGAGCGCGTGCCAGCTCTCTGTGTTTTCTGGCTTACAGAGGGGAATGAGAGACGATTGTTTCTACCTACCCAGAGACCCTCCCCTGCCAAGGCTGGGATAACATCCTTTCTATAGTGCTAACTCCTCACAGTCGGGCGTCTTACAACAAGATACACACCATCACTGCTCCGGGTGGGAGGGTAACACCACATTAATAGTCAGTCTGAAACACACACAGGCATTTTTACACCCTGAAATAAAGAAAGTCCAGATAAAATAAATAAATAAAATAAATAAATATTAAAAAGATTTTAGAGCAAATAATTTACTTCAAGAATCAAACAACTATTTGGTGACATTTTGGGGCGTTTTAAGAATATATAGGTTATTTTCATTAAATGTTTATTATTATTATTATTATTATTATTATTATTATTATTATTATTATTATTATTATTATCGCCTGATTTCAAGATTAATTAAACAGTTTCATAAAATTGGTCTTTTTTTATTGTCTGAATTAAGTTTAAATTATTTACTTGTACAAATTTATTTACAGCATTTTTGCTTAGTAATTTTCCCCCAGCTATAATGTAAATAATCACCAAATAAATAAAGTAATAAATAATACATAAACAAGGCTTTATATCAGACAAGTATTCTCAATAAGTAAGCTGATTAAGATTTGGTTTGGGAAATCTTATGACAACAGGTTTGCACATAAAATAAGTGGAAAAGAGAGAAAAAAAGAAAAGATGTCATGCTGAATCAAGGTCAAAAGTCCGTTTAATTTAATTTTGAAATTTTAAGGGATCCCATTTAATAAATCAGCATTTGTTGGAATCATAGGTCTGTTTCAGGTGGGAATCAACGACATGCGGACGGCTCGGAAGTCGACTTTTTTTCAAGGTATTTGAGGAGCTGAAAATATCAGGACGCTGATGGACAGCAGGTCATTTGTGCAGTCAGAGGAGGCGGGCAACGAGAGATTAAAGGTGACTGAGGGAGGCGGACATGTAGGGATGAAGGAGAGAGATGAAAGGAAAAAGGGGAGAGGTGCGGAGGTCGTCCGGGGGGTGATCAGTGAGGTGGATGCGATGCCATCTGACAGGTCCAGCTGGGAGACTGCCCGCCCCCCAGCGCTGCAAACTGGTCAATATGGAGGCCAATTACTGCTGCCCATGTGACCAGGGCATCAGCCAACCCTATCATAACACACACGCACGCCCACACATGCCATCTGTGCAGACCAGCAACGACCCCCAAAGCCCCCCTCCTGATCCAGTTGCGTCCCATCGCGCGCTCCTACTTAACCTCCTAAACAGAGGCCAGCCACGCCCAGTCTCAGGACCTTCCGTTGCATACCGCAACTAGGCCTCAGTGAGGATGACGGAGAATGAGCGGACAGGCCAAGAAGACTTTCTCTTCTAAAATAATTCTCTGTCTGCAGCTAAACAACATCTGGCACCAGCAAAACCCCGCCCAAAACTTATCTGGCCACCCGCCAAAGGCCTCAAATCTACCTGGCGCTCACCCGGTTCTCCACCTCTGTCTTTTCACCACCCCCAGCGGTTATCCCCTGCCCCCTTTTTCTCCCAACCTCCTGCTCCCCTTCATCCTCACTTCCTCCTGCTCCTCCCCAGAAGCCCTTGTTCCTCTCTTGGCAAAAAGCCCCAGCAGCACGCTCTCAGTTAAGCATCTTCTGCCCCACTGCCTGCACTCCTCCGTGACCCATTGTATGATAACAAACAGATGTTGTGGAATTTCCAGTGATTGTAGGCAGTGACAGACCAGCTCCCCTTGTCTGGCTGTGCGTGAGTGTGTGTGTGACGGATAGTCTGGCAAAGAAGTCTGCTCAAGTGTGTGTGATAGTTTTCTATGCTAACTTGTGGAGAATGCAGGTGCCAAAGTGGAAAAAACAACAACAAAAAATTGTGTTTAAGCGCACAAAGGAAATTCACATACATATGTGATCTGTTTTTGTGTTGCATTTTTAAACTGTGTCCATTTTCCATTTCGACTGTCTCGTCACAGATGGCAAATGCTAACAATCTCCTGACCAGATTTTCTCCTCTTTGGATCCACTTTAAATGTTCTCTACCTGATATCTGCGTTTTGCTGAAATATTCCGTTATTATTTTAGCTCGATGTTAATTGGAATTCACACCAAGTACTTGTGACATTTTGATAATCGCACTATTGACTGTTATGTCGGACAAACACTCTTGATTTTCTTCCCCTATCAAGTTGAGTGAGAAAATGAGTGGGCATGAACATGATAATTTAAACAGCGAGATTCCTTCACTCACTTTTCATCCCGAGTGGAGCACAGTGTCTTGAAGTTTTTTTTTCTTAAGTCAGACTTTAAAAGCAACTTAGTAATTTTTTTCAGTCACAACTAAATTAAACAAATTAGCCGTTTAACATCTGTGGAAATGCGTGAAGTCGATGTTCTTTCAGCTGAATGCGTAATTTCCCAAACACCTGTGAATTCCTCCACAAATTGTGTCACATTTAAGTTCACATTATTTCATTATCTTTCTAGTTGGAATATAAATGTTTTTACTTTTTGAGGTTATTGTACTTTTGTATTATGTGATATAAAGTTACACAGCCTGGCAAACATATAGATTTCCCCCTACTCAAAGCTAAAATATTTACTCAACTGCTTGCAAATTTGAATTAAACTGCGTTTTTTCTGTACAATCTGGCTTTCTGTGTGTCATCCGACTAAATTGATTCAAGGTTACCACACGCAAAGGCTGTTAACAACCACAGTTAGATTTCAAGGATGCAGCACAGCCTTCTTTCAATGCACGAACTCATGTACAGCATTGCGTTTGAGAGAAATGTGTATTCATGTGCCAACTCTTCACAAAAAGGCCTTACTGCTGTGTATCTGCGTTTATATGTGTAGGGAAGGGCTACTCGGGATAAGCACTCCCGTTTTTTAAACGTCCTGGATAATGAACAGATGCTGCAAAAATTAGGAAAGAAACATCGACTCCTCCCAGCAGTGCAACTTTGGCCCGGTGAACTGCGGCGCACTGGCGCACTCGCTCGGGTTGTCCTCCCCGGAGCTCCCGGTGCTGCTGCTGGGGAACATTAAGGGACTTGGCACGGCTCTCCTCCGTCAGTCTGCCAACCTCTCACTCCCTCACTCTCACCGGACTGTGGAGGAAGAGGAGGTGGTGGTTTGTAGTAGTGATGGTGGTGCAGGGGAGGTTTGGGAAATATTTTGATAGATGCTCTCCCATTTCTGGCTGGCTACACTTTTGGACCTGCTCCTCCAGAAACTCATGCAGTGTTTTTTTTTTTTTTTCTGCTGATAAGGCCAAAACGAATATAGGGCCCTAAAACTTGCATAAAAGTAAAACTGAAAACCCAGAACGGGCCTCAGAGCTTGCTTCCTTGGTTGAAACTCATAACCTTAAACAATCCCGCTGAATTAGCTACTGGTCTGATTCCCAAACCAGAGTCAGACTGGGAGTTTCACAGGTTTAAATGTCCAACAAACACGTGTAATATGTAAAAGATAGGACAGTATTAAAACTACAGGACTGGCACCAATTTAAAAACATTTAGAAAAACACAAACATCGCCATCAAACAATTTTTTGCATAATCTTAAGCAACAGTTATCTCTTTTTTTCCCCACTGAAAGTGTTTAACAGCTATACACAATTTTTAATTGAAACTGAGAATTGTTTCGTTTTCTCGTTTCCAAATAAACAAAATTCTCTATCTTTATCCCTTTTTTCTTTACCCCCCCTCCCCATAAATTCGCTGTTTCAGGACCTAATTCTGTTATCTGTTAATTAGAATCTGTGATTTAACTGTTATTTACTTGACCTTCATTTTTCATTTGTACTATCTTTTTATTAGTTTGTTTATGTAAACCAAATTAAGATTTTTTACTTTATATTTTTCCTAGGTGGAAGCCTCATAAGAAGTGGCTTTTAAAAGCATATCTTCCATCCAAACTTTAATGTCTGCACATACCATGAAAATACTGTAGACATGCATATTTTATATATTTATATATGTTAACATCCCCTTTTTCTTTACTTCTTTATAACTGAAGTATTTATTACATCAACCTTTTGTACAGAATACTTCTGTGTTATTAAAATAGAGAGGAATAGAAAAAGAAATATCGGAGTTTAATCATTGCAGGTATTGATATTAATATCAACATTTATATTGTTAACCACCACTTGCAACCAAAAGGCTGTGTTTGTCCTTGCAGAAAGCACCCAGGACATTTAAGGGACCATATGGGTCCTGGGGCAGCGCTCCAAACGCAGCCAGGGTGGCAACGGCTGCCCCCTTTTACTGTGCGCGCGCTCGCACCAGCAATATTAAAGATTAGTGCATTTAAGTTGATTATTTTTCTCTTCATTGCTATTTAAGTACACAGAACGAACTGAAAGAATTCGTGCTGTGTGTTTAAAGTAACAAGTGCAGTCGGTTGCATCCTTTACGAGAAGTTGAGGCGTTACACGATCATATATTTATTTTTAAATCAAAGATATATGTGAGTTTTTGTTAAAACTATCAGAACTGCATCGCCCTTTGTTATGTCATTGGTGTAAAATACTATCGATCATAGAATTAAAAATAAAGCTTTAAATCTGTAGCGAAATCATCAGCAAAGTCCGGAACGCACGAGGCCGAAAGGAATCTTGATTACATTTTGCATGATCAGTGCAATAGTTGATCTGGTCTGAAGCAAAAAGAAGCTACAGAAAGACTTTGCTTTTGGAAATAAACTGTAAAATGAACAATCTCCTGATGGTGACTGAACACACCACGTGGACCAAACGGGAGGTGACGGAGCTATTCGTGGTGCCGAAACAGGTTTCTTCCCTCTATCATGGTATCTTGGCGACCAAGAAGGCCTCCCCACTGAACGCTCGTGTCAGCTTGATTCTGACTAATTCTGAATGTCCACATAACATTTAGTGAATTTCTTGCGGTCAGTTCAATCAAGGATTCATTGTTTAAAAGGTGCTTTTGCAAACACAATCTGCTTGCCAATGCAGAAACGACGTATCTGCACCGATTCACTCGGGAATGGGGGGCTCCAGCAGGTTATGGCACTAGGCCCGGTCAGTGCTGCTGGCTATGCTTTTCTGATATACTTTGTCTGAAAGTTAAACCATGACAAGTGATGGAGAATGTGAAGAAGTGTACTTCACAATAACAATAATAAAAAAGCAAACCAAGTAAAAATTCTTTTAAATGTTATTTTATTTGACCACACAATTGGTTGAATACAAAGTTGAAAGACTTGATTTTTTTATGGAAAAAAAAGAAAAAAAGATCAGCAACACAGGGTTTCTTTCATTTTCAGAGACTATAAACATTAATTACAAAAAGCAATAACAGCAATAAATACGTGCAATAATAATAATAATAATAATAATAATAATAATTAATAATAATAATAATAATAATAATAATAATAATAATAATAATAATAATAATAATAATAATA
>JBAMHW010000023.1:21163488-21175675 GCA_037177495.1 Rhadinocentrus ornatus
GGGGAGAGAGAGAGAGAGAGAGAGAGAGAGAGAGAGAGAGAGAGAGAGAGAGAGAGAGAGAGAGAGAGAGAGAGATGGTGAAGAGCTGCTGGAGCGAGCGCGCCCAATAATGTACAATAAAACTGGCATAAAGAAATGTCACATCAATGCAGGGCAACGTGATGAATTTAGTTAGAATGAGATCCAAAGTGTACCACCACGTTATAAGCCAACCTGAAAAGTGTGCATGTCGTGGACTGAAGCGAAACTGCTAGAACAAAGTCCAACACTGAAGGAGATTTTATGTTAGATAGCCAGATGGACTAATGTCAATAAATTCCACAAATGATATGTGGATATGTGCTTTAAATCAACACATCATGCTGTTACAACTATATTAGAGTAACAATGAACCCAAGTAAAAAAAATAAAAGAAAATGCACATTTTAGCCTTGAATGTATTCATTTTCTCCTCCATTTTGGATTGGCACTTTCCGTACAGTATATGATTTTTTTTAGTATTATTTATACCTGTTCCAACTTACCTCGGCTCGCGCTCTTCGCAGTGGATAGGAGGCGGAAAAAAAGGAAACCCAACGCGCTTTACTTTCAAACCATCTTCGGCGACGCACGGGCGAGCTCAGCACTGCTCTCTGTCTGCGTACAGGTGCAGGATGCGCGCAGTTGTCTTTCGCTGCTGCTGATGGCTCCTTCAGTGCTTCTTCTTCTCTTCCTGCACGCGCACTCGAATAACTGCAGCCTGGGCCGTCTTGGCGTGTCTGTGTGTATATGTGCGAGGAAGTAAGTGAACATGTAGGAACGTGTGTGTATATGTATGTATGTATGTGTGTGTGTGAGTGCGCGTATGGCAACCGTGAGCTACCGGGGACGGGGTTACATACCAGCAACGGCTGTGATGCCAGCGCCCATATGGCTGGCACGTCACCGGCAAGAGCCATCACATGAGAGCCCGGTGATTGACATGCGCCCGCATTCGGAGAGATTTGCCCTCCCGGGGGAAGAGAGACGCACAGAGAGAAAGAGGGAAGGAGAGAGAGAGGAGGAGGAGGTGGTGGTGGTGGAGGAGGAGAAGGAGGAGGGCTTCGCCATCTGTCACCGCGGTAGCGCTCACACAGCCAGAAAAAAGGAGGAAAACAGGAGAGAGAGGGAGAAAATAAAATGGAGGAACAACAAAACTCATCATTGTTGACCTGTGCTGCTGCTCCAAGACATGTAGGCCACTTTTTAAATCCAAATTTCCTTTTCACCTGCCAAACTCACCAGTTAATGGCCAACAAATGATAGGGAAGCACAAATAACTCTGCACTCAGAACCAGGAATATGCTATTAAAAGATGTAAATACAGACAAGTAAGCATGGCAAGGTCAATGTATAACATCACACATACTCATTCCCAGTAGAAGTAGGGAAGTCTCCCATGAGGTATCTGAAATATGTTTAAGTGACTATACAGTAAATAAGCTATGACCTGTGCCAGCCAAAGCTGGTATTAAATCAATCTGCACAAGCAATCCATCATCCTCATGTGCAGCTTCTAAATGTGGAAAAATTATCCAAATGTACTGTAAACCTGTTATAAAATTAAAGCAATTAACTCTTTACCAAGTGAACAGTGGGAAAATGGTTTAGTTTTGGTTTATCCTCCACCACATCTCTGGTTCATGGCTGAGTGGGAGTAGGGGGATGGGGATGCATTATAAGTGCATTAAGGCCATGGAACAGAAGGCATATTGTTTATTTATTTACTTAATTGGATCAAATTATGCTTCCATGTATTCAGAGTAACCGCAACATAAACCAATTGTGATTTGTTCAGACTCTTGCGGGCCTATCACTGAGCACAGATTACCCACTTTCCAGATCTTCAAATGAATCTGATTACAACCTATAATATTACGTAGACAAATGCTATATATAGGGTGTTTATGTGTGAAAATCAAACGTCTTGCTAGGTCCAAGAGATGCTGCTTGTGTTTTCCACATGTGATGCTGAGTGAGGGGCGCCTGCAGGGGAGAGCATCAGAAAGGCGTACACAGGGAGAGTGTGAGACCCAGGTGTGCAGGCCCACTAGGGATGTATGACAAATGAGGAGGAAGAGGGGTGTAGCAGGGGATGACAGGGAATTGATGCTGGTTGGAGCTGGTAGAGGTGCCCAGGATTTAGGAGGAGGCATGTTGGCACATGAAAGGCAGAGATACAAGAATTCCCTGCCACCAGCATCCCTAGTCCCTCCAGTTTGTCAGATTTTCTGCATTGTGTCTATCCCAGCTCAGAGATCTCTCTATTTAGGAGGCATTAGTGAAGTAAATGAGCTTGATGACCACGAAGTCCAAGTTGGCACAAAGAGGCCCACTGGGTTGAAGGAACAGGGACAGGAAGAATGAGAAATGGCTGATAGAGGCTCATCATGTCCTTGGACCCACAATCACCCCTCTCCTCCACAGACGTGTCTTAGGGACTGTTTGGGAGGTTGCAGGGTCATTTCTGGGGTCACCAGGAGTGTGGCAGCTGTGGGTAGGAAGCTGTGGTGCTGCACATTCACTAATGTGTCTCATTCCTTATGGGATTAGGGGATGATAACCTGGCACTACCCCAAGCCACGGTGGAGTGATTGTGTCAGCATGTGTGTGCAGAGGGGCATCAAGCTTCACCAGCAGCCAAAGTGGTGCCCTATTCTACCTCAGCTGCACTGTAGAGCAAGGGGGGTTGTGAGAGCTGTGATCAAGGGGGTTTGCCTCTCAACAAGTTCCAAACAACCTTCAGCTCACCTTGCCAAAATAAATGCTAAATGTCAACAGCACGGCTTTAGCCACCACTGGGCTCAAGACGACTCCAATCAGGGCGACTTTGATCGGATAACAAAACACTGGATGAGAGCTTGTTTTGAATTGTGGCATTTTAGAATGACCACCTGCTGTGCTTTTCTATAGATGGAAAACATGAAATCTAAATGCAAATCTAAAGCTCTTCCCCTTTAAGATATTAAATTCCCCATAACTTCTCTTCCTCTGTGGTCAAATGACACCTAGTAGTTTTTCAAAGTCATCAAGCCACACCTCTGCACCTTTGTCATCCCCCCTTCCGTTCCACCTCCTCTCCCTGTCAGACATGCAGGTTTTGACCTGCACTTCACTTGTCTTCCTGGAAGAAATGAAAACTTCTTCTGTGTCAAATATGAGATATGGTACACACAGAAAAACACGGTCTACATACACACATGCACAGGGACCCCCCCCCCCCCCCCCACCAGACTCCTGAACCCCATCTGCACTCTCCTCTCTCCAGCCCCCTAATTGCTTATGCACAAATGCAAATGTCTATTAATTAATTACTTGACTAATTAGTGCAGTGGTATTTTAGGGCGATAAATCAAGTGGAGATGGGGCTGAGGACGGCAGGGCAGGAGGAGGGCTGCATGGAGCATCCACAATGAACCCACACCAGAGGGAGTCTCCTACTCTACGAGTCTTGCGTGGTGGATCTGCACAGCAGAGCTTTTGGAGAGAGATGCTGCTTTAAAATGCTGAAGAGGTGAATAAGTGAGGTGAGTGCTTCATGTTGTGGAAGGAGAGGCGTCAAAGGTAGAGAGGATAAGAAATGGAGGTAGAGAGGTGACCTCTGCTCCTCCAACTGTGCTGCTTCCTGGCATGTCGCCAAGCTTGGGATGCTCATTGCACCCATTTTCACAAAGGGGGAAGTATCAACTAGAGACTAAGACCACTTCTATTGATTCATATTTATATTCATACTGTAAACCTTGTACAATAGTTCAATGAGGATAACAGCTGGCATCATTTGCGCAGTGATACTGATGTGATAATTGTGGCATCTGCGATTGGGAGGTGAATAATCTAGCAGCCTTGGAAAACTGTATCTGTGTACATGTGTGTGGGTGTTTGAATGTGTGCCTGTAGGTTTGCCAGGCCCCCACCATAGGTACCCATGGAGATCTCCGGACTAAAATATTCATTCTTGTTTGCTGGCCCAGACAGTGTGGTCCTAATTGCAACATCAGAAAGCTCCACCTCTTCTTCTTGTCTGGCTTGGCTGCAGCAGAGAAAACCTCATCTGGGAGCAAGATGCATCTGTGAGTATGTGTGTGCATGTATGCGTGTTTGTGCATATACACTTGTACATACATCCTCCTTTCTGGGGTTAGATGTGTGCTTGGCTCACTCTTTCCTCACTTTCTAATTCATCCACAAATGCACCAAAAAACATTTCAAGAAGCAGTTCAGTCTCAAATTTGTTTTATTTGCAGCATGACACATTTTCAGTGTGTCCTTCATGCCTTATTCTCCATGTCTGTGACAGTTTGGTCAGCTGGTGATCTCTCAACATGTCAACGTGTCTATCTGTTGATCTGTCTGTCCACAGGGTGAGTGTGAGGCTCTGGAGTTTTTCATCAGTTCCAGTGCCAAACCTACCCCTTGCTTTGCCAAGCTGAACCATCTTGTGGGATTTTTGGCTTTTAATTATAGTAAGAGAGGATTAATTATGGCATTGGAAACAAGGGGCCATGCATTATTGATGCTATGAGTGAAGGGCTGGAGGGGGTAGAGGGTGCTAATTAAATCACTGCCCTACTGCCATGTCCTCCTCTGTCTCTGCCTTCACCATGTCTTCCACCTGCTACATCTTCAGCAATCCATCCTACTTTTCTTCTTAATCATCTATTTAAACAATCACAGGATATTTTTTCCCTCTTACATGCTAGACTTCATTAGCTAACACTAAAATCTCCATTTAAAAGTTTTGAAACTCTACAGCTATGCTCACCTTTTTAACGATCTCCTGTCGTACAGCGTTTACTTCATTGTCTCAGTCACTTTTCAGCTTCTTTTCCTTCTGCTTCCATCCGTTTGCAGGGCTCTGCAAATGGTTTATCCATCTACAAATGTCCTCTAGTAATGACTTGTTAGATTTGTTTCCATCCTAATTGAGAACCAAGTCTCAGTTTCAACCCTAGATAGGAAAGCTTTTTGCTATAGTCAACATGGGACAAGCTTTATGCAGTCAAATGTGACAAAATGCTGCCATCTGCTGGAATGTATTCTTAAACGGCAGCGTAGTTATTTATTTATTTTTTGTAATCAATGTTGGAGTTCCTTTTTTTCTCATTGAGTTATGAGAATCTAAAGTTCATGCTCTTAATGTTAATGTAATGTGTCTTAGTGTAATTAGATGTTTAATGTGATCAACTGTCATATAATGCCAACACAAGTTAGATTAACTGAGTAGAAAATGTAACACCATTTCTCCGTTACTGTACCATGCTTACCTAATATAGTGAGATGAGCTGGTGGATTATGGAGTTAGACAACTTCCTTCCTTTTTCTTGTTAAATATGTCACTTTTTTCACATTAATACTGCTATTGCACACAAAGCTGCGAATAAGGTGAAACTTAATAATGGTCCCATCAAACGTCTTCTTCTAAGCTGATCTCTGTACTCTGTATCACTGTGCTTTTGCTTTGTTGGTCTGTGAGGAGTGGTGAAAATTTCCAATTCATTTATCCAAGTTAGTGTGAAACAAAACAAGAACAAAGAAAAAAAGAAACATAAAAAGCTGCATCAATGTATAAACATCCCAAAACATAATTTAGTTCTATACAGTTTCTTTCAATGTATATGAACAAATTTACAGTAAGAAATAATTATTTTTTAATTAGCACTATGTAACTTTCTGACTTCAAAAGTATGTGATTCTGACTTGTCACCATTGTTGCCTTGCAACATCCCTGAGAAACTGCACTTCACAGCTATTTTTCCTGAGATACTGCTTTATTTTACAGCAGCATTTCGCTTTACTGCACTGTGTCCCATTCCAGTGACTAGAAATGAGCACAATGGACATTTTTAATGCACACCGTGGTTGATTCAACAATAAGATCCAAGGGGACATTATTGAAAGAAGCGAGAAAATGAAAATGGTAAAGGGACACAGTATAATACAAGAAAAGAGTCAACATTGGACAGACTTTTATGTGTTGGAAAGAGCTCAGAGAAGAGACAGGATGCAAGATGGATGTTGAAGCAACTGTTGTAATGACTCCTTTGCCAGCGTTCAGTTTTCCAGCTTTATTAATAATGACTCATGTCTCCATGTTATTTGATAGAATGAAATACACGTTCAAAAGAGTCCGTTTTGTTTTGTTTGTTTAATTTAGGAAAATTACTTTTACCTTCAGTGTTCCAAATTGTATTATGTTGTTGCAAGGAGTTTTTAACCTTCCCCTGTTTTTGCCCACCATCTTCTGTCCATTTTATTTTATTTTATTTTTTTAATGGTCAGATCCTTTCCTCTTCATGCCTATGATCCTGTATTTTCGAACACTTCGATCATGTTGTGCTTCATTGGAGGGCCTACACCAGTTGAAAAAAACGTATAATCTCCTTTGTAATTATCTGATTCATAACTTACTTTCAGGAGGATGTACCCCACTTTTCAGCCACAGCTTCCTCATGGATATGTAGTCAACATGTAATCAGAAAACCTGGTCCTTACTCTAAAAAACAAAACAAAGAAAGAAAATTCAGTTGATCAAAGGAGTTAATACTACTACTACTACTAATAATAGGTCTGTCAGGAAAATTTTTTGTTGGAGCTTGTAGTAATGCCAGTAGACCAGCAGATGGCGAACATGCACCCAGCACCAGCCACATTATGCAGCATAAAGTTGGTGCTGAAGCTGCTGGGAGGTTCAGCTTCCACAGGTGTACCTGTCTGTAGCTGTTCATGCAAGAACAACCTATTTATTGTCTGATGGTATGTTGCATAATTGGATGGAGGGGGATGAGTGAGGAGTCACGTGAAGACAGGCTGTGTGTCTCTGTGCCCTTCTACACAATTACATGTTTCATTGGAACAAAGCTTCTCTGTGATCCAGATTAACGGAATATTTCACCTTTTCTTGGAGATGTTTGTCCCTGGACTTCTCTGTGAGTGAATCAGCTGTACCTGGCAGGTAGAAAGAAATTGGTTGAGTAAAGTAATGATTTTTGTTTAATCGTATATAATACTTAACTTCTTCGTTTGTTTTTTTTAATATTCAAAATGCATACCCAGAATGCATCTGGTCTTTATTGCTACTCAGGTATCATTCGTAGGGAGTGTGTGAAATGCTTTCATAACTGGGAGGTTTTTGTCAGCTCTCACTCCCCAGACTGTCACATGGTACAAGATGCTCTGTTCAGGACAGGATAGAATTACACACCTTTTTTCTAGTCTGTGTTTGGAGCTGGCTAAGAGCATCTCCAGTGTGTGTGTGTGTGTGTGTCTGAGAGAGTGCAAAGTATACATGTTGTACGTTTTGTACAGTTTGTTCCTATTTGTTGCCAGAGAGATTACCAAGCTTGGTTTTCTCAGATTGCAAGTGTGATCTATCTTCAGCAGCTTTTCCTTTTGTTTTTGCCAAAACAGTGATTTACTGACGTGGTTGAAACAAGATATATAAACACAGCAAGGCGCAGTAAAAATAGAGGCAGAAACATGTGGGTCTGCATATAGATGGGTTTAGCATCTATCTGTGAATAGTAAGCATCACATTAGCAAGTGACATATCCAACTTAATTAGAGGTAGAAACAAACAAACCAACACATCCCCAGGGGTATTCAGGCCAACAAACACATTGCAGGTGGACTTGAAGTTGTTATGTAACAGTGTAGCCTAAAATAGCAGATCAAATATTAACAAATCAACCAAAAAGCCCAGAATCAGGTCATTTCAGATGTCAAGATCAGCTACTGTTTGTTAATCCCTTTATGCAGGGAAAAAAAGGGGAAAAATCCTAAACTGAGAAATATCCATTTGATTTCTAATTAGAGCAATTTGTACTTGTCAGTGTGTCAGCAGTGTGGAGTAATTTAGTTAATATGACAGACGGCCCAGGGATTTTACAATGCCTGGCTGCTCTGACATGTTCCTGTAATAGATTTGAAAGCTTACCTGACAATTTGCGTCTCTTGTAATCCATACAGCCAAAAATGTGTGTGTTTGTGTGTGTGTGTTAGGAGAGGGTGGGGTGGGGGTGGGGGGTTGTGGGGCTTGTTTGTAACATTTTTCGCTGTCTGTTGCCTGTCAGAGTTTCAGAGAGCAGATGATGGTGAGCTCACAGGACAGAGCAGAGGGGTAAATATTGTTGGATTTGCCCAAAAAACAGAATGTGTTGTCTGAAATGTAAAAAAAATCTGATTTACTGGCAGCCTAAATCTGATTCTCTGGAGCTGTAATCCAGCCAGTATGTATTATGCATCATGATGTCTCTGTTCTCAGTCAACCTTTAGTAAACAGATGGAGTGATGTTTGTACAGTTAACTCAATGACATTTTTATGTGTAAAATTTCTTACTTTAAAACCAGATAACAGCTTATAGCTTACTATTATTATTATAAATATTACAAGTTGATTGTAGGTTCTAATACCATCTTTGCTCACTGAACTCCCCATTGTTTATTTTTACCCTAATATTGCAGTTTCAGCTGATCATCCTTATTATCTGTATTGTGCTTGTTTTGCCACTTGGTTTTTCAGTCTGTTTGTTTCTTGGTCTTTTTTTTTCTTATCATAGCTCTTCACATCTTGGTTTGCTCACTGGGGTCTACACGCCACACGTTACAGTACTAATTAAATTATTCTAATGAAGCTAGACAGAATATATTCCGCAGCGAAATCTTAATTGCTCACTGGAAATAAACAAAACTGTTACATTCAGGGTCAGCTGGGACATTAAGCTTCTTCACAAAATCATAAAATGGATTCCCCTCTTTGAATCTTCCCATTCAATATGGCTCTTGTTTTTAGATCTTAATAGACTTTTATATACTATAAAGTAACTCTCTAAAATGTTATAACATTTATGAACAAAGAAAAGGGCAGGACCATGATATATGGATGTGGTTGTCTAAAACCTGCTCTCAGATTTAACATTTTTATCTGTTGCCACAGCACTTTATTGTATCTTGGTTACAGTTTTATCACACAACCTTACCTTAGAAATATCTATCCTGTGATAGAACATGACTTTGTTCATTAATATAAAATGTCATGTACCTAAATAGGCCTCCATGCAAACGTATTGTTGGTGAAGTGACATGTTTTCATGCAAATTTATGTTGACTATGAATGGGAAGATATGCAAAGAGAATAAAGATCTGAAAAGAAGAAAAACTGCTATTCACATAAAAATCTTGATGAATTTAATTACAAGCACCTATATGGATCATGTGAGGAATGGAAGGATAAAAACATGAGATTACTGATAAACACAGCTGGCTGCAAAGCAAAGTGATACCTGAACTGGTTTCATATTTAACGGGTTGCTTTGACAAGCATTTTGTAATATAAGGTGAACATGAGGATGCAATAGGAGTGAGCTGTAGCATTAAAGGTATGAAGCCAGCTGAGGCCAGTTTTATGTCAAGTCAGTAGCTGCATGGGTAATTTGTTTAATGCTGAAGCAAGAATTGTAATTTAGAAGCAGGATGCTCAATAAAGAAACTTAAAAGAATTTCTTTCAAATTTTTGAAGAAAGAATAAGATTGCCTGTCAAATAGTTAGCTAGGTGTTTGTTCCTTTTTTCTTTTAGGTGGTTACCAGTGTTCCTTTGTTTAAGTGTTAAATGTGCTCAAGGAAAAACACAAGATTTTAGTATAGTGGTAAAACTAATTTCCTTCCTAATCAAAATAAAAGGCTTCTCTTTACTTTTCTTCTTTTAATCATTGCCTTATTGTTTGACAAATATTACTCGATGTCTAGCTTTATTAAATGCTGGTTTTCTTAAGCGTTTAGTGAGCTGAAGTCTTACATAGAGCCTATTACACATTCCTCATGAAAAATTGTGCAATTCTTGCTGATCACACTACAAGTTATGCAACCAGTGTGGATCAAAATCAAATAGCAGTGAGTAGCTGAAAAGGATTTACTCTATTCAGACATTCAGCAACTACTTCGTCTGTATTTTGTCTGAAAAATGTCGAGCTTTCTTAAACCAATGGCAAAAACGAGCCGCTGTTTGCAGGCGTGTAGAGGTCCTTTGGACAGGAAGGGCTTTGTTTAGTCAAGAACTCTTGAAAAATCAACCCCCTCATTTACTCATGCATACAAACAGTGAAAGAAATAACATTATTGTATGTTCAGCTTGTTCTAACCGGCGGGATAAACATTCAGATGACTCTTTATTCTGGACTTTGTAGATGGCTGATGCAATCCCAGACCACCATACCTACCTTGACCTTCCATAATCTGCCCACAAAGCCCCTCTGGCCACATATTCCTCCTCCTCTGCCATCACTATAGCTATCTCCTTCATTCCAGCCCATGTCAAAGCTCAACTCTGCCCCCAGGCCAAATCCACAGCTCTCCACTGTCCAAATCCCATTGCCATGTGAGTGAAATAACAAGGTCCAGAAAGTAGTACTGGATGTCACCAACAGTAGTCCGCATTAAAAAAAATCTGTTTATTTTTCATCTAATTAGATTGTTTCTCTTTTTCATATTTAAACCATAAAAATCTAACAAAGATTTTGGCATCAATTTTATTTATTTTTTATTCTACTTTAATCTGGCTTTTGATAAGACGATATCTTGTGCATTTCTCTGTTACAATGATTATGCTTTTTCTGAAACCATCATGTGCAACACAAGCTACAGGTCAAATTATGCCAGTAGGATCAGCTGCTGTATCCCCATGTACATTCCCTCTACATGCGCCATGCATCATTTTCCTCTTGTTTATCGCTCTCTGCTCCTTCTGCTCCCTCTGCTCCCTCCCCCTCTCAGCATAAATCTCTCATTCACAAATAGAGGCCAAAAGAGGCTCAGCTGATGTGATGAGATTATCATTTTTTTCTGATTACAAATCAACTTCAGCTTAGATAGGTAAAAAAATAAATATATAAATGAAAATAAAAACACAACAGCCACCTCCCCACTTTCTCTCCTCCCCTATTTGTTCTGACCCCTCCCCATCTCTTGATGTCTCCTCCCACCTCTCTCCCTCACAGCCAGATCTGAGGACATGCCTCAGTCACTCCTGCACACAGGTTTTAAGAGCATGCATATAGAGACAGAGAGAGAAAAAGATCAGAGGTAGAGGAGAAAATTAGCAGCTGCTGAAGAGGTAAAGTGGGCAGGAGGTGAACAAAGTTTTTAGTTTTCTAACAGAGGCAAAAGAAGTCTGGTAGTGAAGAGGTGAGGCAGGAGTCAGACGTCTTTAGGAGTGGGACTACCCAGCAGTGGGAGGTTCCTCCAGGGAGAGTATAGAGATTTTTGGAAGCGTCCTCTTCTCTCAGCTGGGAGTTCAACCCCAGGATCCAGAGCCATGGAGCCCTCCATGTCAACCCAGGTCGAGGGGGAGCCCAAGGAGAGGAAGAAGATCCAATTTGCTGTGCCAGCCTCTGCACCCACCAACCTGGACCCCCGGCAAGTGGAGATGGTGAGCAGGCGGTGCACAGATTACTGTTTGATCCATAAGGACAGATCACAGCTCTATTTAAGCTTTAACTCTAACTTGATTGCGTGATTTAGAAGTGAATAGCTTTTCTCTTGACTACTATCTTTTATAAGAGGGAAGGGATTGAACTGATTGTAAAGTGCTGTGCCATTACTTTTCCACTTAAGAACAGCATCTGCCTGCATCACCCTTGTTTTGTTTTTTTTGTTTTTCAACCCTAAACAGGTTTTTTAACAGAGCTGAATTTGAAAGCTGACTCTGCCTCACTTGAGAAATTCTGTTGACACTTCCCTCTCTGCTTCCTCATAAGTTAATGCCCTACTGTCTCCTCTCATCTTGACCCATTTTAGCAATGTCACTGAAGTTATTATCTTGCTTCTTTTTTATCTGCAACAGCAGCAAAAATCCTTTGACATTTAGTTTGTCACGTCTCCTACCTTATATATGTATTTTTTCACTCTCTCTGACCTGAGCTCTTAAGCTTTTTTGTGTCAAACTGACGCATAAATATCTTATAACTAACTCAATGTGGCCCATATCTTTCTCTGAGAGGTTTATGTTAATTTTTTTTCTGAGACAACACTGATCTCTCTTTTTGGCTGTAATGCTGGTGGCTCTTATTTTAGATCTGGGATAAGTGGGCCAAAGTAGTTTGATATCAAAGAAGATCGAGGCCAATGGCTCATTTCTCCTGAGAGCTTCATGAGGGGTGTGTGTGTGTGTGTGCGGGG
>JBAMHW010000023.1:21180576-21204941 GCA_037177495.1 Rhadinocentrus ornatus
CTCCCCCAGCCGAGGCTCAAACCAGCGACCTTCTTGCTGTGAGGCTGCGGTGCTAACCACCACACCACCGTGCAGCCTGCAAGGACGTGTAATGTGTAAAATGTTAAAAAACACATTAAAAAAAATATATATATATATTGAGCAGTATGGAATGACAATTCACCTGATTACACCCAACTGATCTCACAGAAATCCATCAAATAACCACGAGGTCATCACACTTGTTTACTTGTTCACGGGACGTAATTGTTCAAACTTACATGCCAGGATCATGGAAAGCAGGGCAGTGTTAAGTCAACGGCGGAGCTTTGTCGTAGTATCTGCATGACTTTTCTGGTCCTGGTGTTCTGTTGAAACGTACTACCTTGACGAAAGATGCTACCGCAAGCTGAATTTATAGGTTTATCTGTCAATCTGTGCTACCCTTTCAGAACAGAATTCAGCACATATTTTTTCATACAATTCACAGTTTTGTGTGATAAAAAATAGTTAGTTAGTTAGTTAGTTAGTTAGTTGAAATATCATTAATCCACATATTTGTCTTAAAACTAAAGTACACTAGCTCTTTAGGTACAGTTTTACAAATAATGTCACAGGTGTTCCAAAATCACATTACTACATTAAAGTATGCTACCTTATGTCTATTTATGCAGGTAGGATGGTTTAACAGTATAAATTGCCCCGTTAAAGTGTGCTACTTTATATAGTATATTTATGCAAGTAGGATGACTGTGACATATTACATTACCCCATCAAAGCATGGAACCATATATTTTATGCAGGTAGAATAACTCGACAGTTAAAATGTGTGCTTCAGCCACAGCTGACGAAAGTGTCACAGCAAGCAGGTTTAAACATGAGGTTGAGGGTAGCATGGATTTGTGGGCTGCCCTCGACCCACATATTTATGATGTTTTCGTGTTTGTGAACAACAAAATAAAGACACAAGTTACATTTTCTAATGCACACAAAATGTTTTATAATATATTTAATACTAAATCAACTTTGGTCAGGCTGCTCTAACAAATGGTTTGTATGACTTCTTATGAAAACGAATGCACGGATTCTACGAAATGCTGAGCCTATCAGGGCAATGATAAATCAGTGGAGGTGATCTGTCATGTTGTTTGCAGCACTTTTCTGGTTTCTAAAGCAACAACAAAAAAAAATGCAGGAAAAGCAGAAATATGTTTTAATATCTTTATGATAATCTCACTGATTTAACTATGGCACACACTGAATGTTTTGCTCTTTAATAACGATTTTTTTGTGTGCAGATTTGTGGTTTTTTAGTCATCATATCATTTTGAATGTAACCTGACCACTGACTCTTAGATAGTTTATTTATAAAGAAAATGATAGCTTCATTTGAAAAGATCATTTTGTTCCCCTGTTATTAAGTAATTGCTAAAATTGGTAATAATAATAAGTATAAGCTTAATTTTACAATAAAATGGGCTAAAGACATGGGACCAACTGTTAAAGAAAACTCTTGGCCTGAGCTGTTATGTAATAACTCGTCTTATACCCATCAACTCGGGGTGCTGTCAAATATAGATAAAATACATTTCCACCCATTTGTCAATTAGATTATCAAGAACTAAATCCACACTAGAATTCACCATCCATTCAACCCCCCCTCCACCTCCTCCTCCTCCTCTCTCTCCCCTTTTGCAACTTTAAATTTGATACAGAATAAACCTTTTATGCAAAAACTACAATGATTGTTCTTCTTCAGGGTTTCAGAACAAACTCTAAATTTTGGGTTACAAAACTGTAAATCTGTTATGTAAATCAAAAAGTTAATAAACTCAATAAAAAGAGCAGAAAAAAAACCCAACAACTCTCAAATGAGCTTCGAACAGGGAGATTTTAATGTAAAACCCAAAGTGACGTAACATGTGTTGCTAACTATGGCTATAAAGCCTGTATAATGTACTTAATTATGAGGGGATTTGCAACATCTGGTTAGGATGCCTCCTGGACACCTCCATGATGAGGTGTTCCAAGACAAGGGTCTGGGGAAGACCCCAGACATGCTGGAGGGATGACGTTGTGTGGGAATCCCCCTGGACGACCAGGAAGAAGTAGCAGGGGAAAGGGAAAGTCTGGGCTTCCCTGTTTTTGCCTGCCGCCCCATTGAACCCGACTTCGATAGGCTAAAGAGAATGTGGATGGGTGGATGTTAGCGGTGAATAGTGTTCCACAGTTAATTTAGTAAAATTGTGATAACGATAGAAAAATACATTTTTTGCTGCATTAGAAAATGTAACTTGTGTTTTTATGTTGTTGTTCTAGAACCAAAAAAGTCATGCAGTCACCACGACAAAGCTCCACCATTATCTTACCAGTACCCCGATTCCACAGTTCTGCAGCCCACCATCTTAGATTTGGTGTTGCTTTGATTGTCAGTCACTTGCTCGTCAATGTAGTAGCCTCATTTGCCAAACCAAGTCAGGCTGTGTTCATGGCAAGAAATAAATAAAGTACATCCCACAATTTGTGTACTTTCTAATCAGCAGCGGTACACTAAAATCACAGTGCATCTGAAGCACTTCATCTTTTCTATATTGATAGAAGAACAGGATTACATGGGCACAGCGGGGATAGAAATGGGGGGTGGGGGGGATAAAAGCTGGTCAAGATTTGTAGCTGCTCAGGAGCTAACTTGTCACCAAATATTGTCAGATGTCAGCATGTTCAATGCAGCTGCATCAGCATCAGGATCTGGACTCTGAACTGCACCTTTCAGCTGCCTCTGACCTCCCTCCTGATTTTATTCTCAGAAATAGCTAATGTAGCTGGAGTCTCTTTGCTCATTAAAAATCCACATGATGCTCATGCCGATGTGGGCATATTGAGTGGAGCACTGAAGCATGACTCGCGACAAATGGGACTGGTCTCAATCCCTGTTTCATCAACACTAAGAAGACATGGCATTATATTATTGCCAAAGTGTGAGTTGTAATCTCTGACATTTGAGGCTTTTCCCCCCCAACGTTTATCCATCTGCAGCTTAATGAACTTGCACAGGGACACACCAGGTCAGCTTTGACATGTTTGGTGATTAAATTACTTCTTGCACACTGATTATAGACTAAAAATCATTTAACATGACCACAAACAAATCATTATTAACTAAAATTGATGTTAAAACCTTGCCGTTGGGAGTTTTTTGCATCCAGACAGTATAAGTGAGCTGCATAGCGGCTTTCAACATAAACCTTTTTTGTCATTTATCTCCTGTGGGTAATATGACGTTGTAGATGAGTAACTATAGTCACCCTGTCCTCTGTTTGTGCCTGAATGTTGACCTCTGGAACTACTCTGTTAAAACAACAGTCTGCAATACCACTTAATCTGAGTGCAGGGACAAGAAAAGCAAAATTATCTAAGCAATCATAGACTGTTAGCCATGCCATCATCTCTAGGAAAGCTTTGACTGGCACCTCCCCCTCCCCTGTTGTGCACTCTGGCCTGGCAGGAGGCTTCTTGTCACTCAACAGCCAGTGGCACATTTTCAGCGCAGTGCTGTGACGGTAAATCTTTCCTCCAACAGTCTCTGAAGCAACAAGCCAAACAGTTATCAAAAACCAATTACATAAATGCTGACGGGTGTTATGAGACAGTGGAGAAGGAGTGTTAGGAAGTAGGGGGGTTATCTGAGTATGATATAATTCTTCCTGTGGGTGCAGCATAATTCCATCTTCTATTTGGGGGTCATTGGAGAGCCCCTCCAGATGCTATCTGCAACCCATCTGTTTATCTAGTTAGCCGGTGGGGAGGCCAAAGGTCTCAGTGAAACTGTTATGTGGAGGGTGGAAAGCAACATGCAAAAGCCTCTTTGACTTGTACTAGTTAAGTGATGCCATGCTTTTGATAGGAACAAACCCATCGTGCATAGACCTACTTTTGTTGTTGCCATTTGTGCAGAAACGTCCTAGACTTGCTTTGAAAAAATAGCCGGAAACTCAATAAGCAGTTGTTATGCAGGGAAACCTTGTTAAAAGCCTGGAAACACTGTTTGATAATGAATGGATATAACCTGAATTCGTCTGGCAGACTAGTAGCCATATTTGATCACTGCTATTTGCTACTTAGACTTTGCAAAAACGTTTTGTCTGCCAGCTTTTTTCAGAGGTGGCAGCATGGCCTGGTTATATAATTGGCTCTATACATACTGCAACTGATAGTGTGTCCAGTTCTCTGAGCAAAGCAAAAACCAGGGTGCATATGATCAAAAACTACCAGACAGAGATGATGTCAGTTTATAAAGCTGATGTCCGTCCCAGAAAGAAATTGGAAATAAACACGCAAGATAAGCAATACCCCCGCAATCCTTGTAATTACATTCTTTAAATTTCATTTTAAAAAAAGCGAGTAAAAACATCCTGAGGTGTATGAGGAGTTTGGCATTTGTATGCATTACTAATTCCTAAACCGAACAAAACCAAGGACTATTTTCCACCTCACTGTTTTATTGAATTCATTGTGAGACTACATTTAGAGCACTGCATGAGGCCCTGCCACTTCATTTTAGAAGACCCGCTGGGGGCCTTGGTTCAAGGAAAAAGGTTGATATCATGACTTAGTTTAATTGAGTTGCTCTTTAAAGCTCAATCTAGCTAAAGATCACAGCAGCTGGAACAAACTGCTCCTTTAACCCAGAAATGGGCAGAGATGAAATGGATCAGGGACTTAATGTACTGCACACTTACCTGAGGTTGCACATAAGTTTAAGGACTTCCAACTGAAAGTGATATAGTGATAAGGAAAAAGATTAATGGCAAATGTTAGTATGGAGTTATATTAAGTCAGCTTTGATCAGTAAAAAAAACTTGGAGAATTTAGGGACAAAGCAACCCATATGGTGATCTGCATTTACCCAAATGTAACTAATTAACTCAAAGAGCAAAACTCAGAAAGGGAACTAAGAAGTCAAACCAAGCCAAAAAGTTTAGGCTTTATTTATTGGCATTTGGCAATCTAGCACTTCTTCAATCGGTCAAATTAATTCCAAAAAATTACTTAGAAAAAATCTGCTGGAGTACACCATACTATACCAAGCACAAACTGGAGGGCAAATATCAGGGCCTGTATGTGGACAAATGCCATAACTGCAAATCAATATTGTAAAAATCCATATCTACCCATCAGGAAAGACATGGATTTGTGCCACCAGAGTTGGAGCTTCATATGTTATGGGCCTGAGTGATGCTCCCACCATCTAACTGAGTTGTCAAATAGACACTGTTTAATAAGTTGACCTGATGTAATTGAATGTTTTATTGGCCACAAGCGATGCTAGTGATCAAAGAAACAAGATGAAAGCTATCTTTCTTTCTCTGCTGTCTTTTGCGTCGATGTCAGATCTGCACAGCAGATTTCCCTGGCTGTCGAGCTCCTTTCTGTCTCATCCCACTGAACCCCCAGAGAACCCTCCGATCTAGTTTATGCAGTCCTACTGCAGCAGCTTTTTATAGGGTTGGCATGAGAGCACCAACTTAGAACACGGCCTCTGGAGACCAGACCCATATCAGCCAATCTGCACCCAGGCTGCTAACCAAGACAGAACTGAGCCAACACACACAAACAGAGTGCTTGTGCACACTCAGAAAGATGCAAAGTCAACAGTTAGCAGTGACTCATGAACCCTGGAGTTCACACTGAAAAAGGTAGCGAATGAATTCTGGCTACTTGTCCTTTGCCCCAGACTACAGTTGATTAATGTATAAATGAAGTGTTTGAACTTCAACTTGTTTAAAAGATTTATATCTATGTAGCACATCTAAAAATTTGAAAAAGGTTTTTACATGGGTTTAAAGAAAAGAAAAAAGAAAAAGAGAAACTAAGTACCTTATTCAGGACATATAAGAACATATTTGTTACAATTATGATTTTTTAAAAATCAGCTTTGCCAAATGGCATGTTTCTCTCTCTGTTTCCTAACGCAATGCACAGTGAGCACATTATTCAAATTCACTCATAAGCTTTCATAAGCACCTGCACCTCCTTTTCTGAGTTACAATCCATGAGCAAATGTTTTTTATCTGGAACGAAGCTGTAAAAATCCCAGTGAGATGCCGCTTCCTTTTGGGAGAGTCTGCAGATATGCACTTGTAGAACCACAAAAAAGGCCACCACAGCTGCTCACGCCGAGCAAACTCGCTGCAACTGGTCTCAGTACAAAAACAATCACTTCCAGCGGTGCAGAGGGTCGAGAGATTGGGAGCAAGAGGCTTTAAAGATGGGGGGTGGGGGGTCAGAAGGATAAAGCATAGCTGGAGTAATCTCACACGCTGGGCTCCAGTATTGCCATAACTGAGGGAGTCACATACAACATTACGTAACTCAGGCAGAGCAGGGTGTTTGTAAGGCTGGAAAATTACTAGTCACTGTGTGTTTGTCATCTGGCACTGACAATGTCGCCACCAACTCTGTCACATCACTGTGCTTATGTTCAAGAGAGAGTCACCATATATGACAGGTGCATTTTTCAAATCCGTGATTCTATTAAGCTGTACCTCAGAAACTGTATGACAGGCTGCTGTCATTTTCCTGTTTTGCCATTTGACAAGATTAATAAATGACATCAGGATGACTATCACTCACACACACGCACACACATTACATGGGAGCACTCATTCAGGTAAATGGATGATCAGATTATGTCCCTCTGTGACCTCAATTATCCCACACAATCATTTTACTTTACATTTATCTCACTGTTCCCATTATTAATTGTGATTGAATGACAGTGGACTGAAATCCTTTCCTGTTTTCATTATTCAACAATTGTTCTCAGTGACACTTTATATAAGAGAAGCACTTTTGAGTCATTAAGGGAATTTATGAGTGAATGATCATTTTTGAAAATCAAACAATTAAAGCAAATATCTCAATTCTGGAGTTAATTATGAATAAAATATATTGTGTCTGCCTCACAGCTTGTCCCATTAACCCTCCTGATGTTAAAAACAATAATAAAAAAAACAACAACCAAAAAACAAATAAAATTTTATAGTTTTGATTCCACAACGCTTGGGTGTTGGTTTTATCATGACAACATCTGGTGTCTGCTTTCAATTATGGGCTGTGCATGAACCACCTTAGGGTTGCTCTGCAAAGCAGGTAGCAGGTGTCAGGCAAACAGAACCAGCAGGCTTCTTAGCAGCATGATGCCCTGGGTCTCCACACCTTTCAGGGGAGACACAGGGGTGACAAAGAGGTTTCAGAGGTAGCCTTGAATAGATACATCCTGTCACTCAAGAGAGAATATAAGGAAAGGAAAGAGCAGACATTTCTGCAAGCAAAAGGGAAATAACAGAATTGCAGTCATGACGCACTCGGGTGATGGAAAGAAAAAGGAAAGATGAGGGTAATGTAGCTGCAAGGGAATGAAGAATGGATGTGGAAGTAAACAGGATGGAGGAAGCAGAGGATCAAGTGAGATAGAAATGAGAGGAGAATGAAAGAAATATCTATACTGTTACTCTAGGAATCACAGAAAAACTTAAAGTTGTATTATGAGATTAAAGTGTGAGTCTAGTGTCATAAATGCGAGTGAAATCCATGGTTGATTGCTCTGTGTTGTCAAATTGGACAGGGGCAGGTTTCCAGCATGCTGCTCAACAAGCCTTTGCTTTGGCAACATTCGCCCTGCTGTGATGACGCACACCTCACTGAACAAGACATAAGGACTACAAACACAAACACAACTCTCTGTTTGGAGCTGTTCTACACAAAATTAAGCAAGGATACTTAGGTCTCTTTCTATGGTGTTGTGTGGTGCTGTAAACAGCAGTGCACATGTTCATATTGTGGCCAAGGTTGGATTGTTTTACAGAAGAAAGACTTCAGTACCTTGTTTGCTTCACCTGCCAATCCCTCTGCACTAATTTTATTATCAAGCACTGAGCTCTAAGTGTAAGATTTTCTTCTTGAATTAAGACCTCACACACTCTGCTCAGGGCAGTCAAGTGATACTCCACCCAGATATTATCTTTTGAGTATGGAACAGCTACTTCCTGTTTGCTTGAAAGGTGGCTTGTATGTTTGCTCTTTCATGGAAACCGCTATGTTAACTTACTCTGTTGTTAAGTGTTTCACGGTAACATTAACATAATGGTTAAATGATAGTCTTGGCCATGTCATCTGGTCTGATTTGTAAACACCTGGGTGAGTGCTGTTCATAGGGGCCATAATTTGCATTATAACATTCTGAGTTATATCTAAAGGTATGAACAAACAACAGAAATGTCCCAGACCTGCGCAGACTAATAATCATTTCATCAAAATAAATATTTGATGAAATCAAAGATGGAAATCAGGGTGTGTGACATGCTGAGTTAGCTGTTGACTTTCTGTTGTCACTGCTGCCTCCGTTCTTGGGCACTTGTTTGCTGTGCTGAGCACCCAGACTGAGCGCTCTCACAGATGGGGCATCAATGTTGCAAGTTGTATCGGCTGAAAAAAAGATGTCAACAAATTCCCAAAGTGGTGATGGAACATGCACTGAAAATACAAGAGAGCCAGGCATTCACCGAGGCTCCAGATATGGCCAGTGGTTGTAATACCCAATACCAAACAAGGGCCCTCAATACTTGTGGAGCAGTTATCACCTAATCTAGTCTAGTAATTTGCTGGTTGATAAAGCTGACAATTGAACTTGAACTATGTAAGTTGTTCAGCCTTATAACCCCCACCCCAAAGAAACCCCAAATGTTACACTATGTGCATGTAATGGTTGTACAAAATGTTAAAATAAAGAGGAAATATTCATTGTGAAGGAAACCATGAGGGATATCAGCATTATGCAAAGTGGTTATTTCCCAGAAATGTAAAATAATAACATATTTTTGTTTTCATTTGTATCTTGATTTAACCTGTATGCAGCACTTTGTTCAGCTGTGGTTGTTTTAAAGTGCTTCACAATTAAAATTGGCATGGCATAGCATGCTAAACTGGGTAAAACTCAGGTCTTCAGAGTGACAGGCCTTGGGCTAATGCCACACATGACCCCCTAACTTCACAGAACATTTGGATATATTTACCAACTTTTCATGACACATTTAAAGATAAGCATGTCAGGACGGTAAATAAACAACCTTTGAACCTCAATTTTTTTGTAAAATTACACATTTTGAGTATTTATTATGAAACTGTGACATTCTGTGCTGTGGACCAACATCATTGCACTCCTTGAAGTGAGAATGAATTGTCTTTTGATGACCCGACATTATCAGTTAAGTATTAGCAATAAATGGGAAAATACGTATTAACTAACTTCCCTTTTTCCAAAAGCTGCCTCTGAATAAGTTGCTAGTTAATTGCTATTTTCTTAATGAAATAAAAATAAATATCAAAATTAGGGATTTACCAGTACTAAACAAACTTCTGCTTTCTTCTTTAATCCATATTTATTCCCTGATTATTAATTAATTAGTTGTTTGTTGAATCAGTCCTAAGAATTGATCATATGAATTTAGGGTAATTATTCAGTTAACTGAGTAATCATCTTAAAACCATAAATGTAATAAATCAGGGGCTTCTTTTAAATCTTTTATTGAAAAAATTTTATGAGAGAGTTTTTCTAGATTTACTTGACTTGTGATTTTGGATTTTACATGTTGATTGAGATACAGGTAACTACTGCTTAAAGGCATTTTATGTTGTTTTGTTTTTTAAGATGTCTGTATTGTTTTGATAATATTTTTTATCTGTTGCTTATGTAAAAGTCTTTGTCACATGTTTTTAATTTAATATGTTGACATAGCTCAAAAATACTAATATGATTAGGAAAAATATGGCTTCATAACTTTCCTATCTCATATGCAGAATCTTGTGTGTTAATAAGTCTTCTGGATTTTAAAGGGAGCGGATGTTTAATAGTGTAAGTAACTTTCTATGAAATAAATTTAAAATGTACTCAGTTCGCCCTCGTAAAGGACTGAAATCCCACAGGAAGGCCTTGTTTTGTGGACCTAATGAGGTGCACAGCTGGGCATTTATGTCCAGGGACAGAGAGCCTACTGTATGTAGTTGCTCATGCTAGAGCTGACGTGCAGACCTACAGTTCGTGTAGCTGTAGTCCTGTTCTTAAGCTATACTTTAACACAGTCTCCAAGGAGGAATTTTTGGGGGTGGAGAGGAAGACTGAAGTGTGACTGGTATTTATTCAAACTGTGTTCAGCTGACTTCCTGTTTGTGAGGGTCTATAATACCATGCACAAATGTGATCAAATTTATGTACACATGAGACGTCAGATAGTGTCAGTTACTGGTTTCCTACGGCTTGCCAGATTCTCTGGTCAGTCCTCAGTCCTTATACTGCTGGATCTGTCTGCTGCCTTTGAAACGGTCAACTGCCAGATCCTCCTCTCCACACTCTTGGAGCTTGGCATCTCAGGATCTGTCCTTGCATGGTTTACGTACTACCTCACAGGAAGATCCTTCAGAAGAACCTTGTCTAGATCACATGGACTGACAACAGGAGTGCCAAAATGCAGCAGCACGTCTGGTCTTCAACCAGCCCAAAAAGCTCATGTCACTCCGCTGCTAATCGCTCTTCACTGGCTTTCAGTTGCGGCACGCATCAGATTCAAAGCTCTGCTTCTGGCTTACAAAACAATATCCCAACCGGCTTCTGTTTACCTCCACTTCTTAATCCAGAGCTACACTCCCTCTCGACAGTTACGCTCTGCCAGTGAAAAACGCCTAGTGCTCCCACCACAACGTGGCACAAAATCTATAGCTAGACTCTTTTCCTCTGTTGTTCCCCAGTAGTGGACCGATCTACTAAACTTCGTCTGATCCGCAGAGTCTTTATCCACTTTTAAGAGTAAACTAAGCACTCACTTGTTTAAAGGCTAAATAATTAGGAATTTTTAAATTAAAATAATTAAAAATGTTCTCATTTGTTGTGAGGGATAAAAGGAAGGATCCCTATAAACAATCTCTACATCAACAAAGTCTTTGTCAAGCTTTTCTCCTTTCAAAATAAGAGTTACGTGACGGAATAACTTCGGTGCACTGCGTGGCTCTTTCCTTCTTCCTGGTTCCTTAACCAATAATATGCGACTCCCCAAGTTGCCAAACAACAGTGCAGCGTTTCATAAGTGCAACTTATGAAATTACTATCAAATTAATTCATTGAGTGAGACTAAAGGAAAACAGCTGCTACATGGCATTTGTTGGCTAATGTAGCTTTTGTTTACGCTCTATTTGATGCTAAAATTAGCACGTGAAATTAACGCAAAGCATAGCAACTTACTGTGTGTGAGTCATCTTAACTCGTCATCATGATGTTGCTGGTGCAATCTTCTCCGTCCTTTATAGACTATATATAAAAGAGCCGTCCTCTCACTAACCGGCAACCTGCACGAAACTCTTCGAGGAGGGGGGCGCCATGATTTTCTGCCTTTAAGGAGATTTTCTGCACTTAGCTTAACTCTTCTACTGTCGGAATAAGTTAGAAAGATTTGTCCAGCTTATTGGCTCTACTCAGTACTGAATAAGCTGTGTGCACTTATGCCCAAGATATTGTGTGATGAAATTGTGATCTTGTATTTAAACAAAGGACTCACAAATTTTTTTTTTTAAACATGCACTGCTTCTAGCACTACATGACAGCACCTGGGTCCAACTGGACTCACAGCAGTCTGACTACTACTTAATTATGATGTCTTATCCTGTTTGAATTCTTGCTTGTATTGTTCTTATTCTCAGATGTAAGTCGCTTTGGATAAAAGCGTCTGCCAAATGACTTTAGAATAGAATAGTAGAATAGAGATCATTCATTTTGAAGGCATATTTGAAGTTTAAACATCAGTTTAACTTGCAGGACCACAGTTGTTAGATCACAATCATAATCATCATTTTAAATAAATTTTCATCTGCCCCACTGACCACAGTATTTTTTTAACTTGACCAGTATCGAGCACTGAAACTTGCTGTCCACTGTTGACCCGTTGGTCAACTAGCCAAGAGCACTAAAGATGTCAGCAAGAGTCCACTGTGCTTTTAACCAGCATGATCTGTCAATGAATTTTTTCATTTGATTGATATGCTGGTGTACTGAGAATTATTAATAATACAGCGTTAGCCATTTTAACTACTCATTTATTCATGACCTGCCCTTTATGTTTGTATGTTTTTTTTATAGATCCGACGCAGGAGGCCCACACCTGCCACACTCTTCAGAGTAGCTGAACAGTCATCTCCTGATGATGATCAGTCCAATCATCAGGTAAAGGTGAAGTCACAACACTTTTTTATTCCTAAGCGTGTGTGGATTCTCATTTCTCCTACAATATTATTCCACCTTAACAAGGTAAACAATTTGTTCCCAACTATGTAGACTGTGATTTTGCAACCGTCATCATCATCATCATCATTATCATTATCATTATCATCTCCTGCTGTCCGTTGTTGTTCAAACCCAGGCAAATTAACCCTTTCACGCCTAAATTTATTTACAATTATATAAAAACAAAGCAAATACAGGGGGTAAATATCAGAAAATAAAGAAAAAGACTGGACTAAAAGAATATATTATATATTAAATGAAAATTTTTTAATAAAAAATAAATATGGAATAATAAATAACTGATATTAAAGTAGATACATAAATATGAGTTAGTAAAATCAAATAGATAATAAATAAATCACATTGACGAGAGAAAAAAAAAAAAAGTCCAGAATTGCTTTTTTGTTGCAAATTTTCAATACCGGGCATGAAGGGGTTAAGCTTTGAGGTTCTTAAGGTTTTTTCTTTATTTGGAAATAGGAGTTTTGCAAATAAAATGCTTCAGAAAACAAAGGCATTGCAGCAAGAAAGGCACTGGTTCACTGGCTCGGCTGAGGAGGGATTTGAACAGTGTTTTCTGTGTTTCAGTTTGGATGTTCTCCCCATGTATGCGTGGGTTCTCTTCGGGTTCTCTGGCTTCCTCCCTCCAAAGACATCCATTTTAAGTTAATTGGTTGTTCTTAATTCTCCCTATAGGAGTGAGTGTGAGTGAGTGTTTGTCTCTCTGTGTTGGCCCTGAGATGGACTGGTGATCTGTCCAGAGTCCAGAAATGTTTCATTCAACATTTTAGAAAACATAAAAGAATAGGTCCATTATGACAAAACAGAAAACACAAAAAATGGAAATTATGGCACTAATTAAGAAAAATGTAAATGAATAAACAAAAAAGAAAATACAAGAAAGTACATGCAAATTATTAACATGAATGCATATGAAAGAAACAGAATCTACAAAAGACCTTTAATTTAGAAAATATAAAACATTTCTATGCCCAGTATTTCAGAAAAAGCAACTAGATAAAAGGGACCATATGGTCACTTATTGTAGCAGCGTCAAACAAACGTTGACAAAATTATTGATTCCCCTCATCTGTGGGACAAGGACAGTCTATTAAATGACCTAGTCGATCTATCACTGTATCTTGCATGTGCATGTAAAAGTATTGAATGACGTACAATATTAGATGACCTAGATAACATATTAGATAAATGTGATGTTTTTGTTGGTTGTTATTTTTATGCAGTGTTGTTGTGCTTTGCATCTCATGATTATTGTACATGTGTCCAACACAATTTTACACCAGTGATGTGATCTCAAGCGTTACACTCAAAACTGAAAACAAGTTTTTTCCTGTGATGTTAGAGCAAGTATTTTCAGAGTATAACTGGCAAAGAAAATCAGGACGGATATTCTTTTCTCTTTTGTAACAGTGGGTTGTTGGAGAGAACGGAGTCCTCAAACCAAAACGTGTGAACCCAAATGTTTATCAGCCGCCATCACTTAAAGGTTGGTACAAGCAAATTTCATTCTGGAGGTGGTTGTTGTATGTGCTGTGATTCATCCTTGTGTTTAAGTCCTCTTTGTTTTACCGTGCTTCGCTGCTGTCTTTTGTCCTTGTTTTCTGATGCCTTGTGATAGCAGACAAAAAAGCAAAAATGACAGCTGGGTAGATGTGCAATAAAAGGCTTTATGTTCTTTCTGTGCATGCACTTTTGGAATACGCATCTGCATGGTTGTATGTGTTTTTGTTTTTATCACACAATAAAAACATTCTGTGTCTCTGTGTGTGAGGGAAAGGGACATATAGAGATTAAAGTGTGACAGCTGTGAGACAGTGAGTCAAGGAAAGTCTGGATCATCCAGGATTACAGTCAGTTGTGTATACAGCTGTGGTACAAACATGCAGAAATGAACACATATATAGACATGATTGAAAGACGTGCCTGTTTTTTTTTGTGTCTTTACTGCTTGTGGTGTGTAAAGATTTCTGGGTGTATGTTTTTCTCTTATAATGTGATGATGTAAAGAGGCAGGAAACCTTGTTCCTGCATCAGAAATCTGCCCTTCCTCAGCTCAGATGCAGAGAGGGGATGGAAAGAGCAAACTCATGATTTCTAGTTGCATAACCTACCTTCAGCTTGAAAAAAAAAAAGAAAAAAAAGTGACCTGCCACAGTGCTGCACTGGTGTGAAAGAATGATAGAGAGAAGCCAAGGTGACCGAGAGGAAGTGAGAGGGGGAGGTGGGATAATATCACAGGAGAGATGAGAGTGCACAGTGGAAGAGAGCCAGAACGCACTGAGGAGGATGGACAGTTGAGGAAACACAAGCGTACAAACAGATGGGAAAACAGGGTGAGAAGAAGGGAAGGACAACAGTGAAAGCTCATCTTTAAAAAGTGGAATACTGCTCTGTTAGCTGTCTGTCTGTCTGTTAGTGCATGTGTTTAACTGGCTTCCTGCCTGCATGGCTTACATTCAAAATCTGCCGTGAGGCTTGATAAAAACTGACAGTGTTGAAGCGTGGTAAAACCAAAACAATATATCCCTTTATCCCTGTGTCTATGTCCATGTGTTTGTATGGCCGTCTCCCTGTTTGTGTGTCTGTGTGTGCGTGTAGCCGTGCAGAAGATGGCTGAAGCACACATGCAGAACCTAGGTGTCTATCCTTTGGAAGACCCTTGTGAAGGGGAGGAGGATCAGGACCACTGGCAGGGAGAGGAGGGAGAGGATGCATCTCCTGCCAAAATTGCTGGTGAGAGAGAGGCTCTTCGTCGACGCTTGGGATCAGCAATGCTGTGGGAGCAATGAAAACAGTGTTCTCCTCTTTAAGGAAAAATACACTTTAGACACCACAGAACCTTTGCCACATTTCTTAATATAAAAAATAGTGAAATAATTTTAAATAAAATAGGTAAAGTTTACATGTTAAAAGTGAAAATGTACAGAGATTGTTCGAGATAGAAATATATTAATCCATACTCACAAGTTACCAAGTTGTGGCCAATGAACGAAATAGTTAACTCATGGCATAGTTATGCATGGAAATCTATATCCATGGCCTGAACTTTCCGTCCTAAAATCTCTCTAATTTTTTTCTGCTTCACTTTATCAGAGTTTGCCTTTCCAGAGCTAATGTGCAAGTATTGCACTATTTATGATAGAGGTTTACAGCTATAGCTGCATTATTCCAAAGGGATAGTCATCCTGAAAGTGTTTTTTTAAGGCAAGCCTGAATTTTGTTTTTTCATTTATGCTGAGTGCCATCTTCATTTAGTTTTCACAAGTAACACATTTACTTATATTTACACATCTTAACCAGTTTCACAACTGTTCTCCTTACTGTGACTCCTTACCATGGTTTGTTACTAGTCTTGTGAATTAGGCACAGTGTCATAATCGGTAAGATAGACTGAATTCAGGTGCTCAAGGTGTATGGTTTGAAACTAAAACAATATGTGGACACTGGGAAAGCATTAGTAGTGCATGGCCATGACTTTTCTTGTTCCTGGATATTATTAATCAGTGGCCTCAACTTAGCAAAAGGACACCACGTGATCACATCTTGCTCCATTTCCAGAGATAGGCTCTGTAAAAATGACTTGTTTTTATCCAAAAAGAAAATAAAACTATGGGCATCACAGATGGGATGTATTTGACCTCATTTATGTTTAAAGATGCATTTTTTCTTCTAGTTTGTATGAATGGCCCAGTTTTACTTTTCCTACACATTTGTCATGCTGGAATTTGCGTTTCTTTTTCTGGTCTTTTAAAAGGGCTCTAAAGATTTTTTTTCTCCAGATAACTTACTCAATATGATAAAACATAAATTCAAACATCTTTAGCTAACTTTACTCTATGCATTTTTACAAAATACACCATTAACTATAAACTATGGCTTATTATAACTTTTGAATGAATCCATCCAATGAAATTTGTAGTGCTACTAGTGCTATGACTTTTGCTGAATCCTAACCCCGTAAAAAACAAACACACACACATACACACGAAAAAAAAAAAGAAAGAAAAAAAGCATTGTCTGTGTATGTTAGGTTCAGGCAGGGTCATGTAACCTCTTGAGTTATGGATTGTTGTTTTTAAGTTAGCCATTGCCATCTTGGGTCAAAGGTGACATGCACAACACACTCTAACACAGTGCGCAGCTGTTACTCAGTGTGGTCCCATGTTGAGGCAAAGTGGCAGATTAGTTACAAATTAGGTTTAGTGATCAACAGTTTATTGTTCAAGTCTGCATGTTTTCTGCTGTGAAGCTGGGCTTTTTGAATATAAAGGTCTATGGAAACTGACTTCTTGTGCAGATGGGAATTTTGAATATTTTCCATGTCACCTACAGCTTGAAATAATATTTTTCAGTGGATTGTTTATTTGTTGTCTGCACAATATTTTTGTGGTTTTTTTTTTTTACTTTTAAAATCTCATTCAACACAGAAAAAAGCTACTTTAAATTTTTTCTAATCCTAACCAAGTAGTTTTACCTTTAGATACCTAAGCCTATGAACACTGGTCTATGTAGGAGATAAAGTCAGTCCTTGATTTCAGCCACCATTTTTTTATGTTCAGTCTCCCAACAGGAAACTTTTGGCCAGGTAAAACCATCCTGCTAGCTCTCAACCATAGGAGTATAACCTAAATCGTTTTGTAGTTTGTTTTTTCTTGCAGTAAAATGCATCTCATTTGGATGCGTTCAAGTCAGAGCAAATGTCATAATTAAAAGTTTACTTTAACAAGTCCATATCAATGAGGGAGGAAATTATGCAAGTGTGTGCAGTGCTTTAAAATGTGAGACTTCAATTGAGATTAGAGGGTAACAAGTTTTATAACTTCTTTGTTCTTTTTGCATTCCCTTATTTGTGTCATACAGCTACTTGGGTCAGCGTTGATGACATAGTTTTCTAGGTTGGCCTGATATGCATTCTGTCATATGCTAACATTAGGCTGCATATACAACACAGGAGTTGTTGGTCTCTTAGCTGACATGTCTCTGCATTTCTCATGCAGTTGTCCACATCACTGCCACAGGTTGCATATTTTAAATATAGGTTGTATATTTATGCTTGAGCAATCAACCCACAGGGTCTTTTTTTTTTTTTGGAGGACAGTCAAATATAATCCCATGAAATGCTAAAAGGGATTTATGCTTGTTTTATCCCCACAGCCAGTCTCTCCTCCTCATGAACATCAAAATGTGCTTCATCCTGTTTTACTCGGTGTCACTCTGATTGTGAGGAAAGAAAATCCCATCAGTGCAGAGTAACTTAACCAAAACAAATACTGACATTAATTCTTTGGATATAAGTGGAGCTACTTGAAGATAATTGCAAGGGCAACTCTAGTAAACTCAAATTTTCTAATAAAATATTTATCATTTCACCAAAAAAAAATACTGAGACTACACTTAGCTTAATGATTATCAACCAAGGTTTTCTTAAAATGTGAAGTTTTACCACTGCGTAATTTTAATTCTTTAGATGAAATTTTATATAAATGAATAGTTCTAATTGCAATTGCAATGTTTTCTAGTATATTAATGTGTGAAAATGGTAAATGTGCACACACTTTAGTGGACATTACTGAGTCACCCCATAAACTGTCATTTGCCAATAAATAAGGATTAAAAACAAAGAAATGAACTTAACTAAAACATCAAATCCACTTTACATTTCCTTACAAATACAGTAGTTTGATGATTTAATTAATGAAAGTGTTAAAATGTAACACATGTATTTGTCCCCAGCTGAATAGCGCTGCTGTTCTTGGAGTTTTCAGTGTACTGAGCTGCACAGTAATGTGTCAGGTGGCAGCTCAGCGTCAGATATGCTCTCTGTCTTTCACCCCAAATCTGTCAGAGGGTTCACTGCAGCTGAGTTCAGGCCCAGCACCAACACCTGAACCAGTCAGAGGTCATACTGGATTAACATTCAGAACTAGCTCATGATCCAGCTCTTTATTCTACTCCCTTTAAATCTTTTTTTTGGCTTAGTGTCAGCTATAAATTGCATCAAATTTCTGTACATATTTGACCCCCCCAACAAGAACACAAACCTTGGGATAAGCAATCGTGCATAGTTGCCCTATGAGGTTTTTAAAAACTTTTTAATTGTTTTATTTGTTTTTTGTTTTTTTGTTTGTTTGTTTTGTTTTGTTGTTTTATAATCTCTAGAATGTCACAGGAAGACAGTGGAATTTCATTCTGAATTATTGCTGTCAGGCCAGATGATGACAGACTTTCTCAGTAAATCCCTTTGTGGAAGCCTGCTGAAACACAAAGTACCCCAAAATTACCTTAAAATATCCTGACTGGGTCTATTTTCCTTGTCACGCAAAATAGTTCTGCCCGGACCAATGATATCATTGACAGAAGACAAATAAAGTAAATCAAGTTATTTAATGAGGCATTTATTCATCACATGACTGAAAATGAGAAGTATGTGCGGACCTTTTACTTAGTTCTTGTTAAAGCACCTTAGGAAACAACGACAGCCTTGAGTGTTTTGGGGAATTAATTTGTAATGCTTCACACAGCTTTCCTTTTTCCACTCAAGACATGTTGAAGCTCAGCCAGCCTGAACACCAGCCTGGGCTGACAAGAAAATATATTATAGGTGCATTTATCCACCTGTCCAAAAAAGTGTCACAGTCCATGGCTCTAAGCTGTTAAATGGTAATGTATTCTTGGGTTGTTGTTTTCTTTGGGGCAGTGTTTAGGCTACATGTCATGACAAGAATGGCGACGCAGGCAAATGTGCAGGGACTCTGGAAATGCAGTGTGATCCCTCTTGAAACTACAGTTCTTAAAATAATATCCAGGTCCAGATAGACAATATCAAAAGTGATGCTGCAGGAAGGAAAAGAATAAGAAAAATTTACTTTTTTTTTTTTTTAGCTTTTCTTAAAAAACTACAACTCTTTACGCTGTGAACTAATCTACTGTAGATATTTCATATTTTGTCTTGGGATTTGGGTTCAAAACATCACCATGTTGACTGTATGGTACTATTAACTAGTGGTGCTTTGTTTAATCATATCAATTAGTTGTTATTTCTCATGGTCAGAAAGACGTTCAGCACCTTTTGCCTCCACAAATTCCCAGTGAGTGGCTATGTACCTTTTAGCCTTTTTATAAATGTATGTGCCGACCATACAATGTGACCTATTATATATGGATTATAGCATATTTTTCATTTCCTGGATCATCTTTTTTTTCATGCACACAGGGATGTCAATAAGGACATAAATAAATACACTTTTATAGCATTAATTGAAACTTTTATGAAAACAGTGACTGGGTGAGAAATTGTGTTTGGAGTTTGGTGATAAAGTCACATTCATGAAACATGTCTCTTGTCTGACCCAGACCTTTTTTAACTTCAGTCTAAAACTTTACCTTTGTTTCCAGTCTTTATTTACTCCTAGTTTTAGTCCCTTCTTATTTATGTTTAGACATTTAAACTATTCGACCAGGGTTATGGATTCATGAGTTCATATTAAAAAAAAATAATAATAAAAATAATAATAATAATAATAATAAAGTGATAAATTCTACCTCTTCCTACCTCAACATGGTTCAAATACTAAAGAAACATTTAAAAGTTGTTGCCACTAAGAAGTCACACTTTGTGTCCATCAACACAAATAAAATGACTTTTGGTTCATGACTAACTTTTTTTTTTTTTTGTAAGACTGTTACAACTGCTATCTTTGCTCCTTTTAGTTCAAGATTTCTTTCCTGTTTCCTGAGCAGCTTAAAGTCACACCATGTAGTCTATGACCAGTTTGAGTGGAGAATGGCTTACATCTGCCCCGTAAAGTATTAGTTGTTGAAGTGTTTGGTGGCCATTGTTCTGTAAGGCTCTAGCATTTTTATGAAAACAATCTGTATATATTGCACATTATAATACTTGTATTAATAAACACAGTCTAGTTAAATTCAGTGTCGTTGCAGCTCAAAAAAAGGAAGATAAAGTTAAACCAATCTTCTATAAACTTTCTCCTTCATTGACTGTCATCTATTTCCCTCAACAGACACACTTGACAAGAAACAAACATCAATAAACGTCTGTTTGTTCATTAGTTCTACAACTTTTCATAAAAATTAACCCATGCTGCACTGATGTTTGTGGATAATTAGTGTGTGATGATTTCAATGCTGCTTTTGACACCAGATTTTGTCTCCTTAGGTCATCAGGAGACAGCAACAACTGAACAGTTTTCCAGCATGAAAGAGACAGCAAAGCAGATTGAAGCCGCTCAGGAGGAAGACGAGGAGGAGGAGGAGCAAGAGGAAGACACGGAGGCAAGCAAAATCGAGGAGAACAGTCGGGGGTCTAACTGACAGAGAGAGAGAGAGAACATTTTGAGGGAATATATGGGGGAGAGAGATGGTGTTATGTCAAAATGGTTAAAATCTGAAGAACTCAGAGAAATGAAGAAATGGTTGGAGTCATACACAGAGAAAAGATCAGAGCTGTGAGTCATCTGAATGATACATAATTTCATGAACACATGAGTGAGTAAAGCTTTCTGTACTACTTCACTTCTAAAGGGTCTGGTTTGAACAAAAGAGGACAAAGAGGGAGTTTGTGAATTAGTGAGATCTTATGAGCAGGTGAGGAATGATGTACTGACAGAGCAGACCACAGGCGCCACTTTGGCCCTTTGGTTATAGGAAGAGTGGATGGGCCAAGGTCAGTGTGACCAAAAACCCTGCAAAGGCAAGTCCTCTCTCAGTCAAATGCTTCACTTCAAAGCTAAAAGTTCCTTTAAAGAGGCTAAAAGATTAAACATATAAAAATACATGGATACATTTAAGACTTATCTCTTATGACCCTTTGTGAAAGCACTTAAAGTCTTTCAGTTTATGTGGCATGTGTTCTGCTTTTTCAAATCAAGGCCTGCACTATTGTCCTGATCAGCTGTTTGTCTTCACTGCCATCTTGTGGTAGAATGTAATAATTATGGGTTTAAAGTGCTACTCCAGCCATCCACTTTCTGGTCATACGTTTTTTAAGTTGTAATTTGTGAAACTGTCATGACAATAAATCCTGCTTTTAAGTCCTTATTAATTAAATTTATTTAGTAAAATCCTTTAAATGCATTTATATTATGCTAATTATTCCTCATTAAAGTAGTTGTCTAAGTTAATGACAATTCTAACCTTCTGTAAAATTGACTATTAGTACTTTTTATTTACTTCCAAACCTAAAATCCAGTGGTCAAAATAAGTATAAATGCACATTTACAAACTCAAATTGTTTCTGTGATTCACTAAGAAGATTAAATATGTGGCTTGGGGTATCACTTTAAAACCCACATATGGCAATTAGCACCAAAATGTTTGGTTGGGTTGTTTTATAAGTTCTCTTTAGGACTTTTTTATGATTCGGGATTCAAACTTTATTGTTAAAGGGTAAAGCTACCTCTGTTGTTTTCGGAATAACCCACCCACTGCCTCCATTCTTAACTCGTTCTTAACTCGTTCGATTAACCTTTAATGGAAAAAAGCATTTTTGGAAATGAAAATTTGCTCGTTTCAGATTTCGTGCAGATTTCTCATAAAACCCCTTTTGTATATCAACTCTTTTATAATGTGATCTTTTTGATTGTTCCTTCATGATTTGTATGTCATGGATCTGCTGCAAGAGCTATTTTTCTAATCTGGAGTCTGGTGTATGAGGAGCTCAGCTACTTCTGCTGCCTGTTTCCACATACACAAATTACTCACAATCCTACATGTCATATGCAGCACCAACAGGCTACAGCCAAGAACTGCAGCTATTGTATAACAAGCTTTTAAATAAACTGAGCTCTGCAAAGACCTTTTGTGCTGTTTTTACCATCGATAATGCATTATATTTTCTTTAAGTCAGTTAAATTTGGAATCTCTTAAGTCAGTATCTTTTGATTTATATTATAAAAATCGGGATCTGATATATGAGAAGTTTTTAAGTTGTGCCGGAGGATAAATGCATTTGCTTTCTGTATAATCTGCTATTTGTACATAATAACTATAAAACTTTTTTTAACCTCTGACCCGATGACTGGATGAGCAGTGGCTTGTGTGCTGACGCTCTGCAGCCAACCTTGTCCCCCCCTTCCCCCTCTGTCTACCACACACTTCTGCTCCCAGGTCAGAAGAAAACAACCATGGAAAGATTTTATGGCCTAATATACTAATTCTGTCTGTATTTCTATTTTATTTTCATTCTCTTGTTTCTCTATGTGATGTGGTTGTTTTAAAGTAAGCAACTCTATGATATCAAATAAAACTTTCCCTATAGCCTTTCCGGTGCTGAGTGTCTGCATGTGCGTGTATGTATCTTTTGTTGTATCATTCAATCAAGGGTATATACACTAGTTAACATGAGCACTTAGTGCCTCCATTATACACCAAGCAGGTGGAAGTTTGTTATTATTATTATTATTTTAATTATTATTAATAATAATAATATTATCATTGTTATTATTATTTCTATTAAATCTTTAGTTATGAAAAGGGTCAAATAATATTGCATGAAATGTTTTTAAATGTGTTGCTATTCATTATGGGCTTTAAGTAAACAGACGACAGTATGTCAGGATAGGGAGCCTGACATCCTCAACCATAACTATAAACACAGTGTTATATTCTGAGTCTTGTGCTGTTCACTTTGTTCACACAAGACTGCTTCTTATCCACTCCTCCAACACCACTTATGTTTGCAGAGGATACTACCATAATGGAACTCATTGCAGACAATAATGAGCTTCACTACAGACAGTAGATCCAGCATCTGTGGTGAGTGGCATCTGAGCAACAACTCAGGACGAAGGAGGTCATCTTAGACCTTTTGAGATGTAGAAGGACCTCACACTCCCCACTCACCATCAATGGGGAGACAACAGAAAGAATGAGCTCCATCAAATTCTTAGTAGTATACATAACTCGTGATTTGGCATGGACACTGAACACCTCCAGCCTGGCGAAGAGAGCCCACAGGAGACTATTATTTCCTGCAGAAGTTGAAGAGGGCTGACCTGCCCTACAGCTGCTCACCAACTTTTGCAGGAGCACATTAGAGAGCATCATTTGTCAGAGCTGCATAGTGTGGTATGAATTCGCCATTGGAAAGCAAAAAACTTATCTGGGGTGATAAAAGCAGGTCAAAGGATTGTTGAAGCCGCTCTTATCATTTTGGACACTGTCTGATCACTTGCAACAGAGGGCAAGATCCATTAAGACAGACAAAAAACCTCAAGTTAACTCTCTCTTGCCATTTAGACATTTGATGGAAGGTAACTCATTTTAAATATATGTGCTGCATGCCTCAGAAAGAGCTTCTTCCATCACCCCCACCACATACATGGCCACACATCCATTGAAAATCACATTAATTAATATTGTCCAATAAAAAGGTCACTGTGATGTGCAATGATTAGTCACTGCTGTCTAATTTTATTTCTTCATTGATATTCTTATATTTTGTCATTTTGTAGTATTATGTAACTTTTGTGTGCATAAGAATACTCTGGGACTGCCACAAATTTTCGTTTTGAAATACTGCAATGATCAACTATATCCTTTACTCATCACCAACATGACATGGCTGATTTTTGCTTTACTAAACATATTTAATTTATTTGTGAAATCTAATCAGTTTTAATATCAAATATTCGACTTCAACGTCTGGATCAATTTATGTTTGTAACGAAACCGGAAATAGATTACAGATTACTCTCTTGCATCATTTGACAGACGTCCTTTGAAAAGATGATACATGTGCTAATCCCACGTCCTTTATAAGTTTATTTGGTTTGGATGAAACTAATATTTTATCTTCATCACAATATTAACTGTCTTAATTAAAAGCTCTTTTCTAGTTTAAGGTCCTTATTGGATCAAACATCGTTTATTGTCGTGTCTGTCCTTACGCTTGATAATATTTATTAAGAAATTACAGATTCCAAATAATGAGTTTTAGTAGAGGTGGGGGGGGGGGGGGGGGGGGGGGGGGGGGGGGGGGGGGGGGGGGGGGGGGGGGGGGGGGGGGGGGGGGGGGGGG
>JBAMHW010000023.1:21210468-21223956 GCA_037177495.1 Rhadinocentrus ornatus
CAAATGTGACCCCGCCTCTACAGAGGCTAGAGGCAGACCAGGGTAGCCCAGAGACACGGGCCATCAACAGCAACCCCAGAGCAAGAACCCAAGCCACCCCACCCCGAATATGAACCAAGCCCCAGCCAGAGCCCCCCGCGGTCTTGGGGCACAGGACCCAGTGGGCCAAGATAGGCAGCCACCGGCCCCGCCATGGACCGGTCATCTAGAGCAGCCCGAGCGAAGGGTCCAGGGCCCCAGGAGCCCGGGGACAGCCCTTGCCCCAACAAAGGCCCGCCCCATGCCAAGGAGAACCGGGCCAGCCAGCACCGATGCTCCAGCCGCCCACCCCGGGCGTTACCGACAACCCTCCCCCACTCCAACCTCCACTCCACACAACCCCCCACTCACACCCACTATCACACAGCCACACCACACACGATCCTCCCACCATGCCCCATTTGTTTGTATCTCAAGGCAAAAATTTGGTCGTATCACAGCTCGTATCTCAAAAAATTTGTATGCTAATGCACTCGTATCTCAAGGTATCACTGTATATGATAGAAAAATAAAATTAGTTAATTTTTTTTATTAAATAAACAATGAAAGATTCCTGACACTGACGTTGCTTTCATGTCGTGACAGGAAATGGGAGACTCTGTCTACACTTTGGAGATTCCCTATCACGGAAAGACTTTCATCCTCAAGGTACAGTAAATATCACTGAAAACATTTCATGCTGCTGTGACTAAAAGGAATTGTGTTTAGACCGCAGCATTTTTCTTTCAGTCTTGAAATTTCCACTTTCATTCTGGAAGTTTTCAGGCTGACTACCAACATTTTCTGTCTCTCAAGACCAACTTTACTCTTAACTTCATATTTGTTAGATTTATATAGCTGTTAGATTGAATGATAGATATGCTTCTTTTTAGCCATCTGCTGTCACTGAATTAAACATGTTTACATTTGATCGGCTTGTGTGTATTTGAACAACTTCTAGAGGGCAGTGGTGCAGTAATCAGGATTAATGGGCTGTTAGATTCAATTGCATAAAACCCAGCTTCACTGGTGCTTTCATGATTGTTTCAGAGAGCCTTGAATATGCAAAAAGGATTTCATTCACTCCATGTAATTTCCTGTGCAGAAACTCTGCAAATTTACAGAAAGATCATGACTGAAAGCTGTTTGAGACGTTCTGTTCTCCGAAGGCTTACAACTGCATCCTGTGGATTTACTGCTGCATGTGATAAACATGGCCAAGATGCATTCAACACAGCCTCAGATTTTTCTTCCAGACATGCTTCTGTGGTGTCGATTTATAAATTAGTGTCTACACGCACTTCTTTTTATTCAGGCATTCATGAAATAAAAAACCTTTATCAATCCCAGCGAGTAATAGAACTAGTAAATAGTAGAGCTCCTTTTATGCTGGTCATAATTTAAAGGAGAAAGCTTGCTAAGATTAGGTTTTTAAGTGAAATGGGAAGGGGTTTTAACTGCACTCAGTCATGCTTGAAATGACTGCAGTAGTTTTGGGTAATAATTGCAATAGATGGGAACACAACATCCAGATGGGCAATATTTTCCTGAGGGTGCTTCACTCAGGGCTGCAGGAGTGGCAACAGCTCAGTTGCTGTTTTGAAAATCATGTTTACAGACCATAATGTGTCAGGCATCATTCAAAAACTAAACTTATAAGAAAGTTGTGAAACTGCTCTCCGACACGGCCTGCAGGAAACAATATAGCATCATTCCCTTCTGTTGTCACAGGCTGGTTCCCACATGACTCCTTTACTGTGTACATTGTAGTCTAAACATGTTGCTACCAGCAGAGGGGACAAAAGATTTAATTGCCTTGTTCCAGCGGGTAAACCCACATTTAAATAAATACATTTCTATGTAAAAACAGTTGCATCTAATCACACATACCTATCACTTGAATACATGAAGTCTGGGCTGCAGCAGCATCATTGGCACACACTTATTCTAACATGGCATATAGTCAACTTATTATCAGAGGAATCTTACAGATGGCAGAATTAAATATGTGAATGAAAGCACTGTCTAAACCCTCCATTCTTTTCAGTCTGCAGCTGCAGAGCTGAAAGCACTTATGCAAAAAGAGCAGTTGAGTTAAAGCGCTGCATCTACACATTACTGGGACAGAAAGGTCATAAGTTTTGCTTTGTATTTGTGGATTTTAGTCATAAAACTAAGTAGAAATACAGCCTCTGGGTATTTATGAAGCCGTCACAAAAGGAACATTTTTCACATCTAATCTCACATTAGGAGGTCAGAAGGGTTTATTAGTGGAGCTGCAGAGATCTGTCGAGCAGGACAAAAGTCTGGTTTTCTGTCTGGCAAATACTTCCTCTACATTTTCATGTTTCCCTCTTTTAATTAGGTGTGGCATATAAAAATAACCAGGTTAGGGTTGGAAAGCCAGAATGTGCTGGATTAACAGGTGACATACACACATGTGGTCAAAAATTAAGTTTATCAGCAGTTTATAGCTACAGTTGTTCCTCTAAAAGCAAAATAAAAAAACAATAAGACTCCTTTGTGCCAAAGCTGCTCAACAGGTTTTAACCTTTAGAAAAAGTTAAGTTTCTTCCTTCATTAGCTGTATGTTTCACACAGATGCTTCAGGCTTATTAAGCTAATCTGAATAGTTGCAGCAAAATGTTGTGACAAAGTTCTGATTCTAAAGACTTTTGACAAAAACAAGTATTAACTGAATCCTTGAATTCATTTTGTGTCCTTGATTATCTTATAAAATTTTTTCTACCTTTTAAATATTTTTTTAAAAATAATTTTATTTGTACATAAACAGGGCTAACCACAATGCTGCATTTTCAAGTCACACTTCGTAAAATAAGTCATGGACTGAAATGTAAATCATGCTTTTGTCCAGCATGTCTTGGACGTGCTGACTCTTCATATGCAGAAGTGAATAACAAGATGGGATTTTCCAGGAGAACGGTGATCATAAACAAACATGAGAGCACTGATGTTGTAAAGCAAAATTAGGCTTTTGAATTTCATAGCCCTAAATAAACAGCAGAAAATATATTACTATTATTAATAATAACAAATAAATTACATTGAAAGATTGATTGTACTTCATGTATTTCTCTTCCTAACTCTTTCCCTGTTCTAGATTTTCTTGCTTTGTTTACAACTTTGTTTTTGTTTTGTTTTTTAGGCCTTAATGCAGTGTCCTGCTGAGCTCGTGTATCAGGAGGTGATTCTTCAACCGGAAAAGATGGTTCAGTGGAACAAAACTGTTTCTGGCTGCCAGGTCAGGGGTGTCTATGTCCTGTTGAACATTTTGCTCTGTGAGGTTGTGCAGCCTTAACTCTGCTGTCTGCCTCCTCCTCAGATCCTTCAGAGGGTTGATGACAACACTCTGGTGTCATATGATGTCTCTTCTGGTGCAGCAGGGGGAGTCGTGTCTGCGAGGTACATCAGCAAAGATCTCACCTCAATATGTGGCTTTTCCTAGCAATTATATTCTTTTAATTTTGTTTTGTCAGGATTACTATTCTGAAACAAAGTAAACTGATTTACTGATGGATTTTTTTTCCCCCCTTCAGGGACTTCATTAATGTTCGTCGAGTGGAGCGCAAACGAGACTGTTTTATGTCTGCTGGCATGGCAACCAACCACGACACCAAACCCCCGTGTGCACGCCACGTCAGGTCAGACCATGACTCTAGCCAGACTGTCAGTAGTTCTGTAAATTAGATTTTACATTTTCATGAAGTGCAGTTGTGGTAGCTGTACTTCTTTGACTTCTTGTCTGACTTTGTGTTGGTGGTGTCAGGGGAGAAAACGGTCCAGGTGGATTTGTGGTTCTGAAATCCAGCAGTAACCCATCTGTCTGCACATTCATCTGGATCCTCAACACAGACTTAAAGGTGGGAATCACCCTTGCAGGATGATCTATGGCTTTTTAAAAATTTTTTAGGATTACTTAATTTTGGACAAAGGGTTAAAAAAAAGTGAGCAGGAAGCCAGTGTGACTCACTCTGCAGATGTACTAAAAATCTAGTTTTTAGTTTTAGTTTCAGAATATAATAAGACTAAATATAAAAATAGTGTAAAATACTCTGAGAGGAATTGCAGTTGGAAGATTTTTTTGAGTAGAAAACAATTAAATCTCAGGTTTTATGTCTCCATAGGGTCGTTTGCCCCGCTACCTCATCCACCAGAGCCTAGCTGCCACCATGTTCGAATTCATGTCCCATTTACGCCAACGTATCGCTGAACTGCGGCCTTCCTTCTGCTCCCACCACCACCTCACTTAAAGAAGATTTCCTTGGAGGTGGCGTCACTGAACCGAGCAAAGCCGCTCCCCTTGATCTCCTGAGCTGAAGGGACGTACTACTGCACCAGAAAAGACTGCTCTTCCAAGAATAGGAGACGTTTATCAGAATTCACAGCAGATAAGATGCGGAGTATTCAGTTCCAAAGACTATCTTCCTTCTCATCCATAATCTTTTTCTCTTTTGTGATCCCATGCTCGTCTGTGTTTTGGACCTGTAACTTTCTTGCTGTGTCTCTTGCCATGCAGCAAAAGCTTTCTTGAGTCAAGACACAATTCACAGAAACAAGAAGGCTTGGGTAAGAATGGAGATGCATCAAACTGTAGACAAGTGTCAGACTTGTTCTGAGGAACTGATGCAATAGCGCGACAAACAGCTGAGCCTTCTTTTACTGCACAGTGTGTTTATCATTGATTTAGCTGGGGTTTTTATATTTGCGTCTACACCCTGTCGGACTTGTTTCTGGGCTTCACCTGCCTGCACTTTGCAGACCTATTATCAACAAGCACTTGATTTAAAGGGGTAACGGTTATCTCCACTCAGTTTATTGTTCTTAACATACACTGTGATAGAAGAGACGGGATGCTCTGCTGTCTGCTCACCATTAGAGGGAGGCACCACTGATCTGTGCAGGGAAAGCCACCGTCTCCTGTTCAGAAATGCAAAAAATCTGCTATTCATATTTAACCAATCATTATTTTAACACAGCCTTTTTGTTTTTGTTACTGTGGGATCACCCAGGAAGTGAAACCAGGATGGAAATTAAATTTGCATGCGCTACATTAACTAAATTAGTCTTTTGTGCCAATAACCTTATGTGGCCTTGGGGTAAAATAGTAGGACTCATTTGCCATAAGAAAAACAGGGTTGATTATTATCCTTAACGTTTATACTGACCAAGCCGAGATTCAGATTAAAATCCGCTTCAGGTTTTTTACATAAACAAGCAATACATAGTTTGTTGCCTTGTAGAAATATCCCCTCCAGCCGATGTCGCATCACTCTGCACATCACAGTTATGATGTGCTAAGATATCATGGTTCATCGTTGCAACTGTTATGAAATGTGGCTAAAAGCTGAGGTTTGTCCTTTGGTTCAAGTTAATTACTTAAAACAGACAGTTTTTTGTTCTGTCTTGTCTTTTTTTTTTTTGTTTGTTTCCTCTTTATTGATGCCCAACATAGCTTCAGTTATTCTTACTACAGGACCATACTCATGGATTTAACTGTAACATCACCATACTGAAATTTCAGTTTATTAACCTTAAAAACAATTTCAGAATTGATTTTTTTTTAACTACTTACTGCAAAGAATGTCAAATGAAGAAACGGTGCCTTTGTCACAGCAACATTACATGTCAGCCTTTTCTTTTGCTATGCATTTATTTCATGCTGTTTAATCTTATTTTAGTACCTTGAGCAAAGTTTTTTTTTTTTTTTACAGTTTTTGAATTGATTTTGTCTGTAAGTCATTTATTCATCCAATATGCTCATTTAAAGCCATCACAACTGACCAACTGTTTTTACCAAGTCTTAACCAGCTCTTATAACTAATAAACTAAAATAACTCATCACAGTGTTTCATCGTCTATTGAACTTGCAAACATAGTGGCATGCAGGCGCTTGCATATTTTGCCACTGTTAATAGCTGAGCAAGTAAAAAAAAAAAAGTAAAATGTTTATTTTGTATTTGTAACTTGATAACAATCTTTCAGCTCTTGTTCGGGGGATGTCACTGATTCTTTTTTTTTTCAAAAAAGCTACTAGTTCTGTGAGATTCTTGAGCTGTGTTGCACACACTGCTCTTTTTTTCGTCTGTCCACAGATGTTCTTTTGTTTTTTCAATGAATTTTGGCACTGGTGGTATTTATTTGTAAGTTACTTGACAGGAATTGGGCAGACAAAAATTATAGCATCGGCTTACCTAGTTGAGCGACCTGGAGCCCATTGGCCACAGAATTTTTATTGTGTAGGTCACTGAACTGTGGGCAGCATGGCAAAGCATTCAGATTTTGCTTCTTAAGGGAGCTAATTGTGGATTTTTCGTCCCATCTTGTCATAAAAGCCACCCCCCATAAAAAAGATCTGCTTCTATAATTAACCGTTTAATGGTTCTTTCTTTCAGCTGGTCCTGGTCAGCGTTTGCATCTGCAAAAGTCTGATGCTGAACTTGGGGACACTTGAGCATTATGAGCCGTATTTCGTAAAATTAGTCTTCTAAACTTCACCTTGATTTTCACTGTTCCTGTTCACTATTTCTTTATAACATTACAAAGGGAACCCATTTGATATTTCTTACAGTCTCCTGTTTTTAGGCATCAGTTATTTTTATTTTAATAGTACAAGGCAGCTACTTAGAGGAGCCCATGACCACTGATCCTCAGGAAAAACTGAAGACTGAGTGGTTGTAAACCTTTATAAAGATTTGTATCACCTGGCTTTCCTTCACATGACTGTAATCAAACCACAGCCCTAACAAGATGATGATATTGTTAAATAACTAAAGAGAAATAGAGCACGTTTCTCTCCAGATGCCTGTAATGTGGACTTTTTAAAATTAATAACTATAAAACTGAAATGATTAAAGAAAGCATAATCTGTAATATTATTCCTTTTAGAGATCAGTTCATCTTCTATTAAGCTTTAATAACAGCAACAGAAATGTGTGTGATCTGTTCATGTAGAATCTTTATTGTAATTGTAAATCCTGTTACAGCCACTTTACTGCGTTGAATGACTCCTAATTAAGAAGTCTCACAGTACACGTGTATTTTCCTGCGCTGCATCGTGAGGGTGTTTGATATGAGCAATAGCACCCTGTGACTGTGGTCTCATGCAGTGCAGCCTTTCTGTTGCATAAATGCCACAACTTTAATGGTGCAGAATCGGTGTGAATGCTGGAGGTCTGCTCGTCCTGCATGTCATGCTGCCCCGGTGCAGCACAACATTTAAAAGTGTGCAGGGTTCTTTGTGACCTTTGTCTGAAATGGACATGAAGCATCTTCAAGATTAACCCTAACCCCTTATTTTATGTAAACAAGTTTAAAACAAAGTCATGGTTTTGTAACATCAGGAAGAGCTCACAATAAAATAGATAACTGAATCAATACAGCCATGGTGGATTGGTTACAGTATGTGTAATTAGACATACTGCTGTAGAGATCTTTTGTCCTCGGGGCAAAACACAATGCTTTGGACAAGAGATGGAGCAGCTCACATGATTGTGCTGTGACTGTCTTCTGAGGCTACGGGTGTGTGAATTTCTTTTTTTTTTTTCCCCTCTATCTAAAGCTCAAATGCCTCAGTGCTCTCATTGTCCTTGGTGTAAGACCGATTAGAAGAACCAGTCCTCGGACTGCCATCTGCCTCAGTTTCTCTGTCTGGACAGGTTCTGTCTGGTCAATGATCTGGAGAAGAAACCTCGATTGGATGTGGAGCTGTGGCTAGATCCTGGACAATGGGAAGCTAAAAGTTAGGTAGACGTGGATTAGAGAACTTCATTCTGTAACTTAATTTGACTTTCTTATCATTTCTACCTCTGCAAGCTGAAGGCAAAGTAAGATTCTCACCAGTGGACCACATAAATGTTGTGACAGCCAGTTGTTCTTACTTTACATGTTTTTCCTAACTAGAGGCTCTGAATTAGGTCCCCTTTTATACTAATTTCTTCAGAGCATCCACAAGGGACACTGAGCAGAATCTCCATAGGAATCCAGTCAAGCTGCTTTAAAGGATCACAGAAGACGTCAAACACAACTTCTGTCTGGATTATCAGACTTTTCTGAACACCGGCTACCAGCTGACTGTACACGTAGATGGGTTCGTCATTTAAGAGGTTTTTCATGCAGTGCTGCTGCTGCTGCTGTGCTGCTGCTGATGATGATGAAGATGAAAAGCAGCCTTTAGTATCGTAAGATCAAAGCTTCTCCATTTCACACTCTTGTACTTATTTAAATTTCCCAGAAAATATCAGTGAGATTGTTCTTTGTTATTATTTCTTTAAATAATGACTATGAATTTTTCATGGCGACCTGTGCTTGTGTGTACCGGCTGATCACACAGTCCAGATCCACTGGACTATTTTACTCGTGAAGTCCAGAAGCGACGAGACGAGGAAACTAATCTGTGGAGTGAGCCAGGAGACCCAAGCCACTCGGAGAGAGATGACGATCGGACACTTCACACCCTGATTCAGGCCAGGAGCAAGACCCGCATGGGATCCACGGTATGTGAGGGAGAGACTTCATTTCAGAAGCTTTTGTACTAAATGAGAGCAAAGTGTTGAATCAAGTTCTAATGTCTTTAGATATATATATAAATTAGCAGAGTTCTTGAGCACCAGAAAGTAGAACAGGATAGCTTTCCTTATTACACAAAAAGACACCAGATTGAAAATTCTATCATTTTCTTGTGCAGGGTTATCGTCGTCTGAGTGTTGACATTGAAGCCATGAGAGATGTACGCCGAGAAGTCAGAGACAAATGGAAGACAATCCTGGAAAACTTAGGTAAAGCCGGAGAGATTAAGTATGCAACATTTTATCAACAGCACACAGCTGCTTTTGTAAGTAGCATTTACTGATTTTATTGATATTTCTTTTTGTTTTGTGTTTTTTTTAGGTTTTATGGCTGAGGCAGACTCTTTACTGACAGTGTCTGCCGGTGCCTCACTTGACCGCATGCGTAATGCACCAGCAGCACGTGCCATGCTTCAGATGCTGCACTCAGAGACCTCAATCTTTAGCACTAGAGAGCCACCACCAGAGAGATACCTGTTCATTCTGGTGAGGGGGAATTTTGCAGGCTGGAATTACTTATATCATAGATATAGACAACACTTTGAAATAGTATTTCATTTTCTTGAATTTTAAAGCCAGACTGAGTAGGAATCCAAGCTCGTTGACCCTTCACCTTTGCATTGCAAGGTTAAGGTACCCCTTTTCTTTCAGGGATCAATGAGTAGTTAGACACTTAGCCAAAATGGCCCTTAAAGCCCTGATTGAAGGATAACATAACCACTATTTATCAATCATAAAAGGGGCTTCTTACCATAGCAATATTGTAGATTTAAACTGAGCGATTCAGCCCAGTTGTTCCAAGTACAAAAGACAAATTATATTCATTACATGTATCTACATCAAAATAATCTTATTCAGACTGCTTTTTCACTGTCAAATATGGTTTCTCTTTATCTCCTCCCAGGATCGGCTCGTGTACCTTGATATAGCTGATGATTTTTTGGCAAAGGCAAAACGCTTCTATCCTCCAAAGGAAGATTCTGACGAGGAGATACCGGGCCTTAAAATAAACCTGCCGCTGTTGCTGGCCAGGGTAGAGGCCTTGAATGGAGGCGGTGGTGAAGAAGAGAGCGAGAGAGATGATGGAAGCACAAGTGACTGATCCTGAGATCTGGCTGCAATAATAGTAGGCAGAAGGCAGGGGGCAGTAGTCAACAACCCCTGAATGCCCCTTTTATGCATCTGTTGCCTCCTAAAAGTATTGCTGCAGGAATTTAGACTGAATATTTAAACCCCTCTTTTCCCATCTGCACAGCTTGAGTCTTTTCTGTTTTGTCTGGTCTGAATCTTGAAGGGGTTTTTGCTAATTTTCTGAGGAAAGTTGAAGATGTGTTCACTGTGTGATTGTGTGTATTTTTGTCTAGCCTGTTCTTTGTTCTTCTGTTGTGAACCTTCAGGGTAGGGATGTTCTTTTCACCAGAGCCCCTTTATATTTTGTCCTATGATTATCAGCACTTATTTCACTCTATCACATGATTTGCATCAACTCTGAATAAATAGCCCACTAATCTGATGTCATTATTAGTTTTTTTTTTGTTTGTTTTTTTTTTTTGCTTTTTTAGTTTGACAAGAATGAATTTTTATATAGTTAATGCTTAGACGTTTGCTTTTGGCTTTAAATTTAGTTGGAGAGGAGAAAGCAAAAGCAAGGTAGACAGTACGTTATGTTGAACTTATAAATTGGTTTTATGTGTGACTGAGATGATTTTCAGGCGATGCATGTGAGGGTGGTGTTCTCTTCCTACAATTAATGGGAAAAGTGAAAACCTTAAATGAATGTGACTGTCTGTGTATGTGTTCATGATGAAATAAAGCCTCTTATGTGTGCAAGTAACATGTTGGTATGATGCCTCCAGATGAGTAGTTTCCAGTCACTCTAAATTTAACCAGTTGCCAAAGAATAAAGAAAATGCATGTTTTTTGCCATCTAAAAGTAATTAAATTTAATATTGAGCAGCATGGGGAACAAGATTCATTTGAGGCATGATTAAAAGGGTCTTCTTCAACTTGCTTTTGCGACCTGTGGATGTGTCCTGGCTCTGATCTGGTGCAGCTGTCCGGCGTCTAACCATCCCACTGGGGCCATAGTGGGTTGCAAGATGCATGGTGACAGTGATGTTTTGATGTTCAGCTGCTTGTTGTTATTATGCAAGAGAGACACTCTAGCGAGGGCAAATACTTGGGACACAGCACCATCTTGAAAGACGTAGATAAGAAGCACTACAGTAGAGTTATAGATTGTGTGCAGGAATAAATAGAAAGTTAATTTCCCTCAGTCTTCTTTCCACACTTTGTGTCAGGCTAACCTGTGTAGGAGGCTACTTGCTGTCCCCCTGATCTCCTTCCTGTGCCACAACAAAACCAAACACACTCAAGCTCTCACAATATTTTGCCTGAGCTTTTTCTTGCAGTGCCCTTCTCCTCCCTCCCACTACCTGTCTCTTTCTCGGTGACAGCTCATTTAAATGTCACTTTCCAGCAGCTGTGGCAGCGTTGTTATGCAACACAAAGTTCTCCCTGGCTGAGCCCGATGTGCTGCGGGCACAGGAATGAGGACAAGAGGGGGTGATGTCTGTGACAGGCTTCACCTCGTCACTGCTCACCTTTACAGACACTTCACACCCCGGGCTTCGTTAACAAAGCATGACTCACACACGCACACACACAAAAACATCTGAGAGGTGAAGGCATTTTTTGCTTTTGGCTACACAAATAATACGAACCACTATTAAAAGTGTACTTTGAGATGAATTTTTTTTTTCTTACACCAATGTAATTACACATCACAATTAATCCAGGAAGTAGGTAGAGAAATCACTTAAGCGAGCAAAATTAAGATTATAAGCTTCCTTATTTTTAAAGGGGAAAAATTATCCACAATTAGCATTACAGTAAATAAGAAAAGTAACGAGCATTTGCAGTTCATTTGAAAGTGAAATGGAGATATGGCGGATATTTTCAGTCAGTTGGATGACTTTGAATGGGTACTCTGTTATTTAAAGAACAGCAATCAAGCTGATGTTAACAGCATGTTTGTGGGGGCGTATCATGGCACAAACAAAGGATATTTCTGAGGATCTCTGATAAAGAGGCAGTTTGTGCTCATCAGGCTAAAAAAGATTATAAAATCATTTCGAAGCAGTTTGGACTCCATCGTTCTACAGTCAGACTGAGTACAAATGAACGAACTAAAAAGCTGATGTTGCCATCCTCTGAAGTGGCTGACCAGCAAAGATCACTTTAAGAACAACGTGTACAATAGTCTGTAAGGTCACAAAGAACCCCAAGTTAAAAGCAGAGATAAGCAGCTAAATGCCTCTTGCCCGATGCCTACATAAGTAAAATCCTGTGCTTCTAACAGGTTTACATGGGACACTGACATTCATTATGCACATTGCTGGGATGCTGCAAAACCACTTGTCACATTTCTGTTCTCCAGCCTGGAGCTTCACGTGATAGCTTTGTTTTGCTGTACAACATCAACACACTTGGCTGATTTAGCAAAAGCAAAAGAGAAAGTGACAGAGCAAGACATGAAACAAGAGTCAACATTGGACAGAATGCAAGAAGGATTCTGAATTAGCTTCTGTTAAGGGGCGCCAAAATGCAACAATATGCCAAAGTTCAGTAGTGCAACTTCAACCCTTTTTATACAGATAAAACCCCAAACACCTGATTACACCTAGTTTTTAAGTACAATCTTAAAGTGTTCAATTAACAATGACTCTGCAGTAGTTGCAGACTTTTATTGGCTTTAGCTCGGCATGACTTTGATGGAAAGGACAAATAATGAAACCCATTATAAGAGTGTTATTCCATCTGACAGATGGCAGTGGAAGTATATTATGGTCTGGGCCTGTTTTGCTGCATCTGAACCAGGATGGCTGTGCTGTCACCAGGATGGCTTGCTGTCATTGATTTTTTTTTTTATTTCAGCTAACTCAACTGTCTGTGAGCTGAATCTCAAGATGAAGAATGTCACATGGTGTGCATTCTTCTTTAGGTATTACAGCCTTAGGTTACATTTCTGCACAGTGGCAGATTGTGCTGGGGACAATGGTTTTCTAAGGCACTCTTAAGCCTATGTAGCTATATAGATCTCAATGTCATGATGGTTTCCCATGTGATCCTGTGTGAAGGCTTAAATATAAAGAACATCCAGGGGTTTCCAACCCTTGCATTCACATACTAAGATTTTAACAGGTTCTTATAAATGTTTTACATTCCAGTGAAAATGTTGGAAGAATAAAGCTTTTTACAATTGATACATGATTCTTTTACTGAGTTTGGGACAAAGTTGTGAAAGTTGCTGTGTCCTTGCTTTAAAAGTCTTGGCCTTTACTGACTGTTCATTGTTAATCTGGATTAACACCCAGTTAATCTCAAAATGACAGAATCTCCCAGAATTCTGTTACTTATACATTGAGTAAACTTTGCTTTTTTTTTTTTATTTAGCCTTTCTCACATTAAACTTTTGCATCAATTTCTAACTTTGTTTTTATTTTCAGAATACAATTTCTTAGGCTGAGGAATAAAATGTTTTGTGGATGTTTTTAAGCTTTCCAGAAAAATGTAAAGTTTAGGAAACAGTTTTCAAGCAACGTTCAGATTTTAAGATGCTGTTTTGAGCACAGTATCAAGTCTGACGGGTTTACATCATCGCTTGTAAATCTGCTGTGTGCCCAGTATACTTTTAAGGGGTGGTGTTAAAGGGTCAGTCGGGGTCAGAGGATGAGAAGAAGCTGTCAGTATAAGCTATGGAGAGGGCTGCGGTCAAGGATCAAAAGTCACAGAGGTCAAAGAGGCTCCAAAACAGTTGCTGTATCCAAAGGGAACTTTGTTCTCATACTTTAAAAATGGCCTTTTAATAGTATGTTTTGGATGT
>JBAMHW010000023.1:21224264-21239672 GCA_037177495.1 Rhadinocentrus ornatus
ATATATACATGGTGTCAACATGGAAGCACCTTACTCTCAACTTATTTTCTGAAATGGCATTCATGGTTGCTATAGTATCATAACATGATTGAACAAATGATCCAAGGAATGCCTTTTCTCTGCGTTACACTTGGTAATATTTTACATATGCAGTGTCACACAAATGTTTAAAGCATGAACAGTCATGGGAAAGTAATGTCATATAAATGAAGTGATGAAATAATTTGAAACTTCTATAGAATTAATAGCATAAATTGGAATAAATGTGATTCAGCATAGAATAATATTATTACCATTTGATAGTTAATAAGAATCATACATAACCATTGCTTTCTTTGTTCTAAATAGACTGATCAGACATCTTTTCATTGGGATGATGATGATGATGATGATGTTGATACTCTATGCTGTGTGTGTGATAAGTGATATGTGTTGTGTGATGATATCAGTACCCTGTGTGGATGGATGAGTCAGAGACAGGGACCGGTAGTAACATCACACTAGCAGATAACTGTCAGAGATGAGTCTGTGTGTGTGTGTGTGTGTGTGTGAATGTTTCACAGTCTGTAACCTGAGTTGATTACAGCTTGCGTGGTGTTCTGTCACTGAGGTAATGATTCACTGGAGACGGCGCTCTCACTGGCCTCTAATGAGGGGCTTCAGTGTTGTCATGAAGCCCAGCTGTTGCATAAACTCTTTACGAACTGTATTATGTAGATTTTAATGAAGCCCTTCAATAAAGTTCTTACAAGTTTTTACAAGTTTTTCCATTTTAGCTACCTGACTCCTGATTGAGACTTTTTTAAACCTATATGCCTAGACAACAGCTGCACCATTGCCATCGTTATCATCAGCTGAATTGTGTTTTAAGAGCAAACTCTTGTTTAGATCCCTGTAATACTGAACCTGTTGTGTATTTCTGTTCTGTGTGCCTCTATAATCTCCATCCATAATCTCTGTGATTCTTTCCCCTCTGTCAGTACAGCTGAAGTGGAAAGTGTTGGACTAAGTGATTAGAAAAGTGACTGGGCATTCAATTTGAGAATCAGGGGATTTTCAATCCCAATTACCCTTAACCCCACCCCCCAGTTTGGCTTCCAGCTGTCCCGGAATGAGACACGAAGGACTCAGTGTCAGCTGTCATTGCACACTGATTGTCGAATGACAACATGAATCAGAAATAGCAACAGGATGTCTACAAAAGTGGGCGACAGACCTGAGCCCAGACATACACATCACAAAGGAAGACAGAGACGTAGAAGGATAGAGATACAAGAAGCTGAGGCATCCCTGTTTCCGTGGATAAACCTCTCAAATACAAGAGTTACTCTTGGGACTCATCAAGGAGAACCAGTGGAGGTGATAAATCTGAGACAGATCTGCCTACAGCTGAGAAGATGCCAATCAGTAGTGTGCTGGAGAAGAGCAATGGTGTGGTGGTCTGCGCTGAGCTGACCTGCAGTGTGCGGGAGGAGAACAAGGCTCAGAGGGAGAGCTACAGTGCTGACTGGCACAGTGTTAGCTTCAAGACTCAACCTCAGGAAAGGTAAGGCTAATAACAAAAATGAATCTTGGTTTAAATTTCTAATTGTTGATCTATTTAGTAAGTCATGGAAAAATATCCTTGAATTGTAGTGAAATTAAGCAGTTGAGTTACTTTTCTGACATATTTTTCTCTGATGCCACAGACAGACCATGAACATGAACGACAACTCCCGCAGAGAGACTCTGTCTAGGCAGTGGCAAGTCCGCTCTCTGATGCAGACCTGCCCCTCTGGTGTCTTCAGGGTCGGCACAGTAGAAAGAGGGGTAAGGGAGCACCAGCTGCTACCAAAGAGAAATACCCTCCCACTGCCCATCTTTACGCCTTCAGAGCTGGGAATCAGACTTGGACGAGGAGCCCCACACACAGAGGATGACCTGCAGCCCTTCTCCACACCAGACGGAGTCTGCCACAGCAAGAGAACCGTGGACGAGATCACCAGAGACCTTCCTCCTGTCAAGCCAACTCTCATGAAGTTTGCAACAGCACCTAAAGCCCTGGGTCGATCTATGTCCCTGGAGGTCCAGAGAGGCTGAAAGAAAGGATAATAGAAAAAGAGAGAATGCTGAGAAACGAGAAAGATGACAGATGTGAAAGAGCATGTCAGGAAATATGTACATACATAGATCAATTTCTAGAAAAATTCACCATCCTAGAACTTTAGCACCCTTAATGTCACACTCTGTTGATGGTGGAATTTGATGGTCAGTGGTATTAGATGTAGTTATGTGAAGGTATTTGCACTGTGACATAGAAGCAACTGTACCATTGGCTAATCTTTGCCTGTATTAGCCAGCTGTTCCCACCATATCTCCTGATGTCTCAGTGTGATGCAACAGTTTTTAATGAAAAGTGCTGGTTTAAGTCTGTGATATGTGACGACAAATGGGAAATGATGTGGAAATAAAGAAACAGGTGTTACAAAGGATGGAAAGTAGGAAAGAGAGCCAGTGATATGGAGAGGTGGGGGGTGAGGAAACATGCCTTGGAGTTGGTCACCCTCCAGGACTCCAGAAGCTTCAGCCAGCCTCTGATCTGTGTGAAGAGAACAGAATGCACTGGCATTACACAGCAGCTGTGCACGAGTGTGTTCCTGTGTGTGTGTGTGTGCCGACTGACATCTCTTATTAAAAAGACATAGGAAAACCAATAACCTGGTCTTTACTCTGTATTAACTGACCTGCCTTGTTAGTTAAGTGGCAGCACATATCTAAATCTGATAGAAGAATATATATTGTAAAAGACTAAATTACATATGGGCCCATGAGTTTAAAGTGTGTGCATTGATGTTGAAATTGTTTTTCTTAGACATGTATTATTTTTACTAATAAAATTTAAAAAACAAACAATTGCTCTCATTTTTTTGGCTGTCTCAAAAACAACTTAAAGAAACATTGTTTATAATTAATCTATGGCTCATTATTTTATAATGCTTTGATTTGCATTGTATTTAATTATACTTATACTTGATGTTATTGTGTTTTAGGGGGAAAAGATAGGACTGAACAAATATGAGAGGAGCAGATTGAAGTTATAAAACTGAACAATGACTTGTGATGATAACTATAAAAAAGAAAAAAAATAAGCATACAGAGAAATATGACAATATTGCACTTTAAAAAGAAAAGGATAAGAAAACGCTGCCATAAAAGCAGTCATCGAATTTACATATGAGTGATGTTGCGATGCAAAAGTTTGCACCCCTTCTCAAACCTCTACTGCGGCAAATACTGAAGCAAAGACCAGTAAATCCACACAGATATAAAGAATAACAGCTATTTTATGCTACTTTGAAAATTTTGAAGACCATGTAAATGTTCAGGCATCCAGAAGAATTTGCTCTCTTTGACAACTTTAACAAGTCTTACACTTTTGTTTGTAAGGGCAATTGTATAATAACAGTCTTGTTAGCAAAGGCCCATATATGTAAATTAACCTTCTGTAAGGGATTGACCACCATGGACATCAACTAGCTACTGAAAAGGGCTTAAATATTTGATTGACATAAATCAGATGAAAGTAAGAGGAAGTGTCCTAAGTTAGTCTTGAGAAATAAAATGGACCGAAACATTTTCTTTTTAAAGACACAGAAGTTTATAAAACACAAAAAAAATACATGTGCTTCTGATTCATTTTGAAATACACCAACATTTGTAATTCATGTTCTAAGGCCTGAAACTAACCTGAAGCAACTGAGGGCTAAGATACTGCAGTTCACAACTTTGGTTTCGAGCCTGGAACAACACAGTATTGCTTTACAGTACTACTTCATACCCTAACATCTAAATATTAAAAAAAAAAAAAAAAAAAACTTTCATATAGAAAGACAAATAATAAGTAAAGTTTGGGAAGAAAAGTCACTGTTATCATAATACATAGAAAAAAATAAATAAAAAAACTAAAAAAACATTGCAGTTACAGCTAGTGGATAAAGCCAGGAAAAGGAGATAAAACACAGGACAAGAACAAACATCAGCCTGGATTTTACCTCCGGAGAGAACTCGAAGTAACAAAGGTGTCTTGTTTCCATTGTTTGGCTATTTTACTTTTTCGTACGTTTTTCATAATACAGACAAATATACAGGCTCATTCTTGTGGCATTGCCTTACATTGTTGTTTGACATTTTTGATGGGCTTTGAAGGTGTATTTGTGTCTTCACCATTACAACTAATTCATGTGCATGGATCTCTGTGTGCAGAGCCGAAATGGATTAGTTTGTTCTAATACCAGTGGAAAATTCAGTTACTGTAGGGGAGGGACAATAAGCAAACAAGATCCCAGATTTTCTAGTGATGCTCTAATGAGATTAAAAAACCCTCTCCATCTGTCCAGGACAGGGTTTTCTTAATCATAAGGTCTTCATATGTTGGACCTAGTGGCACAGGTAGAGGGAAGTTAGGATCCCATAAGGTACAAACATATTCTGGAAATAAGCATCCATATAAAAGATAAGAAAAACCTGAAGTTGAAAAACAGATAAACTTATATCACAGGACTGTATTGTGTTGTTTTGCAAATGAATAATAAGCTGACTCAAGAGGGGCAACATGAGCTCTCTATAAAATTCTCAGAGTAGTGAAGCCGATCCGAGAATTTAATTTTTGGAAAATTTTGGGGGAAAAAAATTACTGGATGGGATATATACCTCTTCTGACCTGAGTACATTTTGTGATGCCTTTAAGGAGAAGTTGGGTCATGGTGAGCGCCTTGCATTGCAGCTCCCGCCGTCAGTGTGTGAACTGACACCATATAAATACAGACCTCAATATATCCTGTAAAATTGACTTAATCAAGGATGTGCCTTTAATGTTTCAAGTCAAAATGACTAAAATGAGTATTTCTATAACTTTAACATTTTGGTTGATGTCACTTGAACATTTTGTTGTAATCAGTTTAAAATGAAATCTAGTTATGTGGATGGATGGATGGATGGATGGATGGATGGATGGATGGATGGAAAGAAAGATATATGTGTTGGTTTACTTTTTAAAATTGAAGCCAGGCACATAATGATCAATAATGTGTAGAAAACTCAGGTTTTAAAAGGCTGTTTTTAAAAATCTTCAATATGAATGGATTAAAAGACTATTGACCTTGAAAATCCAAAACAATACATTATTAGATAAAACTCTAGAACAATTAATCAACACAAGTCAAAATGACAAAAGCCAAGTAAAATCAGGAAAGGATATCTGATAAATGTTTTAAAAGGCAATTTAAAAGATGTTGACTTGACTGACCTGATCTGCTCACGCAAATGTTTTGGCAACTCAGGTAATCAGCCCCTGAAATAAATAAAGTCCCCCGGTTGAGAATCTCAGCCAGCAATAAGGCTTATGTGGTATTAAAAGGTCAAATAAATGAGAAGGTGAGAGATCACGGAGTCAATAGTAAAATCGGAAAACCAATTCTAAAGCACGCCGGTAGCAGGCACACAGGAGACTTAAACTGGATTGATGGACAAGACAGTTAAAATGGGATCCCTTCATGGCCTCATCTTTATATCAATCTACAGTTTATTCAGTATTAATCAGGTTTTTTTCATGCTATTAATTGTCATTATCTAATGAAAATTGAATCCCCCCTAAGGAAATTTTAGTTTCTTTAACTGTCTCTAAATCAGTGTCCTCTTCGCCCTCCTGGTGGTAGGCAATATGTGGAGTTTTAATTTGATATTAATAGCTGGGTAAACACTGGCATTACCCTGGAGACAGTGGTATTGGCACAGTCTTCCCATCTGAGCTCTTAATCCTAGTGTTTTATCAGAGATTTAGGTGTACTGCCTTTATTCCCTATCTTTAAAATTACACACCCACACTACGGCTGAAATACTGTGCTCCCAACTCAGTGCTGTCACAGTACGATATGCTCTTCAAACTCTAAATGAACTTCCAAACCCGGAAACTATTTTCAGAGGATGCCAAGGAATGTTGCAATTGAGACAGCCTGTTTTGTCACAGACAAACTGACAGTGAAATTCTTTCCTTTGCAGCAGCTGTGTCAGCAGCGTGGTGCTCGCATGTCTGCTGCTTCAAGCAAGTTATTGGAAGCCTTTCGGACTGGGTCACTTGTTAATTTTCCATTTTACCTGAGCTGAAACTTGGTAATTTTTGGGGGGGATCTCATCCAGAATAGTATCCAGGCCATCCTCATGCACTTTTCACAATTCTCTGATGCTAAGTTTGTCATCACTTGTGTGGACACTCACTGTGTATTTCAAGACCAGGTTAAACACCGTTGCACAGCAAGCGATCTCATGTGGTGTCATCATTTTGCAAAGTTGCACACTGGTTACAGCACTGTGACATTCAAAGTCACTTTGGATACTTGTCACCACATGAATGCATCTTACATGTGTCGTGTTTGCCGTCCCACTTATGACATCTGCTGCTGCTCCCTACTGGATGAATTCAGTACTGCAGAGTGAAGTAAACTTACCAACATACAGTTATTTGACTGATGATAATTACTAATCACTCTTTTCTTTTTCCTAGTTTGGCCACAGCAGAACTTTTTTTCCCCCATTAAACACAGCTGATTAACTCATCTCCTCATCAAATCACAATCAACAGCAACATGATTGCTGGCACAGTCCCAAATCAGAGCTTTTTAATCAAAATATTGAGATGCTCACTGCCGTCACTTTTTGTCACTCTGTTGCAAAAGGCCCTTTACAGACAGACACCGTTTAACAGGCTCTTCAAGGTTGCTGTGTGGTTGGTTTCCCTTGCTGTAGGCATGCTTTTGGCCTCTGCAGCTGCAGCAGCTCTCATTGTTTAGAGGAAGAAGTGTGGGAAAAACCTGCATGGTTATCCATCAGTAGACATGGAACCTGTTCCTGAAAGTGGGATATGTTGAAACTCTGAGTATGTTAAACCCGAGTTAAGGGAAATTTAGAATTTTCCTTTCCAGAAAGAGAGGTAAATCTTACCGTGAGTCTGTTACCATGGTAACTTACTCTGTGAAGTGAACCTCCTTGCTGGCAAGTTTTTCCCCAAAATCCCAAAAAGAGTTTTTATCTGTCTTCTCCCACCTGAAGCAGCTTTTAGACATGTTGTCTTACATCGATTATGGTTTTTATCAGCTCAAACAGCTGTGTTATCGTTTCCTGATCAATATCTCATCAAACGTTACCGTTTTGCAGTCACTCAGATTCTCCATTGTTAATGGGTGTCGTGCTGAATTATGTTCACCCACTGTTAAAAGCATCCTTCCAGTCAGAGGTTAAATCTGGTGAATTTGTTAGAAAGGGGGGTGCTGTTTACATTATTTAGCGTACTTTTGAGGTTACACTAAGAGCATGAGCATAAATGTTGTGAGTACGGTGGCTCTAGCTCGTTTCCAGTCAGAAATATTAAACCCATAATACTCGTCCTGGCTTTTAACATGTAGGCCATAAACACTACTTGATAATCTTTTCTCTTTTTCTCTTTCAGATGTTAATCAGGATATTTGGTGAGTATTTCAGCCAGTGTGAAAAGTTGAAAGATGTCCAGTCTTGTCCTGAAACAATTTGTCTTAGCTTTATGAAATGTGTTTTTATACTTCATCATCAGGTGGAACTGAGCCAACATAAAAATTCAGATTTTATTCGATCCACATGTGTTTAACCCACATGCTACAGTTTTCATAAAACTAAATATTAAATCAGTGGAAACTCCCACAACAGGTAGCAACTTTTTCCCATGCTGCTTTTCTTTCACTGGTAGTTCCCTTTTTTCTCTCCTGTTTTTTTTCCAAATCTCCCTTTGTATTCCTTGTACACTTAGATAAGAAACTCTTGCTCTGATGGGGTGAAATAACTAGCACACTTTTTGTCAGCAGTTGCCATGGTGAATCCAGAAAACGGAACTCCATTGATTTATTGTGGTTCCTAACTGCGGGTAAAGATACTCAAATTTGATTAAACCAACTAAAAAGCAGCTGTTCTGAAAATAAAAACCTCAGAGTTGCTCCACTCAGAGTAAATTACCCAGTTTCTTTTTTGACTCAGTTAGTTGAACCTGTCTTTTGGAACAGGTCCCATGGTGTCCTCAAGGATTTTGTTCATTAGTATGTGCAATCAAAGCCTGAAGACAAAAATACCAACCGTGTGAGTAAAATATAGTTAATCATCCATATCTGTCTGGTGCCTGCAAGAGTTATATTCCTTTTCTTAATGGAAATTTTTTTTTCCATAGAGAGACTTACCTGGAAAAGCTGAAAGATTTCAGCTTTACTTTTTTTTTTTTTTTGAGTTTACTAACCTTGTAAAGAAGTCTAGTTTGTTCAGCAGCCTCTCTACCCCAAACATCTTTGAAACATAAAAAATAAATTTTGCTAATGTGATCTAACCAATGCTGTACATTTATAAAAGTATTATGAATACAACAATGTAAAAAAGAAAGTACACCCTCTTAAAGTAGCACCATGTAACTTTCTGACATTAAAAATGTGTGTTTCTGACTTGTTTTGATGGCACAGTGACATTTATTATGTATATTCCTGGAGCAGTCGTTGCTCGGTGTCCCGAGGCTAAAAAAACGCACTTCACATATTTTTCTTCTGGGATGCTGTTTGTTTTTACAGCTTAGTTTGGCTTTATATGCACTGCATCAGTAACCTGTTTTGAATGTACACCGTGTCTGATTCATTAAAGAAGCACAAGATGACAATTTTGGAATTGAGGGAAAAAAAGAGAGAAAGGGAACTAGCAAGAGAAAAGACCAAAGTCAAGGCATGATGCAAGATTGGCCCCAGATTAGTCATTGTTAGGTGGTGCCTCACTGAGTAGTGCTTCTTTAAAACACTAAGTTATAAAATATAATGTAACATCAAGACATGCAACCTTAGAAGAACAACAGCATGTAACATTTTACACCCTGACTTAATTCACCACTTTGGCCAAAATGCAAAAGCAGTGTGTGAAGAGGGAAGTACAACCTGTGATTATATAGTTTGTTAAACCACCTTTAGCATGAATAACTTGCAGTGATCATGTCCTGTAGGAGTTGTGGAGGAACTTTGGCCTCGGTTTATTGAAGTCTGCAGGATATGTTTTAGTAGTTGACAGCTCTCTTATGATCCCGCTTTAGCTTTTCAGTCATGTTGAGGTCTGAAAATGAACTCAGTGGTCACTGCAACAGCTTGATTTTCTTTTTCCTTCTGTTGTAGATTTGCTGCTGTACCTGGAATCATTGTCCTGTTGCATCACCCAAATATAGCCAAGTTATAGGTGTCAGACAGGTTGTGACACATTTTGACTATACCTTGGTATACAGAAGAGCTTGTGGTTGACTTGATGTCCTCAGGGCAACCAGGGTATGTGACTGCAAAACAAAGCTAAATCATCAGTCCTACACTCAGCTCTGCATCGCATTTGGTTCAAATGTAGTGCTGTGTATTATGGCTTTTGTTTTTGGCTGTCCAAAGAACAATGACTGAACCTGTCTCACAGAGTGGCTCTGCACAGAAAATTACCCATCATGTTTAATTGAAATAGTCTCAACATGCCAGCAGATTGATCCCAAGGTAAAGTAACTGGTCAGTTTGCCATTATATTTTCGAAGAAATTAACTTGTCTTTGACTTTTTGAATCCATCTCCCAGTTAATTTTCTCCACCAGCCGTAATGAGTTGTCACATAAAATGTAATTGCAGAACTGAAGCTCTGATCATCTGTGTCTTTGTCACAGAAGTAATTGTTTTGTTGAAGTCTTCCTGATAATTGATGCTGCCTGAAGGAGAAGCCCTGCAGAGCATGATGGGTAACGGTCAGGCTGGTAATAGTGAGGGTGTAGCAGTGGGTCACCCTTATTATCTTGATAATGATAAGCAGATCTTCAGGAAAAAGAAACACAGCCCAGCTTAACATCTTAGTGTAGAGCATGTATTTCTGATGGTGTTCTCCCTTTTATTTCCTCTTTACTATTTTGTCACTAAGCTTAATTTTAAGTAGTCTTAAAATTAATAATAAATGGGAATCATCCTGCTCTGCAAGGACATACATTAGTGGATTTATTTCAGGAACATTTATGGAACATATATTTTAAATTCTTTGTTTTTGATACCCGTGGCCAGTTTCTCATCATTGGTTTTAGTTGGTGTTTGCTTTATGTTTTCCTGCCATTTTGGGGCATGCTTTGTAATTCATGATCTATTCTGTTACATATGACTTCCCATCAACCAACCATGTGACAAATGTGAGCCTTAACAAAGAAAAAAAACAAATAGTGGCAAACAAAAAATTAGAGGGGACACAGAATAATCAGAAATAATCAGGGGCAAATTTATTAATATAGCACATTTACAAACAACTAAAGTTGACCAAATTGCTTTAAACTCTATTAAAATGTATAGCAAATTAGGCCACTTTCAGTGTGTGTATGTGAAGCGGCAAGCTGCTGCACATATTTGCAGCAGCAACTGCAAAAACTATCAACTTTGTGTTTGTGTATGTGGTAAGGATAAGCTGTTAAACAAGATGGTAAATATACATTTTTAACTGTAAAAATAATTGGATTTTGAAATGAAGCCAATATTCAGGCTTCCTCTTTGGCACGAAACTACAAAGTTAAACATTGTAAAAGAACATGAAAGAATATTCATGGATATTTGGAAAGAATTAATTTATCTGATTAGACCAAGTATAATTTCTTTAATAAAGTCCATTATAATCAGCAGATCTGAATGGGATGGTCATGATCTACATCAGAGTCAAACTTTATTGTCATTTTCTCTGTAACCCTAATGTAACACATACAAAAAGAAATAGTGTTTCTCCATGGGATCACAACCAGCAATACAAATTAAACACTCATTAGAAATAATCTAAAAACACATTGAATTACACAGTTAACACAAGTTGCATATAAACACTCCTGAGTCAGAAAATTCTCCTCTTGTTTTATCAGGCTGTGCTGAAGAGCATCATTAGGTAAGGGATGTCAGCATGGTACAGAAATCTCTCAGCCCAAGCAAAATCTGAACTGCTTCCTCTGGTGCAGTCTGCCATGAAGATGATGGAGAGGACTGGAAACCTCCCTCCAATTCATCCATGAGCAGTATCTACTCAGTCAAGCACAAAGAGTGTTAACAGACCCGTCACACATCCTTTATGCTGAATACAAGTTTTTACCTTCTGATAGATGATATCAAGTTCCAAAATGCAGAATGAACTGTTTTAAGAATTAATTTGTCTCCATTTCTATCAAAATCCTAAATAATTTTAAATAGTGTCTTTTATGGCCACCGTGCAATATCTCTTTTAGGGCTGTTGAGGTTTTGCAATAGCATGTTGTTTCATTTGTTTTTCTTTTTTTCTAATATTTCTTTTCTTTTTTCCCATTTGGTTATTGTGCAATTTATGATTTGTCTTGTATGGCTGATGGCTGATGGCTGTTGGTAGATTACAATAGTTTGCTATTGTGTGGTGTATTGATGTCAGACAGCTAATGTAACAGCACGAGTCGAAGACAAATTTCCCTGTGGGGACAATAAAGTGTTTTGTAATTGTAATAACATGAGAGGTGGCATGAGGTCCAGATTAAGGTTCAGAGTTCAATAGGCACCTATAATGTTTCAGCTCCTGTCACATGTTGAGATGCAAGGTCAGCATACTTTCAACCACACCATAGAACAGTATTTCTCAGTCCAGGTCCTCTGGACCCACTGCCCTACATGTCTTAGATATGTTTCTACCTGATTCAGATTAAGTAACTTCCTCATCAAGTTCTTTGTAAGCCTGTTAATTTAGATGTGTTAGGGTTACATCTTAAACATGTGGGACAGTGGGTCCTGGGGCCCTGGATTGAAAAAAATTGCCATATGATCTGAGGATGTTGGTGGGGATTGATGCTTGTTTGAAATTTCTAGAGGTACAGACTCTGCTTGGTTCTTTTCACCACTCAGGTGATCATCTAAGGTCATCAGTGAGGGTGTGTACTCAGTTCATAGCTTCTAGAAGTTGAATTTAAGTTGCATCACTGCATTAGCGTGCGATGACATTTTAAGACAACAACATAAATTTATGTTTATATTTCAAAATATTTGGTGATGACATAACCCGGAGTTGCAAAAATATTCTAACATGATGATACAATTTGTGCAACCAATATTGTATTTAAACATGTTTTTAAGGGTGGAAAAAGTGTCTTAAGCACGAGTAAAATCTTTCCAGAAATAGATTTTAAGCATTAATGTACTGCAAATGCATTATCAATGTCTTCTGCTGGTGAAGGCCTGCAAAAGAGGAAGAAAAAGAAATGGTTGTCAGGAAAAGTGAAGCAGATGCACACACACACACGCACACACACACACACTTATTCATAACGATCAGAGTTTGTCTGATTGTCTTATCTGTGTCATCAGCTTGCCATTCTGTCCTCTTCCCTCTGGGCTACTGGATGATTAACCCACATTGTGTCAAACTGAGGTGGACATTGTGAGGTGCCCAGATCAATTTGCTCACCTCCCTGTCACTCAGTGTTTGTTCGGCTATGACTCACTTTGCTAAATAATTTATATCCTTTTCCAGCAATATAGATAAGCTTTTTGACTAAGGTTTAAGTCAATTCAATCTGCTTCCACTGTCATTTAAAAACTCATTTTATATGGTTGACAATGGATTTTAGAAATGATTGTCAAAAATATTTAATGCCTGTAAAATAAGGAATAAGCAAAATAATTTCCCACAGCTGTCTTCACAAAAGAAAAATAATTGTGCTGTAGACGTTGATTAATGTTTAGGATCACAGCTCTGCTTTAATGACCTTTTTTATTTAATAAAATGAAAGAAATGAGCTACACAAATTCTCACACCTGTCACTATGACATGTGCTGGTGCTATTAATGTTAGAGGTAGAACATAGCAAGTAATGCCATAATAAAGCAGGCTGTCCAGTGTCCAATAATTGGGACTCAAATTAGCCTTTTACTTATCCCTCAGAGAAATGTGATGTTTTGTGAAGCCACACTTTTTTTATACACAGAATTTAAAACTGAAAATTAAGCAACAAGCTATCTCCTGCAGCAGCAACACACACACACACACACAGAAAGATCCATCTGAAAGAAACGGATGAAACAGTAAAGATTTTCCATAAGCATCCACCTTTTCAGGTTATGACAGGATCTTAGCTGTGGGGGTGTATCTGTGAGCTAGTGGTAAATCTTACATTACACATGATGTTGTAATATCTCTTGTACTATTACCAAGAGAAAAGCAGGAGCTGTTCCTCAAAAATCCAGAGTCTTTGGATACCTTAAAAACACATTGCCTGCATCACACTAAAAAGTTGAAAATCGGTCTGGTTAAAACCTCCTACATGATTTAAAAATGAATTTGATAACAACAAGTCGTCCAGCTGGATCATGTGAGTGCAGTGCTTTTAACCATGGGCTTTTGTGAGATTAAGAAGTAAGGGCTTCCTGCTCCATCTGTCTGTCAGAGGCCATGGTTTCAGGACCCTCTCTTTGTCACAAGTACTTAGGAGTAAAATTAGTTAAGTTTTTCAATCATTAATCTGCAGCTATGAGTGGATGAGAAGTAGTTGTGAATTAAGTTTTGTTTGATGTCCATCCCAGTTGCAGTATCTTACGAAGTGAGTCCACCTCAGCTTATTCAAGAATAAACACTTTTCCATGTCACTGAAAGCATGTAGAACGATTCCACTATCCAAAACTACCAAAACTCAAATAACAAAAACAAGTAATCTAGTAAAAAGGAATCATACATAATTCCAGGTTAGCTCTAAAAACCTTTATAGATGGACTCTCCTATTTCAAAAATGTAATTAAGCACTATTAAACTGGCAGATTTTCTCTGTGAGGCCTCTAACGATGGAAAGTTTGGCATCCATCTTTCCTGTAATAAAGGGCCATTACAAGATAAATTGATTTATGTTGGGGTTTTTTTGTTTGTTTTTCTTATGGCCTGTGCGTTATCAAGGCTCATCCTCTGTTCAAAAGGGAAGGAAGCTTAGCTTTTTTTCTTGAAAATAAGGTCAGTAAGGGGCTTTCTTGGCAGTGCTGACACTGTAATTAAAAAATATGGCCTCAAGTACGGCAGGAACCAACATTAGTAACAGCACACCACTTTTACTTAAAAACATTTTTCTCACTTTCTGGTTTGGTTTGGGCAAAAAAATGCATTGGTAAATAAATAAAACTGCTACAATACATTCTTTTTTCAATGCAATTGTCACAGTCTTATTTGATTTTATGGACCCCACCACTCACTACTCACTCACTACCATTAGAGGTAGCATACTCTGAACGTAAATAGGCTGTTTTGCTTGCATGAACATACATTATTCCACGTGGCAAATTTTAATAGAGGAGGATAGTCTTTAAATTCCCATTTGTGAACACATGTTATAAAGCTGTCCAGTCTAACAAGTTAAGCATAAATAATATATCTGAATCCTTGCTAACATGCTAGCCGTGTGACAGACAGGTAGGAACAGCTGTGAGTGTGAAATCCTGAGCTTTAGATTGTGTGTGGTGACAGTTTGCCACTTACTTGACGTGACCACCGAGCCTGATGGAAAGAGAGGAGCAAGGATTTACTGCAGTCTCTGGAAGCTGTTTCAGTACAGTGGTGGGCTACCTGGGGAAGGAGATCGGGCTATGATGAGGCTCCAGTGGGTGAAAGTAAAAGTGAAAGAAGCATCTGCTTATGAAAGGTAAAGTTTCACGATGTATGGGCTATTTTCCTGAATTAAAACATTATTAAAAACATTTTTCCTTCTAATGAAATTTGCTATATAGGATAAGATCAGTTGTAGGTTTTTACTTGGAGCTAAACTGAGATTAATTGTTTTAATATTGTCATAGATAAGTCTGAAATAAAAAAAATATACATTAAAATGTACCTGAAAAACTTGTGGAACATGTAACTGAACATGTGGCTCTGTCCAGGCCATATGGGCAAGCTTTTGTTGATGTTATTTAGAAGATTGTATGTAATCCTAACCTGCTTACTGAAGTATGAAGACACACAGTAGCAGGTTGCTAAGGTGCCAAAACATAAACACACACACACACAAAAATACAGTATGTAGACATACATGTATAGACATTCACCCACATAACGCCTACACACCTCAAACACACACCCTTCCTCCATCTGTGATCACTACATTGGTCTGGCGTATGCAGCACAGGCTGTGGGTGTAATTAAGCTAATTTTGGGTTCCATAAGCAGAGCAGTTGATTACTAAAGTGAATGAATCTCTATATTTCCTGTAAAAAAGTATCCACCCACCACAAGCTCTTCTTAAACAGTGCAGTGTGGTAGATTGGGGGGTGGTGTGTGTGTGTGTGTGTGTGTGTGTGTGTGGGGGGGGGGGGGGGGGGGGTTTCCCCAACGTCAGGGGGAAAAAACA
>JBAMHW010000023.1:21249832-21262148 GCA_037177495.1 Rhadinocentrus ornatus
TAATTTAATTTTTATATATATATATATATATATATATAAAAATTAAATTAAACACGTCTCCAAACTTGAATTCTCGAAAACATTTTGCAATGCTGAAATATTATGCAGCTGATAAAGAAATGACAAAGTTGAACATGTTTATTTAAATATTTTAATTGCATGCTGCAATTTCAATGATTTATTACAAAATAATTCATGCAGCATTTTAGTGGTTTCAAAAGTGCAAAACGAGTCAAAAATCACTTTACAGATCAATCAGCGAGCATGCCAAACTGGATCACAATCACTCCATACATTTTTTTGTTCAAAGAACCGACAAAATATCAGAATTAAGTGTTTTTAACGAAACGATATCAAGAAAAATACTTTAAAGAGAATACCCATACATCCATCATAGTGTACAGTGGCAGGCGTGGAACTTTAAGAATTCATAATCATGCTTGTGGACATTTTTTTGTTTTTGTCATTTGAAATTTACAAAAAATAGCGTAAATACCAACCTAAACATGAGGTAACAGCTTGTAAACATTGTTATTACTTTGCTCAAGTTGGCAATATTAAATTCACTCAAAATATTTAACAATTTGATCCACTTGTAAACGAATGCTTGAATTTTACGCACAAACATTGGTCGTTGAACTACTTCCCTGTAGTCGTTCATCGGAAGGAAATGTGAAGTTTTGCATATCTTTCCCCTCCAGGACACACAAAAAATGCAGATCTTGAGATCTGGAATCCGCACCCAGGTCCTGGTCTCTACTGGATCTCTTTTCCATTGCATCTGAACTCAGTACTCTAGCTAAGCCCAATCATCACCGTTTCCACATCTTTGGAGGGTCTTCGTTCTTTCACCAGGAAGTTAATCATGCTTTCTGATTTGATCATTAGGTTACACCCGAGAAAAAATATACCAAACATGACAGTGAGCGACAAGACACACAGCACCGCGATTTGCACCACACGCATGACGAAGAGTTTGCGTTCGTCTTGCAGCAGCACCAGGGACCCTCCGCCGTCGCCGGTCACCGTGGCGTCCGTGCTGTTACTTGAGAATATATCCAGAGCCCCGGCGAGGGTCTGACTGCCGTTAAACAGCGCGCTCTGGGTCACGTTAAAGATGGAAACATTCATGTTTCTTTTTCGATTACTGCAACAAAACACGCGACTCCAGCTGACAGGCACACAGTCTCGCCACAAAACCTGGACTCCAAGCAAAACCTTGCTTCATGTGACTGTTCAGATTAAAGATAATAAGAGGAAGGAAAAACGACACGCTTTCAATGTCCAGATCAACTGGCAGACATAGAGTTCTGCTACTGCTTCAGTGCGTAAAGACTGCATCCACATGGCCAGACCGCAACAGTCAGAGCGTCGTATCAGGTGCGTAAAAAGTAAGTTTCAAGTTAGTTTAAGTCCACGTTCGGTGGATTATTAAGTGAGTCTTCTAGATGGTGTGGCAAGTGTGGCACGGTGTGTCTCACCGTGAAATATGAGACACTCCCTGTGCGCCTGTGTTCGCGAGCGTTCCCTCTGTAGTGCGTTTTAAAGTGATGATGAATTCCCCTTGGAGCACACCACTACCACCCCTCACTGGGGGAGGTAGTTAGGCGGCCTCGGACTATTAGGTGTGTACGTACAAGCAATCAAGAAAGTAAAGAAGCAATCAAAAGAGAAAAAATTTATTTTCATCGCATTTGTTCTCTTCTGAATATTTTCATGTCATTTAACTTTTTAAGAGCAAGATGTTTATTCGAAAATCCTTCTACAAGTGTAGTTCCATGCAGACAGGCAGTGCACTTCTAGTTTTCATTCAAAAACAGAAGAAATCTCTCCTTTAATATTCCCAATTAGACCCAAGCTACTTATATTGTAGAATTAGACATACTGTATATTCCTGAAATATAAAAGTGTCTAAAATGACCTAAAACATGAAGACATTTTGAATTGATTGAAAGCCAGTATAAGCAGCAGACTATTTGGCGAAAACAAAAAAGAACTTGGAGAGTTATTTATAAAGTTTAATGTAATTGCTTAGAAAAGCATCACAATTACAGAGCCTTGAGAGACAAATATAGGCACAGTGAGCTAACTTAGAGATGAAGACTTTAATTAATAAAATATGATTGAACTTTGGCAAATGTGTACCAGAAATAGGACCTCCCCTGCTTTCTTTGAACAAGATATTTTCTCCCCTGAATGCAGCTTAAATTAAACTCCTCAGCATCAGATATTTATTGGATTAGTTATTGGAAGGTGTCATTCAAAGACATCTTGTCTATTAAATATTTCAGACAGCAGCTTTGGAAGGTGGATGTGACACCTCTGCAACCTCATTTATCAAGAAGGATGAGCCTTGAGAGAGCTTCTCGGCAAATATTATTGGTGTACAGGAGCGGCCTTAAATATCACGATCCTGGTGTTATTCGTGCACAACAATTTTCATGCATAATGTGAGGTTTCATTTGTCTAAAGTCAATAGTTAATAGGAATGCTGCATTTCTGAAAGAATTTAAAAGTGTACCTCTGTGAGCAATTTCCATTTGAACAATATGTAGTTTTGTTACCTGCAAATATTTCATCAAATATAATTTGATTAACTGCTTTGAAACTCGAAATTTGATTAAATAACCTAAAGTTTAGCTCTAATAGCCAAGCGGTGCTTCAATCTAAATAAACCTTTTTAATCTTATTTAACTCTTTTATCATCAGACCACAGCTAAAAACTGCTATCAAACTTGTTTCAAAATGTAATATTTATATAGACAGTTTCTCCTCTTTTTTAATAACTCACTTGCACTTATATGGATGTGAAACTGAAGAGATGTTTCAAGAAGAAGAAGAAAAGCTACTTAGATACTTCAAGCACCTCTTCAATACCCGTGAGCAGTGTCTGTGAGATTATTCTGCTGTTTGCTCAGAAACAAAGGCCATGAAATTCAATTTGCAATGCTCCTGATATCTGCGTAAGCAGCTTTCAGCAAGCAACTAACAAGCATGTGAACAAACAATGATTAGTTCCATCCACAAACACCTTTCATGAGCTTGGGGGTGGTTTGTTTTCAGATAATTTATTAATGGCTGGTAACAGAGGAACAATGCATAGTTGATGTTGACAATAAGATCAAATTATCCCATTGGCGTTTTGACTTAATTGCAACAAATTAATCAGCAGCATGTAATCAGCTGCACAATTTTGTTGTATTATTCTCTGCAGTCATTATGGAAAATACTGTGTAGTTGCACATTATCTTTCTGTCAATATGTAAATCCTCTGCTACCTAACATTGCCACTTTGAGGCTTTAGACAAAAAAAAACTTCAAAGAATACAAAAAGAGGGGGCAAAAAAGTGCTGGTGAAGCCAAGAAGAAAGAGACTTCAATAAATATGTCACTCTTTTCAGCTATCAAATCCTTCAGAAAATTTGGCACATCATTCTTTGGAAGTTTATCTTTTCAATGCTTGATACACTAAAAACCCTGTTGCTGATTTTATAATTTGATCTTGAAGAGGATTTTCTGTGAAGGGCGCACATTTCCTTGATGAAAGAGGTATATATTCATTTTAGTGGTTATTGTTTGTGTAACTGTATATATAAATACTGTATATTCATAGGAGGCTGCATACATGAACGTGACTGTCTGACTTGTTCCTAAGCAACAGAAGACCTGTGAGCCCAGTGACAGATGGTTGGTAAAGTTATTTTGGTTTAGAGGAGAAAGAAAGGGAGGGGACAATGAGGAGCCTTCACGGAGAAGAAGCAGTGGTGAATCCAGGGCACATTGACTGGGGTGGAGCACAATAACAGTGCAGGATGGCCATTGCGTAGTGGACATGATAGTCTTAATGAAACAGTAAGTGGAGTGCCATTTACTTGTGCATGTTTAGATGTTTCCTGTAAAAACAGAAGCAAAAAGAATTCACAGAAAAGACCAGTCTGCTCTTATTGGTCAGTTCCAGAAGGCCTGAGCAGAGAACACCCATCAATTTGCACCTTTGTGGTGATGCGGTGGGAACATGAACATTTGAGGAACTGTGCTGAATAACAGACATCCTGAAGTAATTACCTCATCATTTCCATCACCGAAATCATTACCTTTCTTCCAGCCTCACCCATTGTTGTGCCAGCTTGTGTTAAAATAAAAAATTAACCAAACCAACCGAAAAAACAAACTAATCCTATTCACTCATCAGACCAGACAACGTTTTTTCATCTTATATTGTCCAGTTTTGGTGATTCTGTGTGAACTGTAGCCTCAGTTTCCTGTTTTTAGCTGACAGGAGTGGCACCCGGTGTGGTCTTCTGCTGCTGGAGCCCATCTTCAAGGTTTGATGTATTGTGCATGCAGAGATTGCATTATGTGTTCCTTGGTTGGAAGCAGTGATTATTTGAGTCACTGTTACCTATCATCTCCAACCAGTCTGCCCATTTTCTCTTACCTCTGATAGCAACAAGACATTTTGGTCCAGAAATCTGCCGTTAACTAGATATTTTCTCGTTTTCTGACCTTTTTCTGTAAACCCTAGAGATGGTTGCGTGTAAAAATCCCAATCGATCAGCAGTTTCCGTAACCCTCAGGTCAGCCGGTCTGGCACCAACAACCATGTTACATTCAAAGTCACCTAAATCCCCTTTTCCCCCATCCTGATGGACGCTAGAACTTCAGTTTATTGTCTTTACCATGTTTGCAAGCCTAAAGGCACTGAATTGCTGCCAAGTGATTAGCAGATTAATTATTTGTGTTAAGCAATTGAATGGGTGTACCCAATAAAGTGGCCTATGATTGTATTTATTGATTGTTGTCCTGACTGGGTTGCTCCATTTTCATTTGACCACACGATGGTGCTAAAATGCCGGAATTTTTTTTTTTTTTTATATATATATATATATATCTAATCTTCCTGTTTGGCCACTGAAAAATATGTGAGCAGAATAAAGTTTGAATAAAGAAAAAGGTAATGACTCAAACAATTTGCTGTAATTTTTTCACGTAAGTTGGATCTTGAGGTACTTCTTGCTTTTAAAAGTATGATTTTAAATAATGAATGAAGGCGAAATGTAAGACAAACTAGACAAATCATAATTTCAATTAAAGTTTACAACATAAAATAAGGTCATTTAAACTTTTGAACTCTCACAAGCAATAGAAGGTTGTAATAGAAGTCACAGTAGGAGTAGTCAACTTTGCACATTTTAAATCTTATTCAAAAAATTCTCGTTGCCTTTGTCTTAAATTAGAATAATTCTCGTTTTATTACAAAAGCATTTGGCAACCTTATCCATTTCAAATAACTTCTCTGCGTCACTCAGTGTGCCGTCACTGAGAACAAGTTGCTCCCAATGAGAAGCTGTACTCACATGCTGCACTGCTTACTAGAAGAGCCGGAAAAAAACTGCTGATTCTGAAGAAATTGTGTTAGTATACGATAACATGAGGATTTTCAGAGCCACAATCATGAATTCCTGCTCACCTCTAAGGGAAAGATGTGCTTTTTTTAAATCTGAATTTATTTTACATTAGGTAACGGTTATTTTTGGAGAAATGCTTATCTCATGGATCAGCTACAGTAAATTGACCAAGTTTAGGCAGAACGTTTTACTCCGAAAGGTATGCATGTCACTGTCAATACATTTGCAGTAATATACTATTTGTGTTGTGATAGCTGGAAACAGACTTTTTAAAGCTTTCCTCAGCAGTTTCAAAAGTTAAAGTAAAACTGTTTTCAGCTCTGCCATCACCTTGTCTATTTCACCTTGAGATTGAAACTTCTGAGTTGACAGATGTAAGTTTTTCTTAAGCGGAATAAAAAATTAAAAAATAAGAAAGACTGGTAAAAACATGCGATCATCCAATGAGCTTAAAAGTAAATAGAGAGTTAAGAAACGGCCCACCTCTGGTTCAGTGTTAATCATGGTTCTAGTGGGACTTGAAATCCACTGTACCATCCTCCTATCTTGCTAAAATGACTCAATTTACATTAAACCTGCACAATCTAGCTCTGAAAAACAGATGCTCCAGATTTGGCACGTCATATGCACGTCACATTTATGTAACAATCCACACAGTGTAAAATACCTAACCTCTATGGACACCTTGATTTCTAACAAAAAAATTGCAACATCCAAATTGATAAAAATGTCATCAAAAATAATGTGGCCACTTGAGATTGAGATATATTTGGTTAGCTTAGATTGGCTCCAATTTATTTGGTGTAAAGACAGTTGGGATAACCAAAGTGAATGTGAAGTCATGAAACACAGAGGTGGGAATGCCATGATATGTGCTTACATGGGTGCATGGATGCAAACATTGGGATGAGCCGCAGTCTCCAGAGGTTTTGCAAAGAAGGTTGTTTTTTAAGGTGATAAATAAAGGCACACTGTCAAAATCACAGAAGAGATATTAAAGAAGAAGAAAATGACCAATTATAAATATAATGCCTTCCTATCTGTAATTCCATTTGTTGTGTTGAATTCCTATTGTAAGCCCCTATTTAATAAACACTTTAAGAAAGGTCTGTAGTAATGTATCTTTAATTTTTAATGGACTTTTCCGTATTAACCATTCACAATAGTTTTACCTGTATTTTTTTTTATTTTATTTTATTTTTTATTTATTTATTTTTTTTATTTATTTGTGCGTGGCATCTTGGGGATAACTTCTTTTCCAAATTTATCTGGAGTACTGTGTTCTGGCATTACCTGAGATTAGTTTTCTACTCTCAAAGTTCTACAATTAAGTTTAACATAGCTTTAGTATCCTTATGCCTGACTTTTCTATAGAATCACAGCTCCACAGTACCAAGTGTACAAAGACACATGGGAAATGCATATTCATGAGGAATTTAACCTTCTGTGATTGTTAGCCTCTAAATTTCAGTTATAAGTTTTACTGCTTGTATTATGTTTACATTTAGACAATGTTGTTGGGATTTTTAGTTCTTTTTGAATGTTAAAGTTGTCAGCATGAGCGCATTTGACACTAGAGGAAGTCACACCCACCACTACCTCTACTTCATGTGTTTTACCATTGAATGGCAAAACTGAAGAAGAAGGGAAAAAACTGGAAAGAACTTAAAGAAACACTACATAACTTTCTGACCTTAAAACTCTGCAATCCACAGTTATTTGGGGACACAGTGACATCTATAATGTGCATTTCTGAAGCCTTTGCTGTCCAGCAGCATCCCGAGGCTGAGAAACTACACAGCTTTTCTTCCAGGATGCCGCATCTCATGCTAGCAAGCCGATAACACACTGGCCGTATTAAACACGCACCGTGGCTGATTCAGCAAAGAAATGCAAGCAGACATTATTGAAGGAGGAGAGGTAAGAGAGAAAGGGATAAAAGAGTCAAGATAAGACTGTGGTTGGAGACAGCTCACAATACAAGATGGATGCCGAATTAGCCATCGATAGACTGAGAAAATCTGCTACACTTCTGCAATTCATCCTCAATTACTAATCTCGAATAAATTCAATTCAATTACTTGTTACCAATCCAAGTAAATATTTTGATTTGGTTTAAACATACCAATTTTTTTTCAGTGTGGTATCATTCTGTGAATGTAACAGAGTTATGAAAGTACAGAATTGTCCATGTTTGGATTAACAGACATGTCCATAAAAGCAGCAGGACATAACACTGTGGAAGTACACATATTCTGTTTTTGGATCAATTGAAGTATCCGAGCAGCTGCTAATTTTCTGCCAAGGCATTCTGTCTTTTATTATGGAATTTTTTTTTAGAATGCAGTAAGTAAAGAGTTTTACTATTTACTGTCAGAGGATTTAGATGATTTTAACAACCAGTTAGTTCTGAAATAAACAAACTAGTCAAAATTAGTGATAACAAGTTCTATGATGTGTTTTATCTGCTTATACTCAGAAGATGCAGCGAAGTAGCAACACATATTTTCGAAAATGAGTCAACCTTCCTCTCAGATTTTCTTCCTGCTGATGTCCAAAGTACAGGCTGTCAGAAGGCTTGAAACAGTTCTTCCGGTCAGATCTGGGGTAGACACGGGGGGGGCAATAGGATCGCAGTTGTAGCAATGTGCTGAATTACCCCAGTCTTTCCATTAAAACTAGAGTTGAAGAGGAAAGTTTCAACTAAACATGAGAGAACTGGCAGCCTAACAACACAACTAAGTGAAGATCTAAGAGACCCCGCCCTCCTCCCTATACCGCTTCTTCAATTCTTTCTAATAGTGATGCTGACCCAGGGCTTGACACGACTCATGACTCAAAATAGACACACCCTTTTGAGCTTTGTCACCTGACATTTCTCAAAAGCATCCCCCTTTTCTAATTAACCCTTCTTCCCAAGATGCCATGGTATTAGCTGATCAAAGCAAACACAGGACCGCCATGGAGCCTCGTGTCCCTGGATGTGCTTGAAGAGTGTGTGTAAACAATTAAATGCTGGCAAGCACGACGAGAGCAAAGTTTCCTTTTAGAAAAAAAAAAGTTAAATTTAGAGAGAATGTTAGAGGCCATGTTTTAATCTTAAAAGTTTTGCCATCTTTGGGGCTACTAATGACACAGATGTAAATATAGTCATTAATTACATACTGGTACAACTGCAGCAGCACCACGCAGCAGGGTTGCCCCCACATTAACCCATCAGTCATTAAAGCTACTTGAAAGAGATAATGACTTCATAGCTTTTGCAAAGATTTGCACGTGCTGCACCTACTGCATCCCGTCTGCTTGAAAGGCAGATGAAAATCTATTAGTTTCAGATACAGATTACAGATTTCATCAGATGCAGACAACCCATGTACTCAGCCACCACCCATTACCCTTATTTCCATTTAGACACATATCTCAGGCTAGCATGATGTGTTGTGTCTCCTTACCAAATTCAGTCAGTTTATATTCTTTGTTCCTTCAATCCCTTTCTCTCAGTCTATATTTGCCATATTTAACAGTAGGTTACATTAGACTTCTCATGGCTCTAAGATATATATATTTTTAAAAACAAGCAGAAAAGCCCTCTTTCACTTTTTCCATTTCTCCATCCTAATATTTTTTGAGCTAAATGTTTATTTATTAATGTTTATTTTCTCCTCATATAAGCCATCAGAGTGAGAAATGTAACCCTCAGAGCCAGAGGGGCCAGAGACGGAGGCAGATTAGATTGCAAAGCAACACAACACAACTACATCTTGTCCCACATCAGCAATTGTGATGCACATCTCATAAGCCGGCTGACGGTGCACCTGAGAAAAACTCATATCGCCCCCATTTGACCCTTACACCTGTCAGTTAAACTGGCAAAGCAGGAGAGCTAAGCCGTCTGAGGTTGAACAAACACTGATTTTGTCTGAGAACGATTGCATTTCGATATTGGCTCCTTGCAACAACATTTTTACACTGAAAAGCTTAAAAGGCTCTGGATAGATCTGTAACACAGGTCAGGACCCTTCCATCCCCCTCTCTTCCTCCCTCCCCACCCGTTCTCTCCTTGTTCAGTCTTAATTGGCTGCCATCTGACCCAGCCTGTAGGTTTTTATTCAGGACAAGCAACGCTATGCTTATCCCAAGATACCATTCATGTGAGGGGGCGTTTGCCACAGGTGGCTTTAATGCCAATTAATCCAAATCAGAAATTACTGGAGAAAGATTTTCATTACCCACAGTGTATTACCTGCACCATCCACCTACACTGAGAGCTTGATGCCAGGAGAATAGTTGCCCATTATAGCTTTTCTACTTAGTTCTCTATTTCTGTCATTTCTTCTTTGTGGCAGTTCTTGGACATGGGTGGCAGTAACTTAGCAACAGGCTGGAGAGTAAGAGCATGGCACAGGAATAAAGATTTACTAAATGGACAAGTGCAGAGATAAGAAGTATTGTCTGCTTCTACAAGCCTCACCACTCCCCATCACGTTTCCCATAAGTTGATTCCTGTGCTGCAGTCTCTTTTTTGTCTTGTTTTTTTTCCACTTTCAGCCTCACTTAAAGTTTATTATGTTTAACACTTGTTTAAGATCTTGTCATGAACATTTAATAATTTATCTGAATGGGAGGATGGTTTCTGTGCTGCAGACTTATTAAATTAATATATTTAGACTGTTTCTAGGGAGTTCAGATTACACTTTAATAGTGTACGACAAAGACAGCAACTCTAGATTAGTTAAACATAAACTACCAGTCAAATGTTTGTACAGACTTTTCAGGATTTAATGGGAAAGTGTATCTTGAAATGCCTGCTAAATGTACATTTATAAATCCCTCCCTCTAACAACCATCAAATCTTAGATCAGGTCTGTTAAACTGGTGAAAAAACATTATAGATTATGGTGCAGGTTTTCCAGTTTGTTTGGCGTTTTTTGTTTTTATTTGTTGGTTTTCTGTTTGTTTGGTTGTTGTTTTTTTACACTATTTGTGCAGGAAACAAACTGTAAAAAGCTGTACTCCTTTAAGTCCAGCAGAGGACAGTGTCGCTTGGAAAGATGTTCCTATTTATTTCAAACAGTTTTAAGACAAATCCACAAATCATATCCATACATTTAAAATTTGAATTAGCTTCTGTATATTTTGTTCCATTTTTATATTAAACTTTTTTTTATCTATTACAGTTTACACAAAAGGTCTATTGAGTTCATTCATATTCTTTTATTTTAAGTTTATACTATTTTTCTCTATAATATAAAAAGACATTGTGATTAACTATTGCAAAAACAGTGGACCACTAATACTTTCTTTCCACCCAGACTATCACTAATCATTGTGGCTTTCGGAGTTTCTAAAGATTCAGTCCATCAAGTAAAACTGCATTATGTCCAGATGTTGAAATTAAGGTAGTCTTTGCAGATCTGTCAGCTGTTTGACTCATCATTACCTGGTGCAGAACCAAACTATGGAATCATAGAAGAAGAAAGAAAAAAATAAGTACCCTCCAGCTTCCGTAAAAAAAACGAGTTTGAGCATGCCATAAATGATGTGGTTTAAGTTTGATGTATAAGGCTATGTGCGACCCAGCAGCACGCGGAAAGAGGAAAGGCGTTCAAGCTGAGAAGAAGTGAAGCAAGCCCACAACTCCGTTACTGTCCTTCTAGTCATGGGGTCTTCATTAAACCGTTTAGCTTTACTGTTTCTCTTTTTCTCCTCCTTGTCAACCATCTGCGGTAAGAAGTTTTCTTTCTTGTGTTAACTTTTGAAACTTTCACCTGTTCAGTCGACCTGCCGCCTTTCTAGGCTGTTAGGGTAAATTTTAAAGTGTTATATTCTGTTAATGATTACATTGTGGTTTATGTGTTGGTGGTTACAATTATTTCTTAATAAAACCTATACTCGAAGGAAACAGGCTAATTTATTGTTGGCAGACTTCAACGGGGCGACCCTGTTTAGTGTAATTGCGCCGCTCTCGAGATCCGTTCTCCACTTTTCCTTATAAGGGAGCAAAAACAGCTGGGATGCGTTTCCCAGGGCGAGGTTATCTCCACGCGTTCCCGGTTACACGGCTGGAAAATTAAGATTTCTTTTACTATCAAATATTAGTTTAAATGTTCGTCCTAATTTGCTTAAGCTGTTATTTTTACACACAAAATAAACTCCAGCCCACTCTTTTCAAATCCAATAGTTCCCAACCTGGGGTCCTTGATCACCCAAGGGGGTCCCCAAAGAGCACAGGAGTCCACGAAATGTCACGGAGCTTGTGCTGTTGTTCAAATTAAGGCCATGTCCACCCAGAGAGGAAATTAGTGGGAGGTCATCAAACTGTGCTATAACTATATTGTCAAAAATAAAAAAGCTACTTGGGCCACACCTTGTACATCCAGTCAAGTGTCATCTGTGTACTGTGGTTTATTGTGAGATATGATAGTGGAGTAGTTTATGTCTATCCACCTTTGATTTTTCCTTGTGACAAGGGGGTCTTTATACAACTACACGATACAACCACAATCTGCCATAGTTAATCACTAAATAATGTCAAGGAAAGGCTGAAGAAACACTTGACACTGTCGACCTAATTTATAATAAATACTTTTACTTGATTTGGGAGCTGATAGATTAAAATAATGAATATGTACACTGCTATATACCCACAAAGAGGGATATTTAACTTTAAAGTGAAATTGCCTAGAGAACAGGACGTTGTGCAATAAGTAGTTAAACACAGAAAAGTTGTACATGTACACTTAAAAGTTGAGAAAGGCAAATTAAGTTTCCCTAGAAAGGTTATAGTGTATTTTAAGTTAATTCTGACATCATGCAAAAAGCTGAATATCCCTACTAGATAGATAGATAGATAGATAGATAGATAGATAGATAGATAGATAGATAGATAGATAGATAGATAGATAGAT
>JBAMHW010000023.1:21269463-21281912 GCA_037177495.1 Rhadinocentrus ornatus
CAAGGTTAAAACGGAAAGGGGGTTTTTTTGGAGGGGTTGAAAAGGGACCCTTGGGACCCGTTTGGGGGTTTAGGTCCCCCCCCCCCCCCCCCCCACACACACACACACACACCCACCCCGCCCCTAACACACACACACACACCACAACCACCTCCATTCTGATGCAGCTGGGCTCTGACTCACTCACTTTGGGCTTAGTCATCCTGTGCCAAATCCTGTTGATTTCCTGCAGTCTCTGGGGCTCTGCTGTTGTTTTTAAGGTTTCTTAATGTGCTGATGTACGGTGCCTTTCAGTAATCCACAGAGAAAAACTCACCCTGGGATCCAGTCATTAGATGATTGCTTCATTCTAACGTGATTTCTACAACAGCCACCATCTGAGCTTTGTATGCTTCAGTAGAGTCTGAAGATGTGTTTGTGCATGTCTGCTCAACTTCAAAATGAGCCCGGTAATCATTAGACATCTTTCACAACAGAACGTCTTCTGCTTTTGTTGGAATTGGGTTTATTAGGATGTCAGGTTCCAGGGAACACAGATGCATTAAGTTAGTCAATAACTTTAAAAAAAAAAAAAACTTGAAACTGACATTAACCATTTATTCCAAATTCAGATTTTCTTACATAATTGGCCAACTTGTTATTTGAACTAAATAATGACAAGAAGCATAAATCTAATTTTAGAATAACTAAATAAACTCAAATAACAACCCTAAACATAACACTTAACAACTCACTGCTGATGGCATGATTGCAGAAAATATTGCACTTGTCTGTGCATACACCCACCCACAGCCATGTTACCATCAGAACTTAACATCTTGTCCCAGAGACTCCAGTCTTCTTTCTGCGTAAGACAAACAGACTAATTAAATGTTAAGTAATGCCATTAACCATCCCACACATACACAGATATAGTAATGATTCATGGTGCAGTTGCGCTGTGTTTTTCTGTACTTTTGTTTACCCAGCCTCACCCATATTTTTAAAAACTTTTATGAGTTTTATCCATTTCTGTTGATGACCTGCTTTAGTATGTAAGTCTGCATCATAGTTCCATGTGGAAAAATTAGAGCCAAAAGAAGAAAAAACATGATTGTAACACTGAAAACGATGAGCTACTTTAGGCTTTGCACGCAGGTCATCAGTTTAAATCGAAGTCTCTGCAACATCAAAATAAGTTTGTTTGATCGTGGCACAAAATTTAAAGATTGATCTTTAAAGGAAAACATGGAATAATAAGCTTTTAGAAGAGCAATTTTAGTTCAGATGACACCAGGAGAAATGTATACAGCTCGGATATGGTCCTTTCTCAGTAAATCCAGTCCTAACCAGTGGAGCACAGAGGTGGTAGGGGGATGGTTTAGTTCTTGTTTGGTTTCTGTTTCTGTTTGTGTTTTTGTTTCATTTTTTCACTTTGTTCCTTCTGTTTTCTAGTTAGCTTTACTTCCCAGCTGGTTCTCAGTTGCTAATTGTTACAGCTGCTCCTTGTTTTCCTTTGCTCATGGCCAGATCCTCATCGACCCTGTCCTAGATTGTCAATGTGTTGTCCCAGTTTTACTTAACCAATTTTGGCATTAGTCTGTTATTTTTTTTTATAATAAAAGTTTTGATTGTAGTTAATCATTAATCCTGCATTTGCAGGACCTTTAGTTTTGTTTATTAAATCTTACTTTCTTCCACGTACTTGCAGCCTTGTATTTCTGCATTTGGGTCCTTTCTTCTGATCTCTGAAAATGGCACATAACAGATAAAGGTCTGCATAAGTGGAGAAGGTTTAAAAAAGATTACATTAATCTCACCATATATTTTAATTCATAGAGGCTTTGTAGAAGTGGAATGCTCCATTCTTGTTTTTACTTTTTAACTCCAGTGTTTTCCTCCTGGGGATCCTTCACACTGGTGGCTCTGCCTGCTCTGTCTGCAGGGTTGCTGCCATGGTGACTGCTCTTGAAAAGTGCTATATAATTAAAATTTGATTAAATATACACAGCACAAAGCCGAAATTCCATTAAAATAAAATAGAAATATTTGAAAATTCTGGCCCAACAACTTGACTTGAATTGAACTCCCCAGAAGTTTTGTGCAACACTGGCATCCTCCATGATGTCCTCCATGAGGTTGCACAGTTTTAGCTTCAGAAAGAAGATTTTCTCACAAGACCTTTAAATTACAAGCCATGCATTTATTGTATTTTTGAAGCATTTGATCTAAAAACCATATTCACTAATGGTAAATACTGCAACTTTTAAATGTAGTTATTTTAACAGGAAAGTTTCATCCAGCTAATTTTCTTTTATTCTTCCAGGTCATGGTAAGTGTGACTGTGGCTTCTGCCGGTGTGATGCTGGTTGGAAAGGCGAAAGCTGTAACTGCACCACCCGTACCGACACCTGCATGTCTGGTATCGGCCTGTTGTGCAGCGGCCGAGGCAATTGTGAGTGCGGGGTGTGTCAGTGCACACAGCCTGGTGCTTATGGAGATACCTGTGAGAAATGCCCCACCTGTCCTGATTCCTGCACTATAAAAAAGTGAGTGAACCTTCTAAGACATGCTATTTTTGTAAACTTCTATCTAAAATATATCTTCAATAAAGTGTATAACAGCTCTAAAACTCTTTTTTTGGCATTGCACACTAAAAACCTAGATTTTAATAGACACTCTGGATGTAAGATTGTCAGCTAGATGAATATGGGCATGAAGATCATCAGACCACAAATGGCCTCAGCAAATTTCATCCACTCTAATTTGAAAACTTAACATTTATGTGAACATGTGCAGTATCCTTACAGATTTCCTAAACTCCATTCTTGCCCAAGCTCACTACCAACCACTTCACAGCACTTTTGCCTGCGGTTAGCATGTAAAATATGTTCTGGTTTCTAACTCTAAGGATAAACATGGTCTTATTGTAGTTCACACATAAAAATCAGCTGACAATATAAGTGAATGATATTATATAACATGTGGTAATGGCTTATACCAAATCCAAACAGCTGAGTGGATTACAGTTATCATGCAGTCCTACTAAAATAACTGAGAAAATTAGGTAATAAAAATAATGTTATTTTTTCTGTGGGTAAACTTCACACAGTTTCTGCCAGTTTATCATAAGACTCACATTTGATGAGAAATCTTCTTTGGGATCAGGGATTAAAATGAATGATTTTGCCATCTTTTGGCTGAAGCAGTTGCTTATACAGTACAAGAATCTACAGTAAAAAAGAAGTAATGCTTTGTTGCATGTTCAACATACCAAGATGATCTAACAAGCCTCTCCCACACATATGTAATCAAAAACAAGCGAGGTATCAGTAGTCACACTCTTCTTGCTGCCTTGACACTCAGTAAATGTCATACTTTTTTTGTTAATTTGTACGATCCATCTATGTTAAATCTAACATGCTAAATAGAGTCAGGTTTGAACTGTGTAAATTGTGCAAGGATAAGAGTGTGTTGCTGTCCTTGCAGGGAGTGTGTCGAGTGTCAGCACTTCAAGAGAGGACAGTATACCACTGACAACAGCTGCAATAGAATCTGCAAAACGGATATACGAGTTGTGGAGGAACTGGGTGAGAGCTCCTCCATCTCTGATCTCTCCACACTGTGATCCTGGCCTGTTTTACTGTCACATTCTTGCTCTTAATCATAATTCCTTGAAAGAGGTTGTAGGCTGCAGACTTTGTGTCCAAAGTATTTTGTTGACTGATGTATACTGCATGCTTTTAGAGACAGCTTCCAGCTTTAAAACCTTTTATTCGTCTTCCCTGTCTCACAGTTTTCCATGAAAGGAATGCAGTGAATTGTTCATACAAAGATCAGAATGACTGCATTGTGCACTTCCAGTATTATGAAGATGAACTTGGCAACTCCATTCTGTTTGTGGTAAAAGAACCAGGTATTGTAACAGTTTGTAGCACTTGTGGTAAATTTAAACTGCCAGAGACAGACCATTATCCTTTTGGCACATTATTACAACCGAATAGTGTGTTCTTGAATGAACAATGTGTGCATTCAGGAATGTGTCATTATCTATGAACAGAGCATGAGATGGTTGCACAACTACACTTGTGCCACAAAACAGAAACTAATTACAAAGTGAGGAGGTGCAAGCAGATTGTGACATGAATATTTGGCATGTCTGGCATGCCCTAAAGTTTTCCAGTGCTTAACAAAACACGATGGAGCTCATTCTCTTTGACACGTTTCCTGTCCCTCATCCCTCAGAGTGCCCTGAGGGTCCTGACATCTTAGTGGTGCTCTTGTCGGTGGCTGGAGCCATTCTGCTACTGGGCCTTGTTGGTTTGCTCATCTGGAAGCTGCTGATCACCATCCATGATCGCAAAGAGTACGCCAAGTTTGAGGAGGAGAAAGCCAAAGCCAAATGGGATACGGTGAGAAATAACTACAATGCTTAAAGCTCCACATTTTGGGATTGGCTGAGTATGGCAGGGCTCTGTAAAAGAAAGTCTAAACTTTATTGCAGAAAATTTGATAAATTAACTGGCATTACCTTTGTATTTTTTTCCCAGGCTCACAATCCCTTGTATAAAGGGGCTACCTCCACTTTTACCAACGTAACTTACCATGGAAACAACTAAACTAAATACAATGAGGAAAAACTCAGGGGTCAACAGATGGAATGTAGCAGCACAGAATTGGATGGGAAGACACTGATATGAGATCAGCCGCAGTCACAGAAAAGTAGTTATTGCTATCAACAAATCAGTGTGGTAATTGTATATACTGTAATAATAATTGAAATTGTTCATATTTGTCTCCTCTTATGCTTTCTGCACTGGGTCACATTTAAAGCATTCTTTACTGTACATGCATTAACAGAGGAGTTCATTAACATACATGTTGTACGTTTACATTTAGGAGAACTGCTGCTGAAAGTCTTGATGGATACAGTAGATTTTTCATCACTGCTGTAGTTGTTGTTATAGATATTTTGTACTTAATTTTGTAACTGGTACCAGTCAAAAGTTGTTTTGTTTCTTTTACTTTGATTTGGTTTGGTGCAGACTGTAAAAAGCAGCAGGCACAATGCTGCAGATTTATAGCATAGATAGAGGTCTGTTTTATATTCAAATGCAGTTGTAACTTTAGAAATGTCATCATACAATTCTTTATCAACACATAATTGCCTCTGTTTGGGCTTGATGGGATTTTTATTTGTTCATTGTGTTTGAGAAGTGTTTGATTTCTTTCAGTTTTCCATTGAGTGAATTTCATTGCACAGTAGATGATCCTGTCTTAACTCTCCACCAGTATTGTTTTTTCAGTGAGCATAAAGTCAGTATTTCAGATCATGTAACCTTTATATTGCTCAAAGAGGGACCTTATCTGCTAATGTTGTCAATTCTTAAGGTAAACTGGTGGCACCAGAGCTTTTTTGGGTGTTTCAAAGAAAAAGAGCTGTGTACGTAAATGCACAACTTTTTTAATTTTATTTTTCAGACTTGTTTGTTTGTTTGTTTTCTCTCTCTAAACCACTTTGATGAATTTGTGTGGGTGTGTTCTGGTTGTACAGCTCTCAACCTCTGTTAGGAAGTGGTCTGCAAGCTCACTGACGTCTATCACACTTCTAAAGACTACATATTACACTTATACAAATTTATTGTATATTCTTCACCAACGTTTGTGCCATCTTTGGCCTCATTTCCAAATTCTGCTTTTAGCCTTAATTAAAACCAAACACTAGAAACTGTTTGAGCTTCGTATTTTAGATCCAAAGCAATGTGTGACTTTTTCAGAGCATGAACAAATCAACTCTGGGTTTGTTTCTTTTTTTAGGTGTTTGTTTTCAGCTTTATAATGTATTTTTAATTTTGATTAAAAAATACAAATTATAAAAAGTCTTTAATCTCCTCTCATTACAGCAAAAATCCAGAATGCTTCATTTTACCTCCTTCTTAGCTTTACACATATTAACAGCAATATACAAATATTGTTTTGGTAGAAAATGAATTTGCTTGTTTCATTCTAACCTGTTTTTTTTTTTTTGTTTTTTTTTTTTTTTTGTTTTTTGACAGACTACATCCTGTCAACACTTAGTATTGTATTAAGTGAGAATATTACATTTCCTCTGCTCACCTCACTATATTTGTTTTCACAAACAAAACAGATTTTGGGCACATATTCATCCAAGTTTCAATTCTTTTATAGTGATAATGTAGGTTTCTCTATAGTAATCAGTCATGTTCCATCATGTGGCATTTCTGATGCCTTGTGCACACCGTCGCGTTCTTTTTGTCAGTGGTGTATCTTTATTTGCAATGCAAGGAAGTGCTGAAAATACTAAATGACTTTAAAAATCGTCTCAGTTTAAAGAGCATAGGTGAATACAAATTTAACTAAAGCCATTTTCAGGCACATGAACATTTTTCAAATGGCTGACATAAAAATAGTAGTAGTATATGGCTCCCTCTAGTGTGTAATGTGTGCCACAGCACATGGGAAAAGGCATAGTCTGAAAGTTCACCTTGTGGCAAAGGATGTACCCTCTGTACACAATCTGTCACTATAAATTATATAACTTTATTTTTATATATATATATACATGTGTGTGTGTTTATTTTAACAATTGGGCAATAATGCAAATCATAAATTATATATTTATGTTCAGCTCCATTTCATATTTAAACTTAAAAATTGTGAAAACATTCTAGGAAAAACATATTTTTGTAAAAATAACTGTTTAAGAAGTTAGTTGTTGTTAGTAGCTTTTTTATATAATAGATTTATTGTAGATATCTATGTTTCTTCCCTCCAGTCCTAAATCCCCATACCCCCCAACTCTTCCATACATACATACATGTAGGGTTCCGGGGGAGTGCATGTCGTATGGGATGTGGCGGATGGCCTCTCTCCCTGTGGCAGCTCGCTCCTTAGTTTTAAAGGTCCCATATTAGACTTTTTTTTTTTTTTTTAATTTATGATTTTTTTTTATCAGCCATACTCATCAAATATAATAAGATTTTAATAACTGGGGATTTTAACTTACATATCGATAACAGTAGCGATCCCTATGCCTGTGAGTTTTTAAACCTTTTGAACAGTATAGATTTTAAGCAACATGTAACACAGCCTACAAACAACAGAGGACATACCCTGGACCTAGTAATAACCTATGGTCTGTTCACTAGTGCAGAGGTCCCCAACCCTGGTCCTCAAGGGTTAGGGTTAGGGTGGGTGGGGGGAGTGTGCATGGACTTTGTTTGTATGAGTGTGAGTTTGTGTACGATTGTGCCTTTTTATTGTTTGTTCCATTCTTTGGTGTGTGAAGGGTTTTAATTTTGTTTTTAATATGCATAATTTGTTTTTATTATGTACAGCACTTTGTGTTACTTTGTGTATGAAAAGTGCTATATAAATAAGATTTCCTAAATGAGATAAGTGAGCCTTTCCTTACCCCTCAATGGGAAAGGATCCGGCTTTCGCTGGCACCCATTAGGTGATTTTAGAGGTTAAACTCAGCTAGCCGGGGGGTCACGGGTCACTGACAGTATCCACTGCAGCGGGGAATGTTTTTTCCCTTTGTGATGTCACAAAGGGGAAAAATCAGATTCACCCGGTTTAGCACCTCATTTGCTAACAAGTGGAGCAAACAAGTGAGAGAGGTGACAGAATTTTCTTTTCTTGGGCCTCATACAAAGGCTATGAGGATACATAAGACTATTAGAAAACCTTTAGAAAGTGAATTTTGTATAATATGGGACTTTTAAATACACAAGAAACACAAACACTGACACCACAGTAACATAACTCTGGCGGGTTAAGCCACGCGATGTCTGGGAGGAAGACTAATAATCTAAACAATAATAATGATAATTATTATTATTATTATTATTATTGTGAGATATATATTTATAAATTAAACCAGAATCTCCTTAAACTATCGACAGGATTTCTATTTTTTCACTTATCCCTGAACGCATCACTGATAAAACTCCGCCTCTTCTTCCGCTGCGTCAGATCCATCATGGCGGCGCTCCACACTGTGGATGGAGTGGAGGGTGGCAGCGGGGAAATAGGGTTGATTCTGTCAAATGCATCTACTGGAGAGACAAAAAGACCTCAGTTCGGAACACGTTTCCTTACAGATCCGCGACAGGTTTTCCAGCACAACGCATGGTTGGTACCACAGAACCATACGGGTTCTGAGATGTTCATCTGCATCTCCTGCATAGCACATTATGATTCACTTGTAGTTTTTAAGTCTAACTTCAGTCACGGGTTATGTTGTTTTTATTGTTTGCTGTATCAAGTAATAACAATACGTTAAAGGAATAACTTGTCCCTGATTAAGAAATATTGTATTTGTTGTTTTGATTTTGGGTTTAGCTACTAAAGGTCAACTTGGGTTGACAGGGTTCATTTAGCATCACAAGTTAATAATCATCTTGGTCTCAACATAGTAATTACAGCTGTAGGAAGTTCCAGATTACGAGTTATTAAAAGGGATTGACTATTTATTTTGTTTTCTGCATGGCTGTGTCTGACATCTCAGCGCTGCCAAGTGTTTCTATGCTGTTAGTCACCACATGGCTTTATCCACTCAAGATAATGGTGTTTTGTGGTCAACAGGGACAATGTGGAGTGGACTGATGAACAGGAAGACGCTGCAAAGAAGAAAGTCTTAGAAAACAGTCAGCCTCTACCTTCAGAGAAACAAGGTAGCATCATGGGTGTGCGCACATGGCTCACACTCAGAAATGTAAACAGATAAATATAGATGCTTCTAATGCTGTTTGCATTAATTTTGCTTATGAGAGAATGCATATATTTGTTATGTAGGTAGGTAGAGAATAAGTTATATTCTTGTTTAATACTTTAGATGTCTAATAATTGAACACAGAAAAACTCCATTTTATTGAAATAGCCCATAACTATTTTAATATATTTTTTTTTCATCAACCTGTATAAAGTGTTAATAATGTGCTATTTCACCATTACAACATCAACTTCATTACCATACCTTTTTTTTTTTAAGAGGAATACGACAGCCGGGCCAATGAATACTGGAATGACTTCTACACAATCCATGAGAATCGTTTCTTCAAAGACCGTCACTGGCTCTTCACAGAATTCCCAGAGTTAGCCCCTCAGAGTAGCTTGAACCATGAGTCTCTTCCGGGTGTGTCTGGCAGAGATGACAGCCAGCAGGATGGTCTAGGTCAAAAACAAAGCAGGGATTTTGACAACTGTGATTTTCCTGGCTCCTCTGCCATATATCGCATTCTGGAGGTGAGATTTTTTATTTATTTATCAAACTTCAGTGAAAGTGGGCATATTTGAGTCCACTTTCCACCTGAGAAAAGTTGGGCGAGGGGCTGTAATAAGTACAAGATTAATTGTATTCTGTACAGGTTGGTTGTGGTGTGGGGAACACAGTTTTCCCAATTCTGAAGACGAACAAGTAAGATCAGATAAGACACCAATGATTTGAAATTCGAAATAGACTCTTCTTGTCATCTCAAGCTATAACTGCAGCTTTGCTTTTTGCAGTGACCCAGGGCTCTTTGTTTACTGCTGTGATTTCTCCAGCACCGCTGTGGAGTTGGTCATGGTAAGAAGTTTGGTATGATCAAAGAATGGTGTGTATTCATTCCCAGGTTTTTGAGCTTACTAAAGATTTTATTTTATTTTTCATCAGGCAAACCCGGAGTATAACTCAGACCGCTGCTTCGCCTTTGTTCATGACTTAAGTGATGTGGAAGCCAATTACCCCATCCCAGATGGAAGCCTTGATGTTATAGTGCTAATCTTTGTGCTATCAGCGCTGCAACCTAACAAGTATAAACTCTTTTCTTTACTTTATTTTGTCTTCTAGCTTCTGCTTTCAGTTAGTCTGACACATAGCAGACTTGTGTAAACGTTTCCTCCATCTCCCAGGATGCAGGCATCCATCAGTAGATTAGCACGCCTGCTGAAGCCTGGCGGGATGATGCTGCTCAGAGACTACGGACGCTATGATATGGCACAACTTCGCTTCAAGAAAGGTTAAATGGGCTGAATCCAACCTTTTAGATGGGGTCTTTATGAATGTGTAATTTACTGAGATCTATTTTGCTGCTTACACATTTTGAATTTTTCAGATGTGTCTTGTTTATTTGTTGACTTAAAAAAAGATAAAAGCTCTGTAATAATTTTTAAAAGGAATTCTAGCTCCTCGTGAGCTTGGGGTATTTATTCCATATTGAGCAGATCAACAGACAGGGCATCAGTGACTTTTCTTTTTTAATTATGTGTCTTTTTTCTTTACAGGTAGATGTCTTTCAGAAAACTTTTATGTCCGGGGTGATGGAACACGAGTATATTTCTTTACTCAGGGTAAAAATAAAGATAACTCAAAATATATATTATTTGGATTATTTTGTAGATTCGCTTTTTAATCTTGCCTACATTTTTTTCTTGGTTTCATTTCTTTCAGATGAGCTGCATGAGCTGTTCACTAAGGCTGGACTGGAGAAAGTACAGAACCTTGTGGACAGACGGCTACAGGTGAATAGAGGGAAACAACTCACCATGTACAGAGTGTGGATTCAGTGCAAGTACCGCAAGGCCTCTTGAGACACAAGGGGATGGGCAGAGGAGAAAACCTGCTTGGCCTGACCTTCAACTACAACTGAAACTTGGAGCTGAACTGAAAGTAGTGTTGGCTGTTTCCAGAGGGTGTTTGGAACTGCGAAGATTTATAATGTTTCTGATAAAGGGGAGGCAACGGGACAGTTAGAGGCATTCCCTTGTTTCAACTGCCATTGTGCAGATGGACTTGTTTAATGCTTGTGTGGGAGTCCTGGCTACAAGAATGATGACTTTCTGCTGGGGCGGGTAACCCCTGTCAAAAGGTTTCTATTCTGATAGACATGTTTTTTTTAATCACCTGATGTTTTGAAATAAATTGCATGGTTTATTAAAAAAAAAAAACAACAGCAACATATGGACCTTTTTTTTTAAAGTGCTGAATTAAAGATTTAAGTAAGACTTCTGAGTATTATAATTGGTAGAAGCTCAGTTACAATGCAACAAAAACTTAAATTACATTTCAAAAAAAGTTGGCAAATAAAAAAAAAAAACATGTTAATAAAACAGATTAAAATGATTTAAATCTCATATTGATATTCCCAGTAGTACATGAATAACATCATATATTCAAACAGACATATACAATTTCATGGAAAATATAAGCTCATTTTTATTTTGATGGCAGCAACACATCTAAGAAAAAAGTTGGAGTGGAGCAAAAACAAGAAAAAAACAGTTGACATAAATCAAAGGACTGCAAGGGGCATTTGGTTAGTAACATGGCTGGGTACAAACAGTATTTCAGCACTGCATTAAAAAACAGACATGACTCATTACTGGGAGTCACTGCATGGGTTTAGGAACATATTCAGAAATCACTGCCTGTGAACACAATTCACTGTAAACTCCACAAATAGAGGTTAAAGCTCTATTATGCAAAGAAAAAGCCAGATATGAACATGATCCAGAAACACCACCATCTTCTCTGGGCCAAAGAATGGTGTGAAGCAAAGTGGAAAACTATTCTGTGGTCAAGCTCATGATCAGCAGACGGTTCAAAGCCTGCATATCCGATGGCATGAGTTTGCATTAGAGCCTATGGGGTAATTTATTCATCTGTAAAGGCTCCATCAATGTTAACAAGTAAATGGATGTTTTAGAGAAACATCTCCTATCCAGCTAACATCACTTTCAGGGAAGACCTTGCATATGAAAGCAAAGCAATGCAAAACCACACACTGAATTCATTACAACATCATGGTTTTTCAGTAGAAGAGTCAGGGTGCTGCACTGGCCTGCCTGCATTACAGACCTTTCACAAATAGAAAACATTAGGCATTTCATAAAACTAAAGGGACAGCAACAAAGGTCCTGGACTACTGAGCAGCTTGAATCCTGCATCCGACCAGAGTGGGACAACATTCCTCTCTTAAAAGTCCAATCAGGCCAGCCGAGAGATGTAGTCCATCCAGCGTGTCCTGGGTCTTCCTGGGCCTCTTTCCGGTGGGACGTGCTCGGAACACCTCACCAGGGAGGCGTCCAGGAGGCATCCTAACCAGATTCCCGAGCCATCTCATCTGGCTCCTCTAGATGCGGAGAAGCAGCGACTACTCTGAGCCACTCCCGGATCACCGAGCTTCTCACCATATCTCTAAGGGAGAGCCCACTACTACCCACAGCTCGTAATCATAGGTGAGGGTAGGAACGTAGATCGACTGGTAAATCGAGAGCTTTGCCTTTTGGGTCAGCTCCATCTTCACCACGACAGACCGATGCAGCATCCGCATCACTGCAGACGCGACACCGATCCACCTGTCAATCTCCCGCTCAATCCTTCCTGAGCTCATGAACAAGACCCTGAGATACGTGAACTCCTCCACTTGGGGCAGGACCCTATTGCAGACCCGGAGAGAGCACTC
>JBAMHW010000023.1:21282012-21300070 GCA_037177495.1 Rhadinocentrus ornatus
TCCACCAACGAGTTCGGGGGTTACCGCCACGACAGGCACCGACAACCTTACGGCCACAGCTGTGGCTGGCCGCCTCGCCAATAGAGGCACGGAACACAGCCCACTCGGACTCAATGTCCCCATTCTGTTTTTATTTTAATTTTACACAGCATCTCAACTTTTTTGAAATTGGGGTAGTATTTTCTTTGAATAATATATGTACAAATTAATGTTTTTCAGTGTATTTATAAACCAACTTCATTAAATTCAGAAAACAAATCACAAATTTAATGTCATCATCACATGCAAACATTATGGCTCTTTTATTTATTTTTTTAATAGAACTTTATCCAAGAATCATTAAAAAGTATTTTTCAGTGCAAGATTAGACAAATTTAGTTGTTAAACATTTACTACCCATAATTATGTAAGAAAATTCAGGGAGTCTGGAGAAATCTCAATGTATAATGACAAATACCCCTCAGGTGTTATTGCATAAAGCATTGTGATGCTACCCATTCCCATATAGCTGGGTTTCAGCCATTTTTTATTTTTTTTTTAGTAGGAGATTAGTACAGATTGTACAGTCCTGCCATCCGTTTCAAAGCTTGGCTGTGCCCAACAAAACATGCTGAGTGCTGCTTTCTATCCTTGGGTTGCACATGCTCCTCTGTAATTACTTTGCAGTGAAAAATGTATATAGCCACATGGGCTGTGAGGCACCTTGGACAACCATATTTACTGAGCACAGCCCATTGCTGCATTCAGATATAACCTAAAACTTTATTATATAAAAAGGAAGCTATTTATATGCTCGAGAAACTGTTCAGTTGGGATGACCTTATGAGTTCTTTTGAGTTTTATGCTCAGATGAGTCAACATTTCAGTTGCTTTTGTAGAAAAATATAATTGGGTCCTGAATGCACAAGATAAAAATAAAGACCAAACAGGTTGTTATCAGTGAAAGGTGACAGTGATCAGCCTCTGTGATTATATGGGGGTGCATCAGTGCCGATGGCATTGGTGACTTGCATTTGTGAAGAAGATTTAGAAAAAGATTCATTTATTTGATTTTTCAGAGACATACACTACAAACAAGGTAACAACTTGCAACAGTGGCTTGGCGGTATGCTCTTAAGTGGACTGCCTGCTGTCCAGATATGTCTTGTACTGAAAATGTGTGGAATGTCATGAGGAAAATCAGACCTGTTGTGCAGCTGAAATGAACGAGGATTCCTCTTGCAAAACGTTAATAAAGTTCCCAAATTAATAAAATGCTTACAAGGAAGGTTGATGTAACACAGTGGCAAACAGTGTGTTGTGGCATCAAATTCTTTACATGTTGTTTAAATGTTCCAAATACAATTAAGTTGGGCAGTGAAGATATGAAAAAGTGGTTATTTTATTATTATTATTTACAAAGATTTAAACAAATTACAGATTTAACTTCAGTTCTGTTTTATATCTTCACAACTTTTTGAAAAACTTTTTTTTAAAAAAAGAAAAAAGAAGGGAAAGCATTTTATAGCTGCCTTGAAAAGTTTCCTTGAGTAGTTAAACGTCCGTATGTTATTAAATGGGTTGCGTGATGGTTTAAAATGATAGTTTAGCAGAATATTGTTGTTGAGTAAGTATGAATGTTGATGTGAACAACACTGAGACAGATAATCTATCACTAGTTGTTGTGTGGGTGGGTAGGTGGGTGCAGTTTAATTGCATTGTGTAGACAGGGGTTTGCTATTGGTCCAGAAAAGAGATTTGGGGCAGGCGTGGACAGAAGGAAGGTGAAAATACTTGAACGATCTCACGAGAAAATATGAGATTTTACTGATTATTGTTTACATTGCAAAAACATGAGAACCGAACCGAATCGATCCGGATTCAACTGAAACGCTTCCCACAACACAACTTCCGAAAACAGATTGGTTTCTTCCCTGCAGCTAGTCAGGAGACTGCACCCGAACTTTGTTTTGATCGAGCTGAAAGCCAGGACCCTAAATTCATCGCACCACCGGGGGAGATACCAATAGGGGGTAACAAACGTTAGCGTAAAGACATTATTTATACCTGTTAAAAAACGCAGATTCTCCGGGGTCGTCATTGTGTGGAAAGGGGATACCAGACCAACGAACGGTATGGTTCTCGGACAGAGGGGTGTGATGGGGAACCCCGCCTAAGGATAACATAAAGGCGGGTTAGGGATACCCGGAGTTGTCGAGGCCTCCGAGGTAATCCTCCGTTGTCTACCTTGAGCTACATAGCGCGTGCCCGTGTCTTGATTGTTAACAATCAGCACGCGAGGGACGCGGCTGTGGATGAGGCCTAGCCTGGGAGGGTCTGCCGAGTACCGGTGAAGCAACTAAGACCGTTTTAGGGAAAACAGCACCGGAGGAGGACAGAGGAAAACTCAAATAACAGTGAGTATACGTTTAGATTGTCGAACAAAAGAATATATGTTAAAGGTCTTTTCTTCTACAGCGAGTCCAGATGTCGTGGCACGAGCACCTGGCAACGCTGGAGAAGATGCTTCTTTTGGGGTTAACACTAGCCCTTTCCATACCTAATATTTAACGCATTTTCAGACAGTCAGTGCGGAGTTTTTCGTCAGTAGTTTTGTAATCTCACAAGTATAATTGTGTCAACACTTATTAAACATTTGCGTAGTTTTGTTGCGACATCTTTTTTAAAATGAAATCCCATCTTATGTTACTAGCTAACCGTTAGCTCTTAAACGCAGTGCTAGTGATGGCCAACATCGGTAGGCTTGTTAGCTCGTTTACTCAGTATTAGCTCACGGATAATTAACTAATTTGTTTCAAATTGCTATGCTGAATATTGTAATGTAAGTTACGAGCCGGTATGTATGGGCAGAGTTAACTACTAGAGCGTATTTCTAATTGGATAAAAACCACAGGACGTTACAGTTTGTTTTATATATGCAAGCCATAGGTAAGAGACATAGCAGCCAGTGTTGGGCGTGTAACTTAAACCTTCGCACAGGCCAGCAAACTGGGCACTTATTGTCTATTGTGGCCTTTTCCATTGCTGTGATTGTACCTGGCAGTCCTTCCAATAGTGACCTTTTATAATTACAGCGTCATGTAACTTAGGTTTGTAATGCCAAGGTGTTATCAAGTGATGCCATAATTTTCCAGGCAGTGACTTTACACATCTGGGCTTCCTCTTTGATGCATTTTCAACATCCGTTCTTAGCTCTAGTTTTTCCAGATTGTGCTCACAGTGTTTTTAGTGTCTTACCATTGTTAGGAGGCTGGTGCTTGCTAAACATAAATGATAGTGTGAAACATTGTCAAACTTGATGATGACTCAGAATAGGAGAATTTTCCACATACATATTGCTAAAAAAAGAGCCATGACTCATCACAACTAATACCTTTTGAAACAGAGATCCTTTGCTACCATTGTAAAATTCCAGATGCTTCAAGCATTTCCTTAATCTGGGCTCTTGTCTCTGCAGCCATGATGGAAGAACTGCACAGCCTGGACCCCCGACGGCAGGAGCTGTTGGAGGCTCGCTTTACTGGGGTTGGTGTGGCAAAGGTTTGTCTTATAGCAAATGTAAAGGCAGAGCATAAGAACACTCTTGTCAATGTGTCTATAATCACCAATTGTTTTGATCATGCCTAATTGCAAATCCTTACCCTTCTTTATCACACTTTATCCTCAGTATCTTTTTGCTGTTTGGCCTGGACAAGCTTGGCCGCACTTTTTGCTTTGTCTCTGGAGAAGGTTGAGCCGTGTCTGTGTTTTTTGGCTGGTATGACATGGCATGTCTCCCTGGCTCATGATGTAGTGGCTGTATATGCAAGTAGTTATGCCTGCCAAAAAGGCCACAGACGGGACAGGGGTGGCTGGAGGAGGAGGAGTGATGGCAGAGAAGGAATGCAGAAATAGTTCCTGACCAGGTGTAAGTGGAGGCAGTATTTAGCCTTCAACCCCCTGTCTTACTACATGGATGAATCTGTCTTAGTTGAAGGTGATCTTGGAACAGTTAGGAAAGCCAGAGTCAGTGCCAGGAGTGGGCCCTGTGCCAGCCATAGGCAGAGCCCAGAGCATGGCATGGCTGCTGCCGCAGAGAAAATGGTGGCGCTCGCTAAATCATCCTGCCACAATCACCCTGTATGACAGGGGATGTAATGTGTGTGCAGAGGGGGAGTGAGAGTGAAGTTTGTCAGCAAATGGCTGTGAAGAAATATGGGTTGGTGGTCTAAAAGATTTTCAGTGTCACAGAGTAGTTTAGAGTTTTTTTGCTTGACCTTGGATAGCCTTATGGCTCTGCTGCTCTTTCTCTCATTACTGAGTAGACATAAAAGATAAGAAAATTGTCATCCTTTTAGAACAAAAGAATAGAACACTTTTTTTGTTAATGGAACAGATGAGACCTAAAACAGTTGCAAAGTGCACTTCCTTTAGATCAAACAGTTGGGGTAAGATTCAGGCGGATGTGGAGGGTTTAAAATACACTGAAATTCTTAGATGAGAGCATCTTTTCAATTGCTTTTTTCTGGGGAAGAAAAGAATGGTTAAAACCATGGTGAATAGGAGAAAATAGATGACATTATCTAAAGGTGACAGACAGAGGGAGGAATACAGCCCCAGCAGCATGCCTAATGTTCAGCCATTTTAGGAGGGTTCAGTGAGAGAGCTCTAGTGTGCTCTGAATGACTAAGTATCTCTTCCTGATTGGACAGTGCCTCCTGAATTCTGATGTGATTCATTTGATTGACAGGCATCACCTAGGGAACCAGCATTAGTACTGACGCAGGTCTTCATTCAGAGGGAATTTAATGTGGATAGTATTTGGGCTAAGCTCTGTGTCCTTTTCTTCATCTTCTTTCTGATTTTATTTTTCTAACTTTTTGGGGGGTATTTTACTTTTAAGTTCATGAATATTGAAAGTTCAATTCTGTATGTACATATTTCTACCTGTTTTATTTTTAATTTTCAGGGGTTTTTGGATTTAATTGCCCTTTTTATTTTAACAGGGCTCAGGTCAGAGTCAAAATGAATCGTCCAATCAGAGTCTATGTAGTGTGGGCTCTCTAAGTGACAAAGAGCTAGAGGTTAGTCTCTATTTCTAATGGCATTTTTTTTAATGCCAAGTCTCTGTTACTTCGCCACAGGATTTGTTGATTTATGTTGCTGTCCTTACAGACTCCTGAGAAAAAGACAAATGACCAGAGAGCAAGAAAACGCAAAGCAGACCACTTTGACAGCAGCCAAGGTAAGGCTGTTTCTCTGTGATGGTCCTTTCATCATGTATCTTATATGTCCCCCTCCTTCTGATCATTCTTTCTTTTATAGGCAAAGCAGGAGCAAGGGGACATAAAATTAGTGATTATTTTGAGGTGAGTTGCAGAAAATTGCTTAGCATCTTTGTTACACTGTGTCAAGCAGTACTCATTTCACTCTGCGGTGTATAACATTTCATGCTCACTCTCTAACCTCTTCCTTTTAGCCATCTTGGTCTTCCCATTGAACTGCTTTCTTCTTTTTCATCTTCTTCTTCTGTATGTGTCTGTAAGTTTGCGGGAGGTAGTGGTCCTGGTACCAGCCCTGCCAGGGGAATTCCACCAGTGGTCCGCTCTTCCCCACAACACTCTCTCTCCAACCCTCCTGTCACGGTGAGCATGTTTGCTCTAAGGTGTTTCTCACTCTATTTAATGTCTCCACACTCTTTCTTGCCATTTTCTTCTTAACACTGGTTAGTAACACCACCAGGTGAGGATTGTTTACAGATGGAAATAATGTTAAATACTTGGTAAACAAGGCAGAATCTCTGGGAAGTTCAGTGTAAAGTACAAAATCAATCATCAGAAGTACAATTTATCTTAAAATAAAGGAAAGAAGTAATAAAGAGGAACCTTCTCAGAGTGCAAATGTTTGTGATGCAAACACTTATTTAAGCAGGTACAGGATAGTAGAAATGAGTTTTGGTGAACTTGTTGGTGCTTTGATTTTTCTTTTGAATGCCTTACATTACTTCATGTGGAAGTCATCGATCAGATCAATTTAAGACATTCAAAGCGCTCTTTGACTGAGAGCATCTTGCATCTCACTCGCTTCTGATTTACATTTACTAGGTTGGTGTGATTTTTTATTATGAGATGTTGTTCCAGGTCCTGATAAAGCATCGATGTAGAGGCAACGTTACACATTTGAACGTCCTCTGAATGCAAAAGGTTCTTATCGGATGTTTCTCCGTCCCAGGTGCAGCAGGGAAGCCCCTCTTCCGTCAGCTCGGTCAATACAGAGCACTCCTCGTGCTCAATCAAGCCGACTTCTCTTCACATGCTCCACAAAGCCACACAGGTACTCCACACGCTACTCATACCTGGCTGCCTGTTTGTTTTATTAACTCTGTTATAGTTGAACATAAGTTACGCATTTGGCACGTGAAACTGTGGGTTACAAGAAATAAAAGGGAAAAAAAGACTGGATAATAATATTAGGACTTCCTGCTGCACTAAATTTATCAGGGATGCAGAATGATCTACAATTAACCACTTTTGTGCCCACTGTACCTTTAGTCTGACCTTACTATAGAGAAACTAACCGCAATGGAGAACAACAAGAACTCTGACCTGGAGAAGAAGGAAGGCCGAATAGACGATTTGCTGCGGGTACTAATCTCATTACATTTCATCTCTACTGCTCTGCTTTCCTTTTTCAGTGGTTTTGAGCGTTTTATGTTCACTGTAATGATTTTCACTTAATGCATATTAGAACTTATTCATTCCTTCAGTGCATGTATAAACAGGTTAAATGTTGTGAATAATTTTACCTGACCGTTTCTTGTTCGTATGTTCTTCTGCAGGCTAACTGTGATCTAAGAAGACAAATTGATGAACAACAAAGGATGCTGGAGCGATACAAGGAGCGCTTAAATAAGTGTGTGACTATGTCCAAGAAGCTACTAATAGAAAAGGTATGTAAATGTTAGAAGAGCTGCAACTTATTTTAATGTTTTTTTTCAACGTGTGTAGGGTGTTGTGTGGCATTAACAAATTATAATTGATGTATGTTTTTTTTGTTTTTTTCCTCACCATCAGTCCAAACAAGAAAAGATGGCATGTCGGGATAAAAGTATGCAGGATAGGCTTCGGTTGGGGCACTTCACCACAGTTAGACACGGAGCATCTTTTACTGAGCAGTGGACAGATGGATATGCCTTCCAAAACCTTATCAAGTGAGGGTCTTCATATTAAATTTATGTTAACCTCTTTTTTTAACTTTAATTTTCTTTGATATGATAAAAAGAAAATTCAATTTTAACTCGTGATTCACTTGAATGTATTCTTGTACATTAAGAAAAGACAGTTCTTTGAACTTAAGAGTTGGAGAGCTTACAGTTGATCATACTGAAACGGAAAATTAAATTCACTGTCTATTTCTCACTAATTTGCCGGTCTCAAGACAACAAGAGAGGATCAATTCTCAGCGAGAGGACATAGAAAGGCAGAGGAAGCTGTTGGCCAAGCGCAAGCCGCCCTCTATGGCCCAGACTCCACCACCGAGCCTGGAACAAAACAAACGCAAAAGCAAAGCCAATGGAACAGAAAGCGAAACGTACAGCCCCTTAAATTTATTCATCTTTGCTTTTTTTTTCTTTTTTTTTTTTTCTGCGCTTTCTTCCCCAAACCTAAATATTCAACATTTCACTCATAGTTTGTGTTTTCTTACAGATTATCACAGGCAGAGTACCATGAGCAGGAAGAAATATTTAAGCTGAGACTAGGACATCTTAAGAAGGTAAAATCTGACCCTGTTTTTTTTGTTTGTTTTTTTTTTCCTGGCAAAATTTTGACATAATTCTCAAAACCTTTTTGCAGGAGGAGGCTGAGATCCAGGCAGAGCTGGAGAGATTGGAGCGAGTGCGAAACTTACACATACGTGAGCTGAAAAGAATCCACAATGAGGATAATTCCCAGTACGATTTCTTTCCTTTTTCAGACATGGAATGCAAAACAATACAGAGTTCCTGGTTATTCTTTAAATGCATTTATATTCTTACCTAAATGGTTTCAACATTAATTCTCCTAGCAGCATCATTCGGGCAGTGACATATGTAGTTGATGTATAGTCTTTAAAAATTGGCGCTATTGGACAGGAGACTTCATCTCTATACATAAAATTGCTCTTTTTTTTGGTTTGTTTTAGTTTTCTCCTTGTGCACATCAAGTGTACCTTGATGGCAGCATGTTTGTTGTAAGATTGTTTAAATTGAATTGGTAGATTAAAAAAATTCTTACAGGTTAAACTCATGCATCACTGTGTTTTAAAAACTAAACATATTTATTCTTTTTTTTTCTTTTCTGTTTGTCAGATTCAAAGATCACCCTACGCTAAATGACCGATATCTGCTGCTCCATTTACTCGGACGAGGAGGTTTCAGTGAAGTTTACAAGGTGAGATGGAAAAATGTTTCTGTTCTGCTGTAATAGGGGGAGAGGGCAGTTTGTCGCTTTAGTTAATTCTGTTGCCATGTAGATGTGTTTTTTTTTTTTAAAACCTTTTTATTAGGAACTTTTTTTCACATTATAAACAGAACATAGAAAAATGAGAAACGACATGAAAAAAACCAAACAACAACAAAGCGACCCAGACGTCACATTTTCAAGTGACTGAATTCAGTCAGGTCATTCAGGTGGGTCAGTGAAGGCTCCATATGTCCTTGACTTATAATAGTGTAAACCCAGGTAGTCTTTTTTTTTATCCTTTTTCTCTCTTCTTCTTTTTACTTCCTTCTTTTTTTCCCTCATTTTTCCTGTTTCTGTTGCCATGTAGATTTAAAAATTAGACAGACTTACAACGTTTGTCTCAAACATGCCATCCTTCTGCTTTAGTGTCAGATAATAATTCAAAGTTTATATTGGGAGGTTGTTGGAAGCTGATATCTTGTCTGCTGTGCATACTTGGCCGGTATGACATTAAGCTGACACTAACATGTTTAAGTAAATGACGGCTCAAAGGAAATGTCATCACAGTTAAAAAAAAAAAGTGTGATATAAGCAAAGTAATCTAAACAGGAGATCTTTATCTTCCAGGCCTTTGACTTAACAGAGCAGAGGTACGTTGCTGTTAAAATCCACCAGTTAAACAAGAACTGGAGGGACGAGAAGAAGGAAAATTATCACAAGTGAGTGTTTTAAGGCAGAAGTACAGTATTTTTTATTTGTTCTGCTTTCCATTCATTAAATTCAGTTGTGCAATATTTACATCTTAAATTAATGGTGTTAATTTATTTATTTCAGACATGCGTGCAGAGAATATAGAATCCATAAAGAGCTGGACCACCCGCGAATAGTTAAACTCTACGACTACTTTTCACTCGACACTGACTCGTAAGTTGTTCCAGCACATTTATATATTCACACCTATGAAACTTCCTTTTTTCTTTTGTTCTAGCCAGACTTAGTTGTTTTTACTTACTGTAAAAAATAAAATAAAAATCTGTCAAGGTTGATAAACATCTCGTTGTGGGTTAGGTTCTGCACAGTCCTGGAGTACTGCGAGGGCAATGACCTGGACTTTTACCTGAAGCAGCACAAGCTTATGTCGGAGAAAGAAGGCCGCTCCATCATCATGCAGATAGTGAATGCCCTCAAGTACTTAAATGAGATCAGACCGCCAATTATTCACTATGACCTTAAACCCGGTAAGGCTTCATTGAAGTATTTGCATTTTAAGATTGTTGTTTTTTGCACTTTTGCTGCAGATCCAAGAAACCACTTTCCCTGTTGCTGATGGTTTTTTTGGTTTTTTTTTATAACTTTGTGTAAACTTAAAGATTTGGCCAATGATCTATTCAGTGCTCGTTATTCTATTAAAATTAAGCAAAACTAAACCAAACTAGAATGAATAATTTTCATCAGATCAAGTTTTTAGAGATGCACCCATTCAGTTTTGGGGTTCAGATCTAATTCTGATATCTAAAGTTTTCGATATCGGCGAATACCAATATTTCCTGATACAATGCAGTTTATGTAAACATTATTGCTGCTGCTGTTGTTGTGTGAAGTTTTATTAGACTGTTATAAACCACACATGACTTCTTTATAAGAGACAACTGATAAACTAATCTAAATGTTTTCCAGTTTAATTTATGAGAAAAACCTTCTAAAGTAAATTGAAGACGATGTCTGTAGTTCCTTTACAATCTTAATAGAAACAAAGGTAGTTATAATCTAGCAGTAATAGCTGATTGTTTGATGTATAAATACCAAGAGAATGTGTTGAAAAGGAAGCAGGAGGTATGTGAATAATCTTGAAATGCCAGACAGGCTGGTAGCATTACAAACAGTGATCTGCAGTATCAGCTCGTTTTTGCTGAAGAGGACTTCTGATCATAGAAGCTGCTGGGGGTGCTTTTTTCAGCACAACCCCAAAATGTCGTTAATGATGCTACTAACAGAACTGTGCTAGTTGATAATTAAAATGCTCCACAAGATAAAAAAAGCAATTCATATACACACGTTCTAATGGAAATATTTCATGAACTAATTCTACGGCTTAAACTTGCATAATACTTGTGATTTTTAAACAAGGAACCACTAGTGATCCGTCTGTGGATTGCTGAGTTGGATCAGGGAATTCAGTTAGATATCGGATTCATCACGCACATCATTATTGGAACCTGATACCGATATTGGATCGAATCGGTCCCAACTCTAAAAGCTGCTAACTGACAGACTTTGGTCTTTTCCCCTGTTAGGTAACATCCTTCTTGTGAACGGCACTGCCTGTGGGGAAATTAAGATCACAGACTTTGGCCTTTCGAAGATCATGGATGATGACAGCTACAACTCTGTGGATGGGATGGAGCTGACTTCACAGGGAGCAGGGACCTACTGGTAAGATTTTCTTCTGGTCTGACACCCTACTTGTGATAAGTCTGAAGCAGTAAGGGCTAGGCGATGTGACAAAAACTATTATCACGGTATTATTTTCTATATCGTGATCTAGACTTTAATGTCGGTTTCATTAGTAAACTAATAATGTCTGCAACTTCAAACAAATGTAGTTAAACTTTAAAACAGATAAGTTCATAAGGGTTGGCAGCCATAAATCATTGGATGTTGTTTTTTTTTGTTTGACTTTTGAACTGGAAGAACAAAACCTGAGGCGCATTAGTCCACATTTTCATGCTTTCTGTGTAGTCGCTTGGCTGATAGCTTTTCAGTTGCTTTAACAGATTAGTTGTACTTTCTCATTTTGGCGTCAACCAAAGGGCAACAAATTTTCCACATTATATTAATTTGCTTTTCAGCCTTTCTACTGAATCCAAACCACTTACTGATGTAGTGGGCTGTTTTTTGTCAACTGCTTGCACAGTTAGGGATGGTAACGTGAGATCAGTTTCCGTCACATCTCTGCTTTCACAGCTCTCTTCAGCTAAACTTGATCTCTTCTACTTTCTACTTATTTTCCATTTTTCTTTTTTCCTTTTTAGGGTTTCGTGGTGGTTAGGCAACCACGAGCAATCACTGATAAAGCAATGTGTTGCAAATCTAAAAATAGAATAAATGAAAAGTATTGAGGAAAAGGCAAGTTAGATTTTTAGATGTGGACTTAAGAAGCACTACTTGAATGTTGGCAGATTTTCTCAGTGAGGCGCACCATAATGATGGCTAATTTTGCATCTATCTTGGATCCTACCTTTACTCTGAGCTCTCTCCAGCCAGTAAAACTCAGTCCTATGTCGACTCTAGTCTTATCTTTTTTTTTTTTTTTCCGAAAATGTGTTCTTGCGTTTCTTTGAGTCAGCCATGTTGTGTGGTCAAAATGGCCAGTGTGTTGATATCCAGTTGCTGGTGTGTAGCGGTGCTGTAAAGCAAACGGCTGCTGTTAAGTATGAATGTCTGTGGGCAACAGTGGCTCCAAGAATGCACATATTAATAAATATCACTTTGCCATCAAAATGAGTCAGAAACGCATGTTTAAGGAAAAAAAAAGTAACATGTAGTAAAGTGCTACTTTAAAATAGAACAAGGTTATAATGATTTTGTTGCATTTAAAAATTTTTTTAATATATATTATATACATATTATTGCAACGCCAAACTAAATTTAAAATTTAATTTATGTGTTAGTTTGAGATAAATTTTTAGTGAACCTAAAGCAAAGTTTTGATAAATGATTTATATGACTCTATGGTTAGCATTGGCTTTCTACTTAGCAACCAGCCAAGTGGACTGGAGTGTCCTGATGGATCGACAGAAAATGTCTCGTGATTATCACAGAGATTGACATTAATTTTATCGCAGTGTGATTTTGAAATGATTTTATTGTAATTGTGGTGCATAACTGAGGAAAAAGATGCTTTCAATAGTTGTTCCATTTATGTAAAATAAAAATGAAAGCTTTGAGAATTAAGCCACTCTAAATAAAAATAAGTCCATCACTTAAAGGTGGCAGAGAGGAGAAAAGAGCCTATGTCATGCTTGACTCACTGATCCCAGACACACTTGCACATGCCTACTGACATCAAACAGTGCCAGCTGATTTCTCTTTAAGTTAGAGGAGAGTAGGAATTCTCTACAGCATGATGTTGACTGAGTGGGTTTATAAAGAGTTGTGAAAAGCTTTCTTTTTTTTCTCTCAGACTTCATAGTTGTCTGAAACATGACGTGGGGAAAAAAATAATTAAATGGAGTTATTTTAAATCAATGGATATTTTGGCTGGCTTGTACTGTTTGATTGGAATTATCCCTCGATATCTAATTGCAGAAAAAGATCAATGCTTTCATTTTTAACTGGAGATGTACTGTAGAGGCATTACAAAGGAATGATGGAACAACAGCAACATTTCATTATCTTTATGCATGAGCTGTACAACTGCACTGTGGCTAAAAACCACTGCTTCACGCATCAATCACTGGTTACTCAACTTAAAATACATCATAGTTTTTTTTCTGTGCGGTTTACATGGATCTTCTTTTCTTCTTAAGGTACCTGCCTCCTGAGTGTTTTGTTGTTGGCAAGGAACCACCAAAAATCTCCAACAAGGTGGATGTGTGGTCTGTGGGTGTCATTTTCTACCAGTGTTTGTATGGTCGCAAGGTAGGAGACGCAACTTTATTTTTTTTATTCAGTATGTAGGAAAACATTTACACAACCTAAGAGTTCTAAAGTTGATTGTATTATTACAGGATAGTAAATAGACAAATATAATTAGACCAGTACAATCTTTATAGCTAACCTGATTGAGAATATGAATACTACTGACTGTTTAAGCTGTACAGAACCGCCTTAGTCCCTCTTCCTTCCCACACTGCTTCTCTTCTTTAATGGATCAAGGATTAGTGGACATCTAGCCATCCAAATAACCATCAACACCCCAGTTTAAGGGCGAGATGACTACTACTCCTTTATCCACAAAAGAAAAGAAGCAACTTTCCACTTTAAAATGAAGGTATAGAGCCAAGTGGTACAAGGGGAAAGACTAAGGATTAGGCCTCAAATTAGCTAGATTTAAGTCTTACCCAAACTTCAGGGAAATAGTCCAGTAACACTTCTTTTTCTTTCCATCTATTCTCTCCTTAGCCCTTTGGCCACAACCAGTCCCAGCAAGACATCTTGCAGGAAAACACAATTCTGAAGGCGACAGATGTTCAGTTTCCCCCTAAACCTGTTGTTACACCAGAAGCTAAGGTACTGGACTCCACCTCACTGCTTTTCTCTATATATACTCTCCTACCAGCACCACAGTAACCCTACTTGTCTTCTTTCCTATATACATACAAAGTATATAATGAATGAATAAAAATACAACAACTTGTATCTAAATATTATAAAAATGTCTATATTTAAGATTCTTTGTAAGTTTCATTCTTTCTTTCTCCAGGCCTTTATAAGGCGCTGTTTAGTTTACCGAAAGGAGGACCGCATCGATGTGCACCAGCTGGCCAGTGACCCCTTCCTAATGCCCCACATCCGAAAGTCTGTGGCCTCCTCTGGCACCTCCGGCATGGCCGTGGCTTCCACATCCAGCTCCTCCAACAGCAGCGCCTCAAACTGAGCCCAGACCCATTAAGGGACTGACTGAATTTTTGGAAAAGAGTGGGATGGGGTGGGGGTGATGCCCTACTGTCTTCCCCCCTCACAGCAGCATCCGACCTTGCCATGAAGAGCTCAAGGGAAACTGGTCAGGTGGCAGCAAGGGGTGGGTGAGAAGTCACAAAGGGGTTGTGAAGGGAGGCTGTTGTCCTCCTTCCCTCTGATGTCTACCCACCCCAACCCACCTTTCCTGCTTTTTCAAAAGGGTGGCATTGTTCTGGGGGTCAAAGCCCCGGATGATTCACACAGCAACAGGGCGAGATGTGTCACTGTGTTGATGAAAAGTGGGGTTTAGAATTTCAGATTTTTCTTTTCTGCTTAATAAAAGAAAATAAAATGAAGTAGAGAACTGCTTCAGCTTGGCCAGATGGAAACGGACTGCAAAAGGCCTCATACCCATGTGCACTCTCACACATGCATCCATGCATGAGCCGTTCTGCTCTGAAGAAGTTGGAACTCCCCAAGTTCAAAAATTTTGTTTGTTCTCATCTTTGTAAATCAGAGAGCGCCAGCCTGGGCACGGTTGAAGACTAACTACCTGCCCCATCTAAAATTGCAGACCCACGTAGTTTATAACAAGAAGGGACAGAAGTTAGTCTCCCCCGCCCCCCTTGCTCTCTGTCTACACCATCCTCCTCAAACTCCTGTGACCAAAGCTTCCAGTTGGTGGCAGTGTTCCACCTCCGTTTTTATAATGAATGCTTTTAGAGTTGTGCTACTTGACATGAAGTGAAGGCTGCAGAGAAAATAGCCATTTTACCATTGTTTTTTTTTTTTGTAACTGTTCAAATTTAACCAGTTTATGGAGAAAACTGTTGTGTTTTCAAGTTGCCTTTTAATTAGAATTGTTACTGTTTTGATTCCACCCTCGCTTTTCATATACATATTTATTTAGGTATGTTTGAATTTATTTTTGGCCAATAAAATGCAAGGTTTACCTAGTAGTACCGTTGGGGGAGATTGGGCCTTAGCAGAAGGTCACATAAACCATTAAATACTATTGGTTAAAATGTGTTCCTTGTTCTGTGTCACAATTTCACATCTTTTTTTCTTTTTCTTTTTTAAGGAATGTGTTCAATTTTGAGCACAGCTAAAAATGTATTCATTAGCATTACCTGTTTGTTTTTTTTCTTTGGTTTTACTGACCATAAATCAAATTTACTGTATATTGAAAACAGGCTGTGCATTCCAGCCCACGTAGCTAGAGATGGGTTGTATTGTTCATATTTAGAAATGGGGGGAGGGGGGGGGGCAGTTAAGAAACTTTCGTGAGCCGACTGTTACGGTCAACATTAAGTTTTGATAGAAAGAGCTAGCCTTGTAACTAAATACACTGTTAACTGCAGTGTGTAGCAGCCAAATGGGTAAAACATCTTGAATGCTAGCTAATGTTTATAAAGCTGGTTTGAGTATTGAGTCACTAAATTTCTGCTTTTCTTCAAGTGAAAGTAAAGTACAGTAAGACATCTGTCATTTTAAAAGCCAACTTTCTGTGAGCTCTAATTTGTGCTCAGTCCCTGCAGTAGCATGTAAAGAAATACCTGCGAAAACACCCAGGCAGAATAAGAAGGCCGCAAACTAGCTGCAAACTTTGAATCTGATTCTTTCTTCTTCATTTATTTTCTTAATATTCATATATTATATTTAACCAAAGAAATAATAGACTTCTATTGATGGTGTGTTTTTTTTTAAATTTAATTAAATACCCGCTGAGTTTCTAATATCCAAATAACTATAAAGTTCCACATTGGCTGCTGGACACTTTCATCCTTTTTAAGACGGTGTCAGACAGTTTTGTCTTTGGCTTTTTGTATGATACAACTAAAGAAATGTGGGGGGGAAATAGTTTTGAAATTGGTTGCCAAGTTCTGTAGACATAATACAGGTTCATCCACTGAATTAGGAGCTTTTTTTTTATCAGATCAACATTAAGTGAATTAATTAGCAGAAAACTTGTCTGCCTGCTTATTTATCTGATTATTTTCAAAGAAAAACTTTCAGAAATCCCTGGAAATTATTTATCTGCTAATCAATACCGTTTTAAAAGTTTGCAAGAAAGTTTTGTCTCAACATCAACATTTATAGAAATAAAGCATCACCAAAGACTGTGCAAAAATTTTTAGGGATTTATTTTAGGACTAGTCTTTGGTCTTTATCACACCAAACCCTGTATTTCAATTTAGGGATATATTTTTATCGGGGGGAAATGCAGCCAATGCAAAAGTTTTTTTCTAGAAGCAAAATTGAGTTACAGACAAAAACTATGTGGCGTGAACTTTCACAGATTTGTAAAATTGGGAGTTTTATTTCACTGACGTGGACTCGCTTGACTCATTTTGACACGCACACAGACACACACTGTTGACGCTTCTCCATTCAGTCCAGCTGACGGCGAGCCAGACGGAGCTCTAGCGGTCAAACTCGCCCTCAGCGCTGCATCAGTGAAGCACTCATTCAGTTGCAGCTCCGTCTTCTCTTCTTTTACCTCTGCTACTTCTTTTCTTTTTCTTTTTTTTTTTTTTTTTTTTTTTTTTTTGTCTCGTTATGGTTGTTTTTCAGTGTGGGCACTAGTGTGTTGTGGCTGTGAGCATGCAAAGCAACGAGCGACACCGAAACAAGAAATCAGGGGCAACATGGACAAATCGTCAACTTATATTTTACAAATGCACTTTATATTTATTCATCTTTAGTCTGGAACTGAAGAGAAGCATTACAGGTAAGGAGAAAAAAGAAGCTCCCTTGGTTTCATATGATTTTTTTATGCACAAAGTCAATAAATGAGGCAGATGTTGAAGCTATTGGGCACGCGCTTTTGTTTAGGAGACAACTTCCACTATCAAAATGTACTTAAAAGCTGCAGATTTTGGATTTGGTGTCGTGGAATGCTACGACCCAAAAGTCCGAGCAGTGAGTGGAACCAGATGTGGAGACAAAACGAGGGGAGGAGGGAAGGCACCCGAGGCTTACTTTTTGTATTTCTATTCGTGCGCATTCTTTAATTTGAAAAAGCCAAGAAAAACACGAGTATTGGTGCTATTTTTTGTTCTACTTTGGTTCCGGGTGTTGTTTTTTTTTTTTTTTTTTTTTTTTTTTTTTTTTTTTTTTTTAAGGCTGAATTGTGAAGCCACAGACTGTGGAGTGACGCTTCATTTGGCACCCTGGGGGCAGATGTGACCTTTGCATCCTGTTAGACGGCAATTAACACGCTCAGTCCGGACCATTACAACACCTAAAAACTCACCAAATCGGGGTTTACAGTGAAGACTAGGCTGGTTATTATGCAGTTGTTTTGTTTAATTTTATCAACTTTTTTGTTGTTGTATGATCAGATTCATGTCTGATTAAAATTTCCTCTCCAGTCACCCATGGACTACAGTAGAATCTTGGTAAAGTCAGCTGTTATGTCTGACTAACAAAAACAAACAAACAACGGAAACAGCATTTTTTTTCTCTCTGTTTGAACATAATGAATTTAATATTGTTGACAGTGTTAAATGTTTTTTTTTTATGTTAACTTCTATTTTAAAAGAATATCTGACAAATTAAGGGTTATGATGATCCCTGGGAAAAGGCTATACTACAAGATACGCATCCCAAATAATGTGGAACCCTTTCAAATGGCTCACACCCATCTAGCATCAAAATCCCTGTTATTGAAGATGAGGATCCCTTGTCATCCATTTTTATTCAAAATAGATGAGATTCAAAATGATAAACAGATTTGCTGATTTGTTTTCTGAAGCGCTGTCTCTTTGGATTTGTTGTGAAAATTGATTTATAATTCCCTGCCAGCAGAGTTTGACCTTGAAGATCTCTGATCTGAGTGATTTGAGCTCACAAGCTTTTATGAGCTCTTTGGTTGTGCCCTTTGTTGCCCCGATGTGCTTGGGGAATACAAAGGAAAGATTAACTGTAAATGTTGTTGGGGGGGGGGGGGGGGGGGGGGGGGGGGGGGGGGGGGGGGGGGGGGGGGGGGGGGGGGGGGAGGGGGGGGGGGGGGG
>JBAMHW010000023.1:21305518-21330563 GCA_037177495.1 Rhadinocentrus ornatus
GCTCTAGAGGAGATCTGCATGGAGGAATGGGCCAAAATACCAGCAACAGTGTGTGAAAACCTTGTGAAGACTTACAGTAAACGTTTGACCTCTGTCATTGCCAAGAAAGGGTAAATAAAGTTTTTGAGATGAACTTTTGTTATTCACCAAATACTTATTTTCCACCATAATTTGTAAATAAATTCTTTAAAAATCTGACAATATGATTTTCTGGATTTATTTTTCTCATTTTTTCTCTCATAGTTGAGGAACACCTATGATGAAAATTACAGGCCGCTCTAAGTGAGAGAACTTACACAATTGGTGGCTGACTAAATACTTTTTTGCCCCACTGTATGTGTTAACGCTTAAAACTTTATTTTTCTTTAGGCCTTTGCAACAGTGCACAAAGTTGTATTTCCTATGAGAATCATGAGAAGGAAAAATTCATCTGCAAACTGATGACAGCTGCAAATTTCAGCTCTGAAGACTGAAGAATTGAATACAGACTTGTTAAAACAATCACTTACATGAGTAAAGCATATCAGCCCCCCTACAGTTTATAAAGATCAGGATTTTTAACCCCAAAGACCATCAGCAGCTCTTTGGTCCTTAGTCAACAAACAGAATTAGACACAAAAAACTGTAATGAACAGGATGAAAAGTGGATTTGGGTTCAGGTTTTAGAAATAGGGAAAATCCTGACACCCAGGAGATAATGAAATACTTTAAACATGATCATTATTGTTGAATAAAAACAGATGCAGCCACTTTTCAGTTTCTTGTGTGTCATCTCTTTAAAAACCTCCCTTTTCGTAATGACATGGTCATTGATTTTCATACGTTTACAGTGTTACATCTAGGCAACAGATCCCACCATGAAAACTAGTTCAAACCCAGCAGTGTCCATTGTTGGACATATTGATCCATTCCCTGACCTCTTAGCTGTTAACATGAAATTACATTTGCATCAGTGTTATTGACTGCTGTTGTTTCTCTTTCTCTCTACACAGCATCAGTGGAATCGGATGATTTTGCCTTCTTGCTCGAGGGGGGCAACGGGTGCCTGGGGGTGCTGGGTGACTCTATAATTGTGACACCCTCATGTGAGGAGCCCCACCAGCGCTGGAAATGGGTAACTCGAGGACGCCTGTTCAATTTGGGCTCGTCGTTATGCCTAAGCGTAACCACCGGTAATGTAACCTTCACAATGGAGAGATCTGCTTTGGGTGTGTACACGTGTGATCGAGAGCCCCCCAGCGTGCGTTGGTCCTGGAATTGTGGTCAGGTGTTGGACACCCTGAACACTTACCTTCAGTCACCCTCACTCTGGAACTCGTCCCTTACCTCGTCTCCCTCCACACTGAAATGGAGACTGTATGGTGATGTGCAGGACCTGTGCTCCAAAACATTTCAAGGTAGGTGTCACTGACCAGGCATTATTCAGATTAATGGTGGACCCTAGACCTTTATATGTGGGTCAAAAATTATGCGTGTGAGAATCAGTGTGTTTTTATGCCACTTTTGTCATTTTGGCTATGAGTAATCATTTGTGTTATATTTTGTCCCACAAGAACAAGTTCATGTTTGAAATCTTTTACCTTTTTTTTAGAAACAAATTTTAAAACATTTTCTAAAATTTGAAAAAAGAAAACTACACAACAGCAGTCAAACAATGCCAACATTCATTTTGTGTGTGTATGTTTGTAAGAGAGTATGCATGTGTGTAACTGTCCAGACACTTCCTCTCATTTTCTCTTTACCTTATGCAGTTGTGACAAACTACTTGCCTCTGGCTGTGATCACTGCACACACGTTGCACACTGACCGTTGACTTTACAGTCTTTGTTACTTGGGCAGGTGTGACACCCCACCCACCTTGGATGAGGAAACATTTAAACCGCACAACAAAATTTTTGCACTTTGGTGCCCCTTCACAAAAGCTCATCTGGCATCCTTCTTACATCCTGCCTCTTTTCTGAGCTCCCTTTAGTCAGTAGAAGTCAAGCCAATGTTAAATCTATCTTTATTTTTGCTCTATCCATTTCTCTCTTTTCCTCACTTCCTCAGATAATATCCTCCTGTATTTCTTTGCTCAATCAGCCATAATAAGCATTTAAAACAGCCAATGTGTTGATATCCAGTTGATGGCTGGTGACATATGGCTGTACAGCAAAACCCAGCCCTGAGCTGGGAAAAAAAAATAAAAAAAAGTTGATAAGTTATGTATTTTGAGCAACAAAGAAAGAACAAACCAGATATTTATGTAATCAGCAACATCAATAGCTAGATGTTGGATGTTCTCTTACTCACCTGCTTCCATGATTCATCTTAATGTTAGAGTAGCACAGTAGGAACTATTCAAACGCTAGTTCTAGAGAGGACCAGTGTTGCTTTCATCTCAGTCAGGCTTGGTTTATCTACACAGAATTTTTACAAAATGAGGATGCAGTATGGTAAAAAAAAAAAAAACAGCAACAAAAGCTCGTAACTGTTAAGCAGCTAAAATCCTGCATCAGACAAGAGTGGGACAACATTCCTGTCCTAAAACTACAGCAACTGGGGGATGCTACACAATGGTCAACATCACCCTGTTGCAACTTTTTGAGATGTGTTGTGGCCATCAAATTAAAAATGAGCTAATATTTTCCATTAAAAGGTAAATCGTCACAGTTTCAACATCTGATATGTTGTTCATGCTCTATTGGGAATAAAATATGGGTTTATGAGATTTGCAAATCATTTCTTTCTGTTTTTATTTACATTTTACACAGCATCCCAACTTCTTTTGGAACTGAGATTGTATGACAATGATACACTGCTTTGGATGCTTTTGATTAGAATAAATTGATTATTAAAATTGCAGCTCAGGTAAGGATCCAAAAACATATGTAAAAATATATATATCCATGAACAGGAAGGTTGATCGTTTCATTCCCTATCCTCTGTAGATCCTCTGCAGATGTGTTGAACATTTCCCTGAAGACATGTAGTCATGCGGTAACCCAGTGAGCTGCTTCTTCCTGTGTGTTTCTGCCTCTGTGTGGCACATATACTAACTGTTTTGGTCTCCACAGCTGGATCTGATCAAACGGATAAAGAAGAATCTGCTTTTAGGGGATGTTTGAGGACAAGTAGCAGCCTGCCAGTCAGAACGCCAACGAAAACATTACCGGTGTTTGTAAACTCCAGTAAACACACAGTTGTCCTTGCCCTCAAGTTATCTATTTTCATATACAGTTTTCATTTCAGATTATATCTAACCATGGTGGTTTACAGTTAAGCCTCGTTTCCGCTGTCAGGGTCATTTTTATTGACATCAAATGTCACGGTTGTTCTCGAAGTTCAGCTGCGAAGCTCAAGGGGCTAACAAGCTCTGCTTGACTGCAGTTAAAACCAGATCTGCCATTAATGTAAGACCAGAAAAATCTCCATTCATTTTACTTTTATTGCCTCTCCTCTACTTTTGTGTGGGAAAAGAGCTGGCCGTTTTGACATTTTTAACTTTCAGCCACTGACATTCACAAGTTTCTTTGTCAAGTCAACTCGCTGCTGAAGAGGAATGCCTCTAACATTAGTCAGCTCCACTGCAGCCAGTCAGCGGTGGAGCTTCAGGAATCTTTCCTCCCTCATTTATCGTGTCTGCCCTAGTTTCCATTGGCCTGACTTGTTTTGGTAGTGCTACAAATCCAGCCTCTTGATCTCTTGCTTAATTTCCGTTGCCCTTTCTTTTACTCTGCACTGAACCTGTGGAATGTTGACACTAGAGCGGCAACCGTGTGGTATTTTCTCTAAAGTTAAAGCTGATATCTTAAGGAATATAAATATGAAGAAAAATCATTTTCCTACTTTAATGTCTGTTAGTTGTTTCATAGATTTTCAAAAGAATGCATGGCTTTATTAAAAGCCTGAGCATTTTTATTTTTCCACTCTTCCATCTGTTCACTTGTGTTTCACCACTATTTTGACTGTAACATCATCCTCTGTTTTGGCTGCGTTTGATAACACAGGCTCCTGAGGCATTTTAGTTCAGTATAGTTCAAAATCCTAACTTCAGAAAACACAAGTGAGGCTTTAAACTCTCTCCTCTGATTTCTCCCCAGAGATCTATACAATCCAGGGCAACTCTCACGGCCGACCCTGTTACCTGCCCTTCCTGTATGACGGCCAGTGGTTTCACCACTGTACAAGTATCGGCCGAGAAGATGGCCACCTGTGGTGTGCCACCACCTATGATTACGGCAAAGATGAGCTTTGGGGATTCTGCCCTGTCAAGAGTAAGTTATTGAACTAACACATTCAGAACTTCACTCTTAGATTTTTTTTTTTATTGCTGGAATCTCATTGATTTCCACAGGAATATCCTCTCATAAATCTCATCAGTCTTCTTTCTTTCTTCCTCGCATTCCTTTGCTGTCAGGCCGCAGCTGTGAGACATTCTGGGATACTGACCCACTGACAGACAGCTGTTACCAGTTTAACTTTCAGGCTACGCTGTCATGGAGTGAGGCTCGGATCAGTTGCCAGCAGCAGGGGGCAGACCTGCTAAGCATCACCAAGCTGCATGAGCAGACCTACATCAATGGTAAAATCAGAATTTGCAAATACATATTTATAGGCAGATGGTGAAGCTGTTTGTTTGAAAAACGCCTTAGTAAACACGTTGTCATGCTTTTATACTCTGTTTACTGACACATGACCGAATAGATGATCATGGATTGATGTTTAGCCTCAGAAAGCATATAAGAGATATTTAGGGTCTGTTGGGACTATATGCTGTAATAGATTACACATAGCTGTCTTTCAATATACAGCATAATGTGTGTAGAAAGAAAAAAAAGAAGAAAAAAATAAAGATGAAATAGCTGTGGGTTCCTTCTTCAATGTTTCTACACACATTTTCATTACCTTAAAAAAAAATAATCAAATTATTAGTCCAGCTAATGGGGGGGTAAAGCTATCTGATAAACACTATTTCAGCCAGTAGATCAATTTCCTGCTGTAGCTCGACTTAAATGTGCATATAAATGTATAAACTTTGCAATATATTTAGCTTCAGTTTATTGAAAAGCAAATATGTTACACAAACCATAATGAATAAGAAAAGACACACAGTCTTCTGCATTGTAGTGCTTAAAATCGTGGCCTTTTTTTCCTTGTTGTTATAAAATATCCAGATAACAGTTTTATTCCTATTATATTTGATAGAACTAAAAGAAAAAAAATGTTTGCTGTTTTAGGTTTGCTGACTGGCTACAGTGCTTCTTTGTGGATCGGCCTAAATGACCTGGACATCAGCGGAGGCTGGCAATGGGCCGACTCCTCACCACTCAAATATCTAAACTGGGAGCCAGGTTAGCCTGTAAAAACAATTTTGGTTTCTCTGTCTTTCTAAAGTATCTCTGATCTTTTTTAAACTCTTCGTTTCCCACAGAATGCTGAGTAAGCATGTGTTCCTGCTTTTAGATTCTCAGCTAACACATGCACTTGGCAGCTTTCCAGAGCAACCACAGAATTTTACTGCTGCCCTGTAGAGCACATTTGAATTAGAACATTGGCATCTGGGATTTTCTGAGGAGTTTCTCTTTTTCGTTCAACTCCAGACCAGCCAAATCATGCTGAGGATGAAAACTGTGTGGTGATCAGAACTGAGTCATCAGGACGTTGGCAAAACCGTGATTGTTCTGTTGCTCTGCCATATGTCTGTAAGAAGAGGCCCAATGCCACCCTGGATCCCTTCACTACTGGTTTGTCTAGAAGCCATTGCTGCAATCCCCTGAAAAAACTAAATCTAAAGTCCCACCATTTTTCCACCATCTAGGAATTTGATGCATTTAATCTGTTTGCTTTCCTAGATTCGTGGGCAGATGATCAGAAATACGAGTGTGATGTGGGCTGGCAGGCCTTCCAGACTGGATGCTACAAGCTCACGTCTGAAAAGACTGACTGGAATGCTGCTCAGAAAACCTGCCAGAAGATGGAGGCCAATCTGGTCAGCATCCATACACTACCTGAGTTAGAGTTCATACTGCGCAACCTGAAGAAAGGTGATTATTTATTTATTTTTTTGTATGGTTTTTATTTTTATTTTGAGCCTTTTCATCTTTTTGTGCTGTTTTCTTGCTGTGCATATTTACTGTTTTCTAAAAGCCCAACTTGTATTTTTGTCTTACACTGGACACCTTCGAGATTAGAGGCCTGCAGAGGCTGCAGGGGCTCAAACTAGGAACTGGTTTAAGACAGGGGGTCCTAACATTTTTTGTTTAAATGGACAATAAATACCAACAGGCTCATTCTGCGATAGTTCAGTGAAACCTATCATTACAGGATTTAAAGGAGTCATCACCCAGAAATTGCACTCTTTCAAGTTAAAACGTGTATTGGTGTTGGACTGAAGTGTTAACTTTCCTGAAAGCCTTTCTTTTGAAGACGGTCGAGTTTTTCCGTCTGGGCTCTTTGTTTACAGCAGAACTGCCAATAAGGGAAAACTCTCGCAAACATGTGATTTTAATTTGCTCCTGTGATCTTGTCATCACAGGAATAAGCCAGCCCCTCTTCCACACCTAAAATCACCTGCTCAGCCTACCGCAGTCACCATAGCAACAAGTTGTGCGAGATGTCGAAACTGCGAAGCTGACGCAGCTAATGCTAATGCTAATGCTAAGGGATGAGCCTAAACGTTTAACCCCCTGCAATGTACAAATGAGCACCATGTTTTAATTTGGCTCTAAACATGCTTCTTTCACCATCTCGGTATCTCCACCGTCAGGCTTCAAACATAAATGACTGAATTCCGTAAGCTGCTGCTCAGTCAGGTTCACTTGTCATCACTAAGCTGTTGATGTTTTGGAGTCTGACCATAGACTGTATATAAAAGATGAATGGAGCCTTCGTGACGTCACCCATAGGTTTCTGAAGAGCAAAAGTGAAGCTCGTTGGGGGTTCCTACCATCGCCATCTTGGCAGCGTCACGCCTGCCGTTGCACCCAGAAAATACAAAAATGGGCAAAAGGGCGGAGCTGAAAAGGGGTCTGTGAGCATGGGGGTGGTTGATTGACGTCTATCAAACTCCGAGCTGCTTGTAGCTAAGAGCTAACTGAGCCAACTTGGATCTAACATGAGCTAACCGGTTAACGGAGGTAGGCGGGCTAAAGCTAAGGCACACTGTTAGCCCGCTAAAAACCACATTTGTGCTACACTCTCCAATCTTGCCACAAATTTTGGATAAATGTCCATCAAAAGGACACGCCCCTAATTATGCCAAATTTCAAGATTAAATAACATCCAAACGGATGAGTTAGAAAAAAGTTCTCTCCCCTCACAGTTGTCATAAAGGCAAACCTGACCTATTTATCCTAATATGGATTTTTTTTGTACCAGGCTTTAAACATGTTTATTTCTGCTGTGAAGTTGGTCTTTTTAACATGGGAGTCTATGGGGATTTGCTTTGTTTTGGAGCCAGTCTCTAGCGGATGAGGAGTGACCTGCAATCTTTGCACTTCCGCATAGGCTTTACATTTCACGCGCTTGAGTTGGAAGCACTGTGCATGCACTGGGCCAGCCCTCCTTCCAACTCTGGCCTCCTTGAAGCCAATCAGCACGCACCTTATTAACATTAGTCAAAAGATTGCATGAACTCTCATGAGACCAAGTTGTGGTATGAGCAAAGTGTCAGAACAAGCTCTATGTTTGATTTTTTTTGTTTAATAAGTTTAAAAAAAAAATATTCAAAGACACTTAGAGGACAGTGGATACATGAAAAGACCAGGTGATGACACCTTTAAACACTGTTGACCAAGTGTTATTTTCAGTGTTTTCAACCATGGCAATGTATTAACTATGAGAATTAACATTTTTTAGACTTGAGGAAATTTGTGTTTGGGGGATTATTTCTCCATTTTAAAAATACCAATTGGTATTGTGTTATACATCAAAACCTGTATAGTCACCTTTACAATAAGGAATAACTTGTAAGGATTGTACTTCTGCTAAACATATAGAAATGTGCCATATCCCCTTCATTATTCTGTTGGTGTTCATTCTTAGTTTGAGTTTCTTGGTGGATTGTATGATTGCCGTAATGATGATTACTGTAAGTAATGAGGAAAAAAACAACACCTATTGGACATTTTTCAGGGTCACCAGTAGCAAATGAAAAATGCATATACAGGCACAACAGCTAAGCATTTCTTTTCAGCTGGTCACCAGCCTGGTCACATATAGCTGTAGGAGGATATCCCATTCCACAACAAGAAGTTGATGAAAGTCCACCAGCATGCTTGTGTTGGTGACTCTGGCACATGCAGCATGATCCAGCAGTTGTTAAATGGGGCTGATGTCTGGACCCACTCTGTAATGAGCCTTGCTCTTTGGGGAAAGCATTGTCATCCTGTAAGATGGAGTTGGGCCTGAGATTCTGGAGATATGGGATCACCACTATCTATTTGGTGCCACATCTAATAAATTGACACACACCTGGCAGTAATTGAATTTCCAAACAAGAGTGAAAACCAACTGTACAATATTGCAGGGGTCTTTAGTATATTTTGTGGGGGCACTTACCCACATGTTTAGCAGTGTTGCTTATTCCACGAATACATAATCCTTAAAAAGTTATATCACATTATAAAGATGACTTATCAGGCTTTCCATCAATGTATAATACAAAACCAGTTGGCATGAAAAAGGGGGAGAAATAATCAACTAAACAAATTTCCTTCCTAGAAGTTTATTTTACTACCTAATATGACAACAGTTCTCACATGTTCTTCAAATTGTATAAGAAACAAGAAAATCATTTAATTATTTTCACTTAATGCCTAAAGTTTACAGCGAAGGCTGTAAGCTTATTTCTTTCTTTTATATCTTCTTTTTTAATGCATTTGTCTGTCTGTTTCTAATTTTCCAGACATTGATCAGTTATGGATAGGGCTCCATGACACTGACATGCAGATGGACTTCCAATGGACTGACCACACACCTGTCATCTTCACCTACTGGCACCCATTTGAACCCAATAATTTCCGCAACACCCAGGAAGACTGTGTCTCCATCTGGGGCGCGGTGAGTGATCCCCCCCCCCTGCATCCTCAGACTGACTCCTGAGGGCTTAGGGTCCTGAGGGCCTTAATCATCCAACAGTAACAGACTCTTAACTGTCAGCAAGCCTCCTTAATTTGTATATATTTACCATCTGTGCTGTCTGTTTGGACCTTGCCATTATGTGCAGGAGGGTCGTTGGGATGACAGCCCCTGTAATCTGACTCTACCCTCCATGTGTAAGAAACCAGCAACAAAGAGTGATGGGAAGCCACAGCACCAAGACTGCAAAAAGGTAACAGTACTTTTCTGTTTTTATGGTTAGTGCTTTATGCTTTGTTTACATCTGCCACTGTTTTACAGTATATGTGCCATTCTCTTTGCTTAATATGTAGTTTTACAAACCTCAAAAAAGTACAATACACAGTTAAGGACACGTTTGTGTCTTCAAAGAACATGCAACATAAATATGGTGCACTATCTTGCCCAAAACTTGTACCAACAAGCATTATCTCCTTCTGGTTGCAGTTATGTAGCTCATAGTTCCTTCAGATGAAGGATTCAGTCTCTCATACCATCTCTGAGCATGCTTTACAGTAGACTAAACTTATGACTATCATTGTGAGAAAAAAATCGTAGTATATGTTGATGCACCTTTGTGCCATTGGGATCTGTTGGGCAGCCAATTTTTATGATTTATTTTCTAAATGATCTTATTTTTAGGGCCATGCTGCTTCTCAGCTGTTATGTTCAACATATATCTCTCTATGGATGGACCATTTGTTTGGTGTAATGGATCTTTACCCTCCTCCCTGGGGAACAAGTCATCATAGGTAGTAATGTGACATGGGTCATTTGGCATGGCTCCCATTGCTGAGTCTAGTTGCTGTTAAAATCGAGCAGATGAACTCACTTCATGTAAAAATGAAGTTAACCCACCGACTGCATCAGAAACATTACAACACAAATGTATCACAACACTTGTACTCTATCATAGGATGGTATGAAGCATTCCAGGTGTTATTCTGTCCCAACTCTGTGCATAATTACATGATAATTGCAAAGGTTTTTTGCACATTCTCAGTTAAGGACTGCTCAGGATTGCAGGCAGGTTAGTCTAGTACATAAACTCTCTTCTTCTACAGACTTGCGTTTGTATGGTATTGCATTGTCCTGTTAAAAAAAATGCATGAACGTTGTCTTAATAATAAGGGAGCATATGTTGCTCTAAAATCTTAATGTTCTTTTCTTTTTCAATGCTACAATAGAATAAAGTTCGAAAGACCTTTGCAAAGAGCACTGATATAACATTAAAGAAGCCTGATTTTTTGCTTATTTTGGACAACAGTGTGGATGATCCTTTTAATATATGTACCAGACAATACAATGTCACTTTCTTCCAAAGAAGGTGTTGAGTACTCATTGGTCTGAGCACAATATACCTTCACCATTGAGTAATGGACCATTTTACTGAGCCCAGAGCCATCACTGATCAAAGGCTTCTTTTGCACTGTAAAGATTTAGGTGACATTCGTGAATATAACTATGTATTGTAGTGCCTGACAAGGATTTCCCATGGTAATCCCTTGCCCATGTGGTTATATCAGATGAATAACAGTTCTTGATAATATGTGAAAGATAGGAGATCACAGATGCCTAACTTTGACACGCATCCTTGGCCTTTACTCACAGAAATTGCTCGAGATTCTTGGCTTAGTGTAATGATATTATGCAGAGAAGAAGAAGAAATATACAAAACCATCTAGTCAATTTCCTGTCTTTGCTCATGGATATAGCTTTATTATCAAATAATAATCACCTTATGACATCACTTCCTAATTATCATAATGATAATATAATTTCAAATATAATAAAAATAATAATATATACTATATATATATATATATATATATATATATTATAAATATTATTAGTAGTTTTTTTTTTAGTTGAAGGCCTGAAGTGCCTGCAATAAAATAAAGCCAGATTTAAAGTAAGAATTTCAACACACTGTATTGCTTTGTTAGTTCTTTTCTTCTTTTTTTTTAATGAATTTGTATTTACTACACTGTTTCAACATTTCCCAAGTTTGGTTTGTAACAATTTATTTACAGCTTCAGAATTTTTATTTTAGTATTAAATTAGTCAAATAATGTAAATTTTTACTATATAATAATACAATCTAATTGTGTGAGTAAAGCTCCAGCTTCCCTTAGCTTTATGGAGCTTTAAAGCAATATTATAAATAAAGCAACATTTGTGCTGTCAGAGCTGACACAAAACCACAATAAACTACCTGCTCAGCTCAGAATAAACAATAATACACTACTGAATTGAAAGGAGCATGGGATCATGCAACCTTTCGACATATTTTGCCCATTGGTTCTGAGCTTTGCGTCTGCATACATCCAGAAACTACAGGGCAAGAATTAGCAGTAGGCAACAAGGCACGGAAATGTCATCTCGGTATGCCCAGACTTGTTAATCTCTTTCTGCAATTTAAAATCATTTTACTGAAAGAGAAGGCATTTTTGCTTAATATATCCACAGAAAAGGTTAGATTTCAGGTATTGATTGGCTCAGGCTTGACAGGGTGTGCCCACAAATTATTCTACCTCCTTCATATCAGATATTATATAAGTGGTTCTACTGAAATATGGCTTTCATGATAGTATTTGAACTTAAAGATCTAAAGGTGAAATTTTCTATATGAATACAGTAATGTGGATTTTTAATGTCTGCAATGATGTTTTGTTGTAAACTGTTCTGTTTATTTAGAAATATGTTTTGTTTTCACTTTTCTCTCTTCTCAGGGCTGGAAGTGGCATAGTCCAGCTTGTTACTGGGTGGGAGAAGACCTGTTTACATTCAATGAGGCTAAAAAAGCCTGTGAGGATTACGGAGCCGCCCTTGTTACTATTACTAATAGGTGCGTGACACACATGCAAGGAAGGTAACTGACGGTGAATAACTCTGGGAGGGTGTGTTTATCTGGGATGTTGGTATAAAAAGTCCTTTTTATCTGTAAAGGTTCGATCAGGCCTTCGCCAGCAGCCTGGTGCTTGGTCGCTCTGGAGATTCTTTTTGGATTGGTCTTCGCAGTCAGGATGTCGGCTCGTTCCTCTGGCTCAGTGGAGATGAAGTTTCCTACACTAACTGGAATCGAGACCAGCCTGGTAGGTCTGAGTTTACCACCAAAAAATGCACCATCTAATGATAGACTGCTGCGTAATCATATTTAAATGTTCAAATAAATTGACACACAGCTTTTCAAACAAACATATTGTAATTGTGGATACAGATTGTCAACATTATTCAACAGTGATGAGAAACGTTATATTTCATCTCTAGAAGATTTCTTGAAGAGGTCACATTATGCTTTGGGGGTTCAGTGAGTTATTCAGCTGTACCTGCCCCACACTTGGATATTTTGTTATCTACAATGACTAGAAAAATGCACAGTATGAGATTTTTTTTTTTTTAATTTTAACATTGAAACATGGACTCAGGTACATTTTAAATGTGTGTGTATCTAGTTTATGAGTAAACAAAGTAAATTTAAGTTTGTAAACGATTTTAGACAGAATATAAATTGATTTACCTCTAAGGTAACAAATGGGTGCTATATTTCTTTTTACATGTCGTTTTCTGTGATACAATTATGGATTTATGACTACCTAACATACTGACTACACTTTGTGAGACTGGAAGGTTGTATAACTAAGAAGGTGGTCTGCTGCTCAGGAGCATCACAAGGGACTGTACTCTCACCATTTCTCTTCACACGCCTCAGACTTCTAATACAACTCTGAACCCTGTCTATTTCAGTGAACATCCGCAGAAATACTCTGATTACTCTGCAGTTGTGTGGTGACTGGTGACTGAGTGTAGGTAACTGGCCAATCAGTTTCTGGAATGGTGCAAAAACATTCAACTCATCTTGAACACAAACAAAACAAAAGAGATGGATTTTAGGAAGAACAGGATCAAGCAAAGCACTATTTACATCCTGAGTGAAGAGGTAGAGGCGGTGGAGAAATCATCTTGGAGTTCAGCTGGAGAGGCTGGAAATGCAATACATACGAAAATAAAAGAAGTATTCTAATTAAATTTCATATAATGCTTTATATTCATTAACACTTAATTAAGTTGTCATCTTGAGTGAACTGATGTATCAACTTGTTTCAGCTCTAGCCATTTATATTTGCATTTGTGTTTTAATTCTGTTCTATCATTTTTCTCCCTTATTTCATTTTCCAAACCCACTGCCTGTTTAATTCCCTGTACCTTTTGCCTTAATGGGTTTTATTCCCTTTGGGGGATTATTAAAGTTTTATCTAATCTATACATGGGGATTTTCAATTACCCAAAACATGAATATCAGTTTAAATGAGAGCAAACTTTGGATTTGATCTAGAAGAAAGAAAATGGATTGGACACAGGTCTCTTCTCTTGTGAAAATGTACACTCTGAAGAACATTCTGATGTCCTTTAACTCTCAAACATTGATGATTATCAGGCAAACAGTCCTTGTTTTTGTTTTTCATTGTCATTAGCATCATAGGCTCTAAGGCTATTTGCCGCTTTAGATTACGCAAACAAAGTATTCTGTTTTCATGGAATAGAGATTCACATCAGCCATTATCTTTAAACAAAACTTGGGAGACAAGGACTTGAAACAGATGTGGGTGAGTTGTCTGACTTCAAAGTCACTGCTTGGTCCAAAGATATGAACAGTATGACCTTTACTCAGTTTAAAGCTTTACTTTATTACCTTTGTTGATGTGGCTTAATAAAGGCTGACATTTTATAACATCAAAATTAAACCGAAGGGCCTTGTTTTGTCACCTTTTAAGATGTGAAGCTTGTGAGCGCACACAGAAAAGATACACATACTATTTCCTACTACTCAGAATTCTTCATGTTTTCATCATGAAATAAACAGAGTCCACCGTGCAAAATACCAGCTAACTAAGAACTTATTTTTTCAACATGATCCATATGGCAGATCAGAACAGCAGAGCCTAGAAAGAGGCCACTGGATAAGCTTTAAATGTTTTGAGAGCAACTAAATGCCAACACTTATAATTGTCTTACAGGAAATGTGTTCACATTTTATTATTTAAAAAAAAAAACATGCACACGCACGCATGCACAAACACACATCTCATCAGTGCAACCTTTTTCGCTTCTCTGCTTACCTACACTTTACCCTGTGTCTATTTCAGTGAACATACGAGGCGGCTGCGTTGCCATGGCCACAGGCTTTACAACAGGTCTGTGGGAGGTTAAGGAGTGTATGTCAGTGAAGGCGAAATTCATCTGCCGTCAGAACCAGGACACAGCACTGAGCCCCGAGCTCCCCGGCCCTCAGCCCACGCCGAGCCTCAGTGGCTCATGTCCCAGTGACTGGAAGAGCAGCAGCAATCTACGCTACTGTTACAAGGTCCATCCTACCAAATGAATGTCACGCTAAGATTCAGTACCCTGCTGTAGACTAAAATAGTAGCTGTTGTGTTGGCAGTAGATTTAACACCCTTTATCACCTGTGCACAGGTGTTTCACTCCTCCCAGCTGGAGCAGAAGCAGAGCTGGCTCCAGGCACACCTGTTCTGTCGGAAACACGGAGCCAACTTGCTGAGTATCAGCGGCCCTGAGGAGGAGCACTTTGTTCTGCAGGTCCTCCATGAAACATTTGGGTGGGTATGGCTTCATTGATAAAGATGATGATGATGACAATGATGATTTTAATTATGATACAACATAGTTTTAAGGCAGATTTTCAAACTGTATGTGAACATATAATTTAATAGTATTCCTAGACAAGACTGTGTGTGTGTGTACATGAACATGAAGAAAATTGTATAAATGAACAGCATTTTGTAAAAAAAAAAAAAAAAAAAAAAAAGATAAATAAAAGAATATTTACATTTTTTTTAACCTGAAAAATCTTGCCCCTATCTGATAAAGATTATTATGGATGGAAGCCCAGAGAAAACCTCTAAGTAAGCTGTGGTCATGCTGAGTGGCTTTGAGGAAAAAATGTGCAGAATTCTTGTCCATCTACATAAACAGAATGATTTTTATTTTGTGCCTGTTTCACATTCATCATGAGCCTGGGCTGGGTGATGATACTAATGATAGTGATGATGGCCACAGGGAGTCCGAGGAACATGAGCAGCACTGGTTTTGGATTGGACTGAACCGTAGGAACCCCATGGACAACGGCAGCTGGAAGTGGAGCGATGGACTTGCAGTGAGTGAAAACTGCATGCAAACCTCATTCTGTTCAAACAAAAGCTCATTAAAATGGTTAAAATGCACACTGTTTATTTTTTGCTCGCGGCTCAGTTAACATACCAGAACTTTGGCCGCTACTACTACAACATACGGCAGTGTGCTGCAGCAGACTTGGGTACGATGACCTGGTTGGCCATGCACTGTGATTCAGAGTTAGACTGGATTTGCAAGATTCCCAGAGGTATAGCAGCTCTGCATACAAAATTATTCTACTACTTTTTGTTGCTACATCTTGCTATTTTTGTAAAATACTGAATAGTTGCTTTCTTTTTATGGTCTTGCTCCTTTATCTTACCATTACTGTGTTTTTAGGGAGTGTTGAGAAGGTTCCAGAAGATACTGAAGGTCTGTCTTATTTCATCAGTTTTAATTTCCTTTTTTCCTTACATAATCAAATTAGTCACAAAGTTATTTCAGAACAACCTTAATTTGTCTCATTTTGTGTCTCAGGTACCAGCTCACCAGAATGGGTTACTTTTCAGGAGGCTGAGTACAAATTTTTTAACCACCGCACCACTTGGGATCAGGCCCAGAGGATCTGCTCCTGGTTTGATTCCTCCCTGGCCTCTGTACACTCAGCTGAGGAGCAGGCTTTCTTGGCTAACATTTTACATAAGGTACAGTTCAAGTTTTTAAAATCATTACAAATTCAAGTCCCTAACAACCACAAAGCTGAATGTCAGAAGTGACTAGATGTAAATTTTGATGGTGCTCATGTTCTGCATAGCAACTGCATTGCGTAATGGTGTTTTTCCATTGCATGGTTGCATCACAGGGTAGGCAGAATATTTCGTTGTCATAGTGATAGTTTTTCATCTGCAAATTTTTTTTCTCCAAAATAGGCCATGGCATGGATTTGCAAACTTCCACTGTTAGTGAAAGACATGCCATTAGGACAAAAATGTAGCGGCTGCTAGTTGCCTTGCTTTTCTGATGAAAATAGCATTGTTTGCTAGGTCTTGTAGCATATCTGGTCTTTTTATTACATTTTTGCCTTACTCTAACTTTTTTGAAGCCTTGACTGTGGCAATACCAAAAATAGGTATCAGTTATGCAGTTCTACATATGATACAAATCCAAAAACAACTAAGCTGTATAGTAATGTACCATACAATTCAATTGAACATGTCATACTTAAAGCTCAGAATGACCTAACACAAACTGCAGCAATGATTGGATGATGATTGGACAGTTTCCATCTCACCCTCAGATGGTGAAAGTGGAGGCTGACAGCTGGTGGGTTGGGCTCCACACCTATGAAAATGATGGGCGTTTTCGCTGGTCTGACCACTCCGTGCTCAATTACGTTTCGTGGGCCCTTGGCAGGCCGCATCCGGTCAGCCGTGATCGCAAATGTGTCCACATGTCCGCTAGCAAAGGTGAGATCAGCCAGAAAAGGTTCTTATAAGACAAATCATATGTAATGAACTTACTGTGTTTTTAACAACTTAACAGCTGACTGGGGTGATCAGAAGTGTCACTCTGATCTTCCCTACATCTGTAAGAGGGTGAATGTAACAGGGACCATTCCTCCAACACCATCATCCCCTCACCCACCATCAGGTTGTCCAGTTGGATGGTCTTCCTATCAGCATAAGGTAGAACTATAACATTTAAAATAAAAAATTAGATTGAGGCTGTCTAGGATCCCCTCAATATCTAAATAGAATACTGCCGGTATTGCAAGTAGCAGAGACAGCATTTTATACAATAACACGAAGCTCAATAAGTTTTCTTCTTTGTTTTGACATCTGCTGTGTCTGTAGTGTTTCAGAGTGTTTGATCAGTTACCCCGGGTCACATGGTCTGCAGCTAAGTTGAAATGTGAAGCGCAGGGATGCATGCTGGCAGTGGTATCCAATCATTTGGAGCAAGGTAATAACAGCAGAGTGTAGCCATCTTCAAGTCACAACCTGGAAATTAAGGGAGGTTTCTCCTCACACTAACATGCAACAATTTATTTTTTTTTATCACAGCTTTTGTTACCACCTTGCTGAAGAATGCCAGCACTGACCTTTGGGTGAGCCTGACTTCTGACTCTAAGGGTCACTTCCAGTGGACCAAAACTGGTCTGCTCAGCTACACCAACTGGGCACCCGGTGAGCCACTCGACAACAGCGGACCACATCACAACAGGACGCCGGTACTTGCGATTCCTGCCAGTTACTACTCATGTTATGCCTTCGTCATCAGACTGTTTCTGTTCTGATGATTTATCTGTCACCTCAGGGAAACTGTGTGGTGATGGTTCATGGCAACCCACAGAAGAGAACTGGCATGTGGGCCTCCCGGGCCTGTGAGATAGAAAGTAATGGCTTCATCTGTCAAAGACAACAAGGTGTGATATTCAGTAATAACAGCAATGTCTTTTAAAAGTCAGATTAGTTTACAAAAAGAGATGTTGAAGTAAATCATCATATCTAACTTAAGATCAAGGTCTGCCTCCGGCTCCGGCCTTCATTCCTACCTCCCTGTCGAAACCCGTGGAGCTGGGTGGAGTGACATACAGGGTGGTAAAGAAGCGTCTGGATTGGACGGGTGCTCTTCACCTCTGTGAATCTTTGAATGGGACCCTGGCCATAGTGAAGGATCCCTTCCAGCAAGCTTACCTCACACTGCTTATCAACAGCCTGCACCAGCCAGCCTGGATTGCCCTCTACAACTACGGGGTGAGCCAATAAACATGCATATCTCTCATTATGTTATTTACAGTAAAAAAAAATAAAAATCTTTTTTTTTCCAGTGTGAGAGAAACTGTTGAGAAATGCAACTTTTTTGTGTGTGTTCAGGGACGGAGCTTTACCTGGTTGGGTGATGAAGAAGCGACATACTCAAACTGGAAAGATGGGGAGCCAAATCAGATGGCTGGTTGTGGCCACATGACCACCACCGGACAGTGGACTATGACACCCTGTGATGCTAAACTGGAGGCTGCAATCTGTCAGATTAGCAGTATGTGTGTGATTCAACAAGCAAATAAAGCAAAATGTCAAAACAAATGTTCAAAAATCAAATGAAAAGTGTAAAGAGCTGCACCCATATATTTACCCCTGTTGATTTTCTCCTTGCAGATGACACTGTGAGCCACCAGTGGATCTACCCCGGACAGTGCCCCCATTCTCTTGGCGACTGGGCATGGGTGCCCTTCAGAAACCACTGTTATGCCTTCAACCTGCAAAGTCTTAAACTGCAGCAGGATGCACGCACATCCTGCAAAAAACGTATGAAAGCAATTTAGATTTAATTTAGAGGTAACCTCAGACCTCTGCCCATACGCCTCATGGTACTGACTCGAAAACCAATAGATTGCACTACTCCTGACCTTTTCCACAGCAAACAATTGACAAAACACATCCATATATCTAAATTTAGAAGTATTCCATTGAGCACATGACCCTATTGTTCAGTTTCTCTACATGATCAATTCTGTTTAGCTTCATCTCTGTTTTTCTTTTTGTCCTTTTTTTAGTGGGAGCAGAGCTCCTGTCTATCTTGGATGAGACAGAGAACAGCTTTATATGGGAACAGATCCAGAGCTATGCAGAACAGGCACATGGAGCTTGGCTGGGCATCAGTGTAAAAGGTCCAGCACTGCAGTGGCCACTCAGCCACTGTACTCTTCATCTCTTTTCACAGCAGAACGTTCAGGGTTTTATAAAACCCAAACATATTAGCTTTAAACTATTTTAAAGAGGCTTTTTCTTGCAGCTAATTTACCTAATCTAATATGTTATACTTATTTATTATGATTGTATTTATAGTAGAATCATTAAACAACTAGATAAGAATAGAAAACTTTATTAAGACAGCCTCTTTTGTGTCAAATAAATGTAATTAAGCAAGATGATTTATTTCAGAAAAGCTAATTTATTTAAACTGCAATTTCATCAGCTAGAACGATTAAATAATTAGTGTGAAATGCCTTTAAATATTCTTTGTCAGGGTAATGGGGAGATTAAATCCAATAAACCTCTACAACTGAGGCAGAACTAAATGTGAGAGGTCTGAAGGTGTTTTAAGCTCCTCTGAATGTGTATGTGCTTGTGTTTCTGATGCAGGTAGAGTTCTTGTGTGGAGTGAAGACATGGAGATGTCATTTACCAACTGGGAAGCGCGGGATGTAGCTTTCTCTGTGCTGTCTATCAACTCCTGTTTCTGGATCCAGAGCAACAGTGGCCTGTGGAAGCCGGGCTCCTGCAGAAATCGTACACATGGAGTCATTTGCAAACGACCTCGCAGTAAGAACACACAAGACCATGAGACCATTTAACCAAAACATTTTTAGTAGCTGAAACAGTTTAGAAACAACTGAATCCAATATGCTTAAGAAGCTTATATGATAAGCATGATAAATAAATACATATATGTTTATAATTTATATCTTGACTTTTATTTTCTTAAAATACATTAAAAAATGTTAAAAGACAAACAAATGATAAATAGAATATATTACAAACACTGTTCTGAACGATTGTATAATCAGGAAAGTATTTGGTGACAGGTAAGGGAGTCACGATTAGATATAAAAGGAAAATGGTTTACAACTTTCTGCCAAACTCCATCAGAAAATCATCAAAGTTCCAGAAAACATTTCCTTATATAAACTTGTAATTTGTCAAAAGATTCAGGAAATTTGGTAAAGTCTAAGTGTTTAAACGCCAATAATGAAAACCATTAATGGGTGAATTATGACCGCATATTCAAAAACGCCTATTTTTCTGGAAATAGGGTTTGTATCAGAGCAGTTAATTTTTAATAATTGTTCCTTGTTTGATTTGCAGACGCTGAAATATCACCAGTCACGTGTAAGTTTGTTCTTCAATTTAAAGTGTTTTGCTGTTTATTTGTGTTGTGTTCTGTAAAGTAAACCATGTATGCTAATCCAGATTTTTCCATCTCTGCCCAGTGGATGCTGACCACCTGCCCACTCTCATTGTTGTCATGGTGACGGGCCTGGTGCTGGTGGTACTGATAGTTACCGTGATCTACCTGTACCGTCGGCGAACTGTTGGGGTGCGGGGCTCCTATGAGGGGGCTCGCTACAGCCGCACCAACTCTAGTCTTGCCGAGCAGGCGGAGAAGAACATCTTGGTGTCTGACATGGAGCTTAATGAGCAGCCAGAGTAGCTCCAGCCACGCTGGACCGCTGGACCGACCGACCCAGGACTGGACCCAAGTTTATGCAAGAGAAGCTGATTGTAACGTGTTGACTCAGATTCTGGAACATTTTGTGGCTTTATGTATGTTGTTTTTTTTGGTCTCTTTTTGAACCCACAAGATATTTTTAAATTGCTGAAATGCTGTGTAGAGCGCAGCAGGTGATTAAATTGTAAATTGAATCTCTAACTTCAAAATTTCCCAACAGTTCCAACAATTTCTCCTTTGATGAATCAGATGCTTTCATTTGCTTTTATCTAAAAATGTCCATGAAGGCTATAATTGATCTACTGGGAATAGTTTAATTGCAGCTGAAATATTCAGTATAAGACCAGTTGTTTTTGTTTTCATATAACTCTTCGCTGTCTTCTCTGATGCCAAAGTCAATTTTGCACACTGTATATTTTCTATCTTCTTCCTATTTTGTTTGGAAAAATGTAACTTTTTTTTTTTTTTTTGCCATGTCAGTATTAACCCAAACTTGAACTTGTGTTTCTGTGTTTTCACATATTTGTCATTATCTGAGCAGCTTTAGAGAACTGTTTCTCATGATGCATGTGTGGTTTTGTGAGCCTGCCTCTATTCTCCTTCTGGTCTGACACGTCAGCACCAGCTGTCAGGCTAGCAGAGGAGGTAGAAGTCCAAATGTGAACATGTGGAAGGTAACAGAGAACGCTGACCTCAAATCGTCTGAGGGCACACACTATAATTGTGCACATAAGTAAAACTTTGTATTGAAGACTGCTCTTTAAATAGACAACATTGTCTTTCTTTTAGTGCAGGTTGCCATCACATGATCATATTTTCAGCCACCATGGCTCAGGGGACATTTTGGCACTTTTTTTTTACTCTGGTTTTAATCTTATTTGGTCTCAGTCATGCACTTTCCTTTAGTCATCATCTCAAAAATGCAGTTCCTGCTCTGCAATTCTTAATTTTTGTTTTCCTTGACTGTTTGTGCCACCATCTGGAATTGATTCAGAAATTTTTCAGGGTAGTAATTTTCTTTGCATGCACTATAAAAGAAAGGGGGATTGTAATTTGATATTTGTCTGATCCATCATTTTTATGACCTGCAGTTCACTTTTCTGGATGTTACATCACCATCATCAAGACATTCTGCTCTCTTTTTGACCTCTTAAAGACACAGGGTTTGTAATATGATTTGACGTGTATATGACTTGTAAAGACATTAAGAAATGCTTCTAGTTTTATTGGATAACTGCCAGCACTTGAATTTCTTATTGGCCTGCAAAGGAACATGTGTGCAACTAAGTTGCATATACATGCCAAATCCAAAGACTGTGCTAAATTCAGCATTATCTAAGGGAAAACCTACAATCTTTTCTGTCCTTCTAGATCATGTTAAGATTTCACGTGTGCGGAGTGTAATGACCAGAATTCATTTCAAATATTTAACTACTCTCCTTCAATCTTTGCCTGTGATATTTTATTTTTCTTTTCCTGCTTGGAGGAATGCTTTGGAGCCATTTCAGTCTGACGTTTTTGGTGTTTCACTGAGATGCTATAAAACCCCCCCAAAAAAAGCTCTTTTTGCTCCTTGGACTAAGATTGAGGGGAGGAGAAGTGTATCAATGCGCGCGCGCGCGCATGTGTGCAGTCTCCAGCTGTGGAATGTTGAGTCGGCAAGAAGAGCTCAGTGGCACGTCTGGAATCAATCAGAGGAGGAGGGCTTAGGGACACAAAGGGTCAGAATGGTGGAAAAAAAAAGGAAAGCTAGACGAAGGCTAAAAAGGAAAAAAAATGAGAGTGAGGAGGAGTCATGGATATAGGTGGAGGAGGAGGAGTTTAAAGGGTGCAGTGGTTTTGGGTCAGGCTTACCCTGTCCTCTGCTGGTGGGTTTCTGTACAGGTTGCAGTTGATCGAGCTTATTGTGGGAGTGATTTTGAGATGCCACAGTTTGCTCGGTGTTTTCCTCGTTCTATGTGACACAGGCCAGCTCCCGTTCCTGTGAAGATACCCGAAGCACCTGTTCATTTGCGTCAGTTTTATATGAAATTAATAAAGTCTATGTTCTCAAAGCTCCGTCGATTGTGATTCACTCCTGGATAATGTCGTCTGTGTTCAGTGAACCATCTAGTCGGTGGAAATGTAATGGTAAGTTTTCCCAGTGAGCTGGAAAATTAAGTGAAAATTGAAGGTGCACAATGATGGTTGCAGTGTCCATCTTTCTCCACAAGAGGACACACCTCCCCTTTGGTATGACACTGAAAATTGTCATCTGATTCTGACGTCTTCTTTTGTCTCTGGTTATTGTCTGTTTTCTGTTGCAGTCTGTGACCTGCAATATCCTGAATGTTAAATACAAAATGACAGAAATTTTCTCTCATATTTGTTGATTGCAATTGTGGTTTTAGTTTCTTTTTAGCTGCAGGTTTATAGATTTTTTTTAAAGGTTTTGTGTTCAGTGCTGCACACTGTTACACAGAAGTAACATGTAAGAGATTAATCTAAACAGGAACCTGACGATTTCAAGCAATTCCACTCTGTAGCCTGCCCATCATTCAAAGTGGCAGGTAAGTTATGGAAATGATCCCATATTAATAATTATGACTAAAATCTTTATAAAATTCAATTAATTAAAAGAAAAATAATCTCTAAATTTTCTATTAAATAAAACTGCCTGTAAATATGTTTGTTTTTACTATAAATTATTTATAGCTGGAAAAAAAATGCAACAACTGTGACATTAACTGATTGGAGCTGGATCATATAAGTATTGGTCTTTAGGCAGTCAAAACTGGCATAATTTTGAAAATAATTTGTAGCTTAAGCAGACCAGATTGGACAAAAACAACTTTTTTTATGATGCAATATTTTCAGGAGGACGGCCAATATACAGATTAGGATGGGGAAATCCATCAATGATCCATCATTTAGCTAATGACATGATAATGACATGGATTCCAACTTTATATTTGAGTAATTGATGCTTTTTAAATGTCCATCTCACAGAGCCGCAAATGTTTTGATGACAATGCCTTGTGGTCTTTAGTGGCATTGGTTTTAAAGGTAGTTTACTGGTTTAAATTCCAACTCAGGATAAATTCATCTATCTTTTTTCTTTAAAGTCCTTGTGGTAAAGTTACACATTTTGACATGGCCTCCCCATGACTCATATTTAGAGGTAAACTTCTTTTTTTTTTACAGCCAAGTGGCCTTATAAGATAAGTTTTTGGCATCGCTCTTGAAAAGTCCTTTTTGGCAATCTGAGATTACAAGATGATCTAGAGAGCTCTTCTGCTTTCTGCTGTGATTAACAAAGGACAACAAACAAAGAAAGTAAATTACTCAATGGTAAAATTATTGTATGCAATGAAATGCATGAAAACCTTTCAACAGTTTTGTTAGTAATCCAGGAAATTATTCTTAATTGATAGCGGCAAGAAGATGATTTATGGTTAACCTTACCTCATATAGATTTCCTTGCACATCAAAGTTTATTCAATATTAAATCTAAAGGTGCAGTGTGTAAGAAATACTGACATTTTGTGGTAAAGATGGACATAAAACATGACTTCAAATGCCAAGCACAACTGAAAATAGACAGTGGCCGTCAGCGGTCAAAATTCATCCAGAGACAAAGATGTTTTCATTTGTGAGTGGCTCCAGTGGCCTCAAGTGCAGCAATGACTTCACAACAGGCAACCACTCAAAATTGTGTATGTGTATTGTTTTCTTCTATGTACCTTTTAAGGCAATACTTATCCTAAGTGGTGCTCCACTACCTATCAAACAAAGCTGGTACTGAAGATTAAAAGCTCAGGGGGTTCTCACTTCCTTCACAGTTATTTGTGCATTCAGAAACACCATAATAAAAATTGGTGATACAAATATGGCAGCTACCATGTTTGTGGACCCACAGAAACTAGTTATAAATGGCTCATTATAAGAGATAAAAACAGACTGGATACCAAAAGAAACACTAACTAAATACTAACTTATTGACATACTTGAAGTGTACGAGTTCCTGTTCACTGCATCTAGTTTTTTTATTTATTTATTTATTTTTTTTGCAGCTTCTCTTATTTTAGACATGGTCAGAGCCCAAAGTTCCTGTGAGTTTGTCAGTTTATGGTGCCCCTGGAAACATCATCAGTGATGTAACCTGGGATCACAGGGGGTTTCAGATCTTCCAACAATCAGACCCCCTCCTCCAGGTGACCCAGCAAGGGTTGATCATGCCCCAGCTTGTGTCCAGGTAACACTACCCTACTTGCCACGCCTCTCCCCTCTTGATCCACAACCACCTTGATGCCACTTCTGCTGCGTCAGTGGCAAACTTAACAGCCCTTCGACTGGGTCCTGTGATGCCCAACTTCTTGTAGGCCCTTCGGAGGGATTGGCCCACAAATCCTCGGCATCCCACTTCAATGGGTTGGCATCGTGCCCGCCAACCATTGTTCTGGCACTCCTCCACTATCTCAGAGTACTTTGCCCTCTTTCTCTCATGGGCCTCCTCCATCCGGTCCTCCACGGCACAGTGAGCTCCAAGAGAATTACCTGCTTGGTTGCTACTGAGGTGAGGACAATGTCTGGCCTTAATGTT
>JBAMHW010000023.1:21335710-21353695 GCA_037177495.1 Rhadinocentrus ornatus
ACTGAGCCTCATTTTGACTTGTTTTAAGGACATTACATCAAAGTTGGATCAGCCTGTAGTGTGTTTTTCCACTTTAACTTTGAGTGTGACTGCAAATCCAGACCTCCATGGGTTAATAAATTTGATTTCCATTAATAATTTTTGTGTGATTTTGTAGTCAGCACATTCAACTATGGAAAGAACGAAGTGTTTAATAAGAATAGTTCATTCATTCGGATATAGGATGTGTTATTTTAGTGTTCCCTTTATTTTTTTGAGTAGTGTATATATACATATATATTTTATATATATATATAGTGTTCTTCTAGTCATGCTGACCACTCAAAGTGCTTTACAACACATGTCACACACACACACATCAAGAAGCAATATGGGGTTCAGTGTCTTGCCCAAGGACACTTTGGCATGTAGTCCAGGGTAGCCTGGAATTGATCCACCGACTTTCAGGTTGGCAGGTAACTGCTCTTCCTCCTGAGCTACAGCCACTCAATTTAAATGTATTTAAATGTATTTGCTTCCTGAAAACCTCACTGATGACGTGTCCTAGTGTTCTGTTGGTTTGGCCTGCCTTGTCAGAAGAAACATACCATAGCCTCTGCTGTTGGTTCATGCTACTTTATCAGAATGGCACAGCAATGTATTCTGTTCTGATTGGTGGCTTTCACTGATATTTAATATTTAATTTTTCAATAGTAATTGATAACAATAAACATTACAGAGGTAATGTAGTTGACAGAGGAGCTCAGGGAGAGCTCCTCCCTGAGCCGCCACCTGATCGTGGTGAAGGAGTTTGCGCGTCCCGATGATCCTATTGGTTATGTTGTCGGGGGCTTTATGCCCCTGGTAGGGTCACCCATGGCAAAAAGGTGTCATGGGGAGGGACCAGACAGAGGTCTGATCCTCGACTGCAGAAGCTAGCTCTAGGGATGTGGAATGTCACCTCTCTAGCGAGGAAGGAGCCTGAGCTGGTGCGCAAGTTTGAGCGGTTCTGGCTAGATATAGTTGATCTCTACATGTTGGCCGCATGTCTGGACACTTGGGTGAAGAGAGGGGCGGAACTGATCACCACCTGGTGGTGAGTTGGCTCTGATGGTGGGGGAGGATGTCGGTCAGGTCAGGCCTGGCAGGCCCAAGGATGATGTGGTTCTGTTGGCTTCATCGGGCCATGATCTTCAGCTCTCATTGGAGCGATTCACAGCCGAGTGTGAAGCGGCTGGGATGAGAATCAGCCCCCTTTTAAATCGGAGACCAAAGGTTCATTAACTATTTAACTATTTGAACCACAGGTAATGATGCCAAATGCTAAACAGCCATAGTGACTGAGTACTGAGACTTTTATTCAATGGGTTCAGTTCTCAGATTTGAAGTTGTCACAATGTGCTTTAGATGCATCTGCTTCAATATATACTGTATCAAAGCAACGCAGACATGATTATGTCCTTGCTGCAGATATCTGCAGTGCAAAGAGCTCTTTGCTGCATTTGCCTGCGATGTGCCATCATGCAGCATAGCATGACATCACTCCTTACACTTGTTGTCACCTCCACTGAGTCAATATGATCATCTCTGTGGTCAGTGAAACACCCGACAAACTTTTTACAGCCGCACCAGCATGCCCAGAGATAAAGCACTTCACTCCCAGCTGAGAAGCCCCATCTGGAATCGCCCATTGATTTTGAGTCAAAATTATTTTTATGATCATGAAAAAGAAGAAGAAAAAGAACGTGTGTGACCTTCTTTTAGAGAGGGGATCAAATTCCCTAATCTTTGTCCAAATCAAAGGCTGCAGACTTCAAAGTGTCTGGATCAGCAGAGATATATAAAGAGTGTCAACACCAAAGCAAGAGGAAGAAAAAAAAAAGCTTTGCTCTCTCTGTGCTGTCCAAACTCATTTTAACTCTCAGTCTTTCTTCTTCTGCCTCGTCTTTTCAGTGGGTTTGTTGTGGCATTGTGCTACAGTTTGAGTGTGTATCTATGTGCTGTGATGGACAGTGGTTAGAAAGAAAACTTGGAAGGCCAAAAGGATGGATGGTGTGCAGAGGCAGGTGGTGGTGGTGGGGGCCTGGAGGCTGGGTGGTGCAGTTATCTCTTCCGTCCAGATGAGAACATGTCTTCGCCTGCGGGATGCTGCTCTTTCTCAGGCCAAGGACAGTAGCCATGTGGTGAAAAGGATTATGGGACACATTGTTTCCAGACCTTGCCTTCGGGGAAGTGTGGTTGTTTTGTTTGCTGGCCATTTTTCAGGTATGTAATTAGCATCCTTAATTGGCCTAATTAGGGCTTACAAAATTTGCACTGTTTTCAAAAGCAAACCCCCCTTCTGTACACATTAGTTGATAAGGGAGCTGAGATTTTAGCTGATAAAAAGGTTTCGTGTCTCAGTAACAACCTTTTAATTTCAGAATTTTTAGAATATTGATTTCTCTTTTCTACTCTGATTGTTGTCCCTGACACACCTTTTGTGGGATAATTTCTGGGATTTTCTGATTTTTTGGTTGCAAAAACCATAAGATTAATCAAGCTAAATAACAGTGACAGGTTCACTTCACAAAATGTTCACTCCTCCACATGCCTGATGATAATTCCTCACTGTAAACTGCAAAAAGTACCATTATCACTCCTAAACAGGGATGGGATTAGGCACAAACTCATTTGCATGGATTTTCACCCATAAATAATAATAAGGATGTACAAATAAGGAGGAAATAGAGACAAAAGGTGAAGTTACAGTAATTTATGGAAAGCTATGGATGCTTTGTTGCTCACTGCTTTGATGCTTAATCTGTTATTAACCCTCACAATAATGCATGCACACATGGACATGCTCGTGCACATACACTTCAGGGGGAACCAGGTACTGGAAGTAATATTACCCTTCTGGGAAATAAAGATAGGCTGAGATTGCAGAAGCTGGGAGATGCGACTACTTCGAAGAAAGGCAGGAGAGCAAATGACCAGTTCTTGTGGTTACTCTTGCTAGTTTGCAGGGCAATGGCAGGAGACTGCTCCCCTGTAGAGGCTAAACCCAGAGGAAAAATCTTTGGCCTTGAGAGTATGTTAGGAGAAAAAAAATGTCTCATTACTTGGAGCCTTTTCTTCTTCTGAGGCATATCTCTCAGCATGTGGTCAAGTATCAATGAATGTTTGTGTTAAAAATGTGTTGCATAACACAAAATCCTTACAAAATACATGAAACTTCCTACTGACTTTTATCTAAGAAAGACACAATTACTGTGTAAAATTTCTGTTCCTTTATTTGCTTGGAATAAACTTAAAATGAAAGAGTATGTCCACCCATAATTGTGTGAGGGGTGTATAGAATCACTCACCATCTAGCCTTGTGGTTTGCTGAAGTGATTTGCAGTCAGGATATGTAGAGATGAGCTCCATTGTTGGCATAAATTGCTTGGTCCATGCATGCTGCCTCTCCACTGGGCATCTCCCCCCTCATGCCGATCGATCTAATCCGTGGCTATAATGAGTTTCTCCGTCTGAGTGTGAGGAGTGGGCTTGACCATGAAGTGAAGAGGAAAATGAGCAGGAGGTAGAGAAATCCGGGATGCCATTTGTGTTGTTGGTGAACAACCAAGATGTAGCTGAGGTATTTACAGAGGCACAAAGTTGTGATTTGACAGCAGATTATCTTTATGAGGTGATGTCCTTTCATGAAATGTGGAGAGAAATTAAATAAATTGCCTCAGTCCATGCTAAACTACATAATATATATGAATAAATTTGTCCATTTTCTTTTTAAATTTTCAGATCAGCTTTACTTTTTTTTTGTTTTGTTTTGTTTTGTTTTTTTTACAGGACAGCAATCATTGTATGCCAAATTAACTAACTTAAGTGGTTTAAATGAGTGTAAGTCGCTTTGGAGAAAAGCATCTGCTAAATGAAATTTAGAAATAGAATAGAATTTGTAAAATTTACAGTTGTATTAAATAATATTACTATATATAAAGGTCTATTAAAGACCGGTTTTATGTAAATGTGGCTGTTCATCATGACACAAAGGATGAGTGAATTCTGCTGTTATTCTCAGGTCCTTTGAGTTTATAAACCATTTTACCTTTTCATCTTGTTCACATTACTCTGTTTATTCTCACAGATATCGATGCAGCATTTTAGCTAAGGCTTGAAACTGTTTTCAACGAAACAGCTCTAAAACCACACTGCACAGTCATCTACAAAGTACCAAATGCTAGAAAGTCAGTGAATGCCAAACAAGAGCAAAAAAAAAAAAAAAAGGAGAGCATTTTGCATTTTAATTTATCAGATTAACCATAAACATGTTTAGCTGCTCCTCAGTGACCAAAACAAAATGTCTTTGCAAGTGTAAATACATAGCCATGCCATTAATACCAACCAACTATTCAGCCTTCTTCCAATATCTGTAGTCAAGCAAATGCAATTTAGGCTAAATGTAAAGGTAATGTCCAAAAAAAAAAAAAAAAAATATCAAAAAGAGAACTGCATTTGTGGATGCTCCACCAATCAACACAGAGAGCAACCTCTTCAGCATCTTATTTGCTCTGCTGGAAACAGCTACAGAAAATGAACAATGAAAGGCAATAAGGCAAAGCTGCTTCACTCTTGCAGAGACCAGAAGCACAGAACAGATGAATGGGAAAACAGACGCTGAGGCAGAAGGATAGAACTGCCTGTAGTTCACAGAAAAACTGCCCATCAACTGCTGAGACCCAGCACTTTGCACATCAAGGTGGAAGACGTGAAGATATTTCACTACATAAAAATACTTTGGAGGAGCAGCAAGTCACTCAGAGTCAATGTTTCTGTGAGTGCGAATCTCTTCTCTCTGAACCATGTCTCGCTAAGCAAAACAGACCTCCAGGTCTGGACTTGTCCCTCATCTTTAAAGAATTTGGGGAGAAAAAGAGAAAAGTGGACTATCATTTAGCCTAAGAAAAAGATCTTTCTCCTCTCTGTGTTTGTGTTAACTATTCTCTTATTCAGTTTTATACCAGATAAAGACAATTTGCCATTCCAGTTTCCCACAAATATCATACCTAAAACAATGTTTCATTTAATCCTCAAAACATATTCAGGTTGAATGATTATGAGTAGAAAAACAGATTTATAAGTTAGTCATAATTTTGCCAATCTTTGAAATAAAGCAGTGTTCTTGCACTAGAAGAACATCTCTCAGTGATTTTAAACATTCAAGTGCAGCTAATCTGACCACCACATGCCTTCAAGGCATCAACCCGGCATGACAGAGGAGTCCATGTAAAAAGGCCTTTTTGGTGAGCCTTGTCATCATTTGTATTCAGCTACATCAAAGTCTAATTTAAAATTTGGTCTGTGCTACAGAAGCCCTGAATGGGAATGTCAAGGGATGCAGAAGAGTTGCAAATTTACATAGAAATGGCCCTTGATATGAATGTGTGAGGAATCAAATCAGAGTCTGCAACTGGGAATTGTGTGGGCATGTTAGTGTGCTGCACTTATGCTCGCCTGCCTCTGAGTATGTTGTGTGTTGATGCAGATTGTGTGTTTGCTGTGTAGATTTAGGTATACGTATGAGGCAACTTACCTCAGTGTTTTCTACAATATGCAGTGACATGGGAATTTGACCTTGGCTCTATGCTTTTTAAAAAAAGGCATCAATCCACTTTAATAAAGCATTCTCGACTTTTTTTTAAGCACTGACAAGGTCATTATCACTTTACTATGGATGATAATAATAAGCTAATGAGCTGAATCTAGAGGGTATATTTCTTTTGGCCAGTCTTGGAGGTTATGACTAGTGAAAAAAATGCATTGATAAAAATGTTGGTGGTGAAAACGCATATATAAAATCAATTTTTCTAACATCATTATTTGATTGCATAATGAAGAAATAAATGTCCAAATACTTAAAACACTACAGACACTTTAAAATATAATTCCATGTTGTCTGTTAGCTTTTCACAGCTTGGCCTTTCTCTTCATTACTTAGAGAAGAGCTGTCAGAACGTTCACTGATTTAGCAGCGGCTGTATTGACATCTGCTGTCTTCGTTATAATGGCAGACACAGCAGTAAATCAATAGGGTCGTGGTAAACTTAATAAAGGTAATTTATCTACAGTGCTGCTTCATGTTGCACAATTGTATCAGGCTAATTTCTTACATTATAGAAGGATGAAATGCAGTAACAGTGACAAGTTATTTAAAAAACATTGAAGTTTTTCAACCAGCTCAGGCAGGACATCATCAGTGGCCTGGAGAGTATCGAAAGGGTCCCTGCTCCCTGGCAGGTTGCAGCTCTGGTGCCTTCAATTCGGTGTCCTACCCCGGTTCATGTGGCCTCTGACCATCTATGAGGTCCCAATGTTAAAGGCTGACAAATTGGAGAGGTTGATTAGTTTATTTGCAAAAAAGTGGCTGTGTTTCCCCAAATGCTTTATCAGCATAGGGCTGTACAGAAAAGGCATCCTGGAACTAAGGCTGGAAATGACGCTGATGGAATCCTGTGACCCTTGTGTAGCCCAGACAGCTCTTACTCTAGCAACTGTAAGGAAGTGGACCCCATCAACTACACAGCAGGCAAAGTTATCCCTTAAGCACTGGGACATTGTTGGGCACGTGCAACAAAAGAGAGGAGGCCTTGGCCTTGGTGAGAGCAGACAGTCCTGGCGCAAGGTGACTCTAACACAGGCCTTGTTGTTGAGGAAGTGCGCCGGCAGGAGTAAGCTACAAGGTGCGCAAAAGCTGTCTCCCATGCAAGACAAGGTCAGTGGATGAGATGGGAGGGAGTTGAGAAGTAGAAACTGTCTTGGAAGGAGCTGCGGGGCTTGGAAATCCCTCAAACCAGCTTCCTTTTACCTGTTACTTTTAATGTCCTGCTGTCTCCCAGTAACAGCAACCAGTGGTATAGAGAAGACCCTACTTGCCCCCTTTCTGTATCTCCAGCAAACATGAAACACATCCTGGTTGGCTGCAAGGCAAGCCTGACGCAAGGCTGTTGCACCTGGCAGCTTTGCGGGACTATTTAGCCCCATCTAATCATAAAAGAAAGACGTGGCCATAAAATATCTTTTCTTCTCACTGATTAGGGTTGTATTGTATGACAGCAGTTCTGCCTGTGGGAGCCTGTTTCCACTGTATTTGATGGTCACCTGATGTCACCCTATCGTTCTTGAGTGATGAGTTTGCGATTATCTCTTTCATTTCAAATTTGTTTTCGCCCTCTATCAGACTGTAGCTTTGTTATTAATATTACATATGAAAACAGAGATAGGTTTTAAGGGGATTCATTTAATTTTGCAAATATTGTATATAAACAAAGTCCCATAGCTATATCAGACTTCCTACAATAGATCTTATTAATATATTAAATGTTAGTCTTTATTTAGTTTTTAACAGGCATCAATCAAGTTGATTCTTAATCGTTTTTTTGTCCAGCGGCCCAAAGCTTGTCATACTGCATGCACACAGCATTAGTCTCTCACTAAGAATGGCCTTAATATTGTCCGTGAAAAAAATTAGCAATAAAAATGAAAAAGAAAGAAAAAAAGGGGAAAAACAACATAAAATATTCTGCAGACTTTACTTTTTATTGTTTTTATTTTGGTGTAAAGCACTTTGGTCAACTGTTTTGTTTTAAAAGTGCAATATAAATAAAGTGGAGTTAGAGCTGGAGACGAGTGGGCAAAGAGCATTTAAGTGACTGTCACAGGGTGGACAAGAGGCTGGGTAAGAAGCTGGCTAAAAAGAATTGTCTTAGCTGGTGTGTAGCCTTTGGCAAGAGATTATATTAAAAATAGGAAACGGTGGTGGAGCTCGCCTCACAGCCATACATCAGATCAAGAAAATTTTACAGCTTGTACACCATTAAGATGTCTGCGGATTAAAATTCTTTTAAAGTCGGATTTGTTCCTCTCCACTTGGACAAGCAGGTTAATCTGCTGTAGCTGGAGCACAGAAGCCATCGGCTCTCCGCCTTTTCAAGTGAGGTTCAAAGGAGCCGAAAACTGAATAATCCAAACTAATATTTGTTTTGTCATTTTATAAAGTTTATAAATGTTTTGAGACATAATGTCTTACTCTATTAAGTTTACTTTAAGACAGGTCAGCTAGTCTGTGTGGACAGAAATGCTGCCAGAGAGCCCGGCTAAGGGAACTGAAAAGACAAGTCTTGGCCCCAGGCTTCTTGTCTGGGCATGTTGACCTGAGGCTTGTATGTTTATCATCTCATCTCCTTTCTCTGCCCCTGACATGCTGTCAAATTTAAAGCACTCCTTTATGAATTTTAATGTGCACTCCTGATCTTGACCCACTGGCTAGAGTGGAATTCTCAAACCTTAAAAACTCTGGCGTACTTGCCCTGCATTTGGACGATGTCTAGTCCACACAGAGGGATAAGAGCACACCTTGGAAGTGTTCACTAAAAGTGAAGCATGTGCTGAATTATTTAAAGGACACTGAAAGTGAGAGTGGTGAACAATGAAGAAGTCAGAATCAAAAGAATATTGAGCACAAGTGCACTGATGGTTTGGTTGATGCAATATATATGTATAGTAAATCATGCCAGCTGGCTGTCATGGCAGAGATCTAGAATTATTTTCACAGGTTTGTCTAAGAGAAACTCACTATTTTTATTAAAGCTAAACACAATTTTCTAAGTAATACCTTTCACCGTTTATTTTTCTTTTCTGTCCCTGTTGACACCATATTTGTCTATTTTGCAAATGAAGCAGAGATCATCTCCAAGGGAGCTAAAAAAAGAAAAGAAAAAAGAAATAGAAAAAAGATGGTTTAAAAAGTAAATATAAAACATCTTGTGTCACACAGGAGATATTTAGTTCAAGCTCTTTTGTTCAGTTAGAGCCACCATATAAAAAGTAGAATACTCAGAGATAAATTGCAAGAATAGAACAAAGTTTATTAATGTATGAGTTGCATTTAAAATGTTTTTGTTGTCATCAAACCTTGATGCATCAATCAGAAGGCAATTGCCTAAAAGAGGTAATTGACATAATTGCAGGGATAGTGCACCAAGGAAAATGTGTTTTTGTGCTGCAAACAACACAGTAGTACCTAATTGTGATGAAAACTACATATACTGTTGATAAAATCTGTATTTTTAAATTTATTTTAAAACTGGATTTTGTAGATAAAAAATGGCTCATAACACCCTCTACTGGGTTAAACCAGGTTATCTTTTTTGTGACATAAAGAGGTTATCTACATCACGAGAAAATTTAAAATCCCCCACAGCCCCCTCCGTTTATATGCAAACAGATGGGTCTCCCCCTAGCAGGCATAGAAAACCTTGCTTGCAAACGTATATGAAGGGATGTGAACTTATATAGTGTAGATTTGCTAGTTTCAGATTTCTATTCTTTCACAGTTTTTGATGAAATATTCCTGCAATGAGACAGATTTGTGCTTTTGAGAGGTGTAGAAGTAACATCAGACTTTATTCTTTACCTGCTGATCCTCATCTGACGACAGACAGCAGCTCAAGTTGTGGCAATGGCAACTTACAGTGGTACTTCCTGCAGCTGCCACAACCTGCCGCAAGTTTCCACAGCTTTCCAGAGGATGCCGGAGCTGTTGACAGACCAGCGTAACAGCGCTAATTGCTCAGACTGATATGTTCAGGACCACCTTGTTCTTGTGTGGCTGAGGAAATTCAAGAGGGGAAAAGTCTTCCACCTCAAAGGCCGCTCTGGGGCGTAGGTGCTTTGTGAATCTCGCTTTGCATTTTGCTAGTGAGCTGAGCTGCTGTCTGTCAGTCATTTCTGCCTGTGTATCCCACCCCGCCCACTGTCTGCTCCCTGATCACCGCAAACCTCCCACCCCAACCCTTGCAGTTTCAAGCATTTTTCAACTTCAGCAGTGGGTGGAGTTACGCAAAAAGTAAGGTGTGTAGTTACACTTTAAAGCAGCACTACTAAAATTTGGGGCCCCCTGATGAAGGCTAATTCGCCATCCGTCTTGCATCCTATCTCTTCCCTGAGCTCTCTCCAGTCAGTAAAAGTCAGTCTGATGTTGTCTCTTGCTGTCACTTTCTCATTTTCTTTTCCTTGCTTCCTCCAACAGCATCCTCCTGCATTTCTTTGCTGAATCAGCTATAGTGCTCGTTTAAAGTGGCCAGTGTGTTCTTATCTAATTGTTGCAGTGTAATAGGATCCCGTAAAGCAAAATGCAGCTGTAATGCCAGGTACGACGAAGAATGAGGTGAGTGGGATAGTGGTAGAATCAAAGCATCAAAGGAGGAATAGCCTAAACACTAAATAATGAGAGCAGACTTTGGGGAGGAGATCTTCTTTCTTGAACTCACACATAAGCTGAATTTTTATTGTTTCTATGTCTTTCTCAGTCAATAAAGTGAAAAGCTAGAAAAGCTTTTTTTTATTTTATTTCTTTATGAATTTCATATGCTGAACCTGAAGTGTGTCCTTTTTCCTTTCTTCTTTCTTTTACCTGTATCTTTCTGCAGGTACATATTTTCTTCTGGAGTTGCTGATGTCTGATCAGCAGGTACTTAATCTATATATTGTCATTATTTCTCAGCACTCATCAATCTTACCCTTGATCCTGCAGTAAAAGGCAGGGGAGGTTTCTATCTAGTAGAAAGGATATGCTGGCTCAAAAGGAATCATTGAATTTCTCTCCTTGATATTGTATGGTCTTGACTTTAGTGCCTAGTGATGACTTCTGCTCTGATTTAGAGCAGCATACGTGAATATCTGAGATATAATGATATACCATATATTTAGATGAAGGGCACAGCTGTTGACAGACTCACTTATTTGCATATCATGTATGTGCATGTGCATGTCCCAGTTGGCTGCCGTGTGTGGACGTAATTAACTGTGCAGAAATGGGTAACCTGCGCTCACAGGCAGTTAGAATAACACAGTGACAAGCATCAATAAACCCATCCCAGCATGCAGGCTGTTGCCTAATGCCACCTCTCACAGTCCCCTCTTACCTCCATCTCATAATTTGCATTTTTCACAATAACCATCATGGCAGAGAATATCACTGTACTTTGTCTCATTAGAAAATGCTGCTGACCCAGTGGTAAGTCTAAACAAGCACACACCTGTCTCCTGATTGCTGTCTTTTTTACTTCTGATGCTGCATTTGCTCACCTTTTGGGTGTGTTTGCAGACAACAACCATAAGGTGAAGCACAAGCACTGAATACACAGTTGGGGTGTTACTAATTGTTTTGCATGCTGCACTGAAGCTGAAGTTTTCCTTTGCATCATCTTTCAAGCATCCTGTATGTATCTGTGTCTGTGTAAGTAAGAAAGTTTCAAGCATATAAGCTACATGTGTCTGCATTTTTGTCTGAAAGCATGCAGTGTTTCTGCGTGTATGCATCACTGTGCGGCTGAGTGCTTCAAGAACGATTCTCTCGACAGGCCAGGAAATAATGAGATCCCTGGGGCTGAACGCAGGCTGCCTATAAAATAACAGATGTGACTGGACTCGCTCAGTCTCCCCTATGCTGGAATGAAGATGACTGACAGGAGAGGTGGCCTCCAGTGTGGGACAGGAGAGGGGAGGCAGTCACCTGGGCTGACATTTGATCCTGCAGCTAGGTGATCTCTAAACACTAGTCTGACAGCTGAGACATCCCAAATGTCAACAGCACATCACACTGGAAATGTGGCGATGATAATGATACCTTATACTTTTACTACTTAGCTTTCATTCAGAAACAGGCAGAAGGGTGTGACATTTAAAGGACATTTTGGGACTATAAGATAAGATGCTGTCTATATTTTCCTCAGATGGCAAGTTTAAAATACGTATCAAATACATTATACTTGTAACTGTGCAAATAATATAAAGAAATCTGATTTAATGAAATTGAATCGTTGCATTTAATTTGACATTTTGCCCAGTCCACAACACCATTCTGAGACATAATTCAGGATGTAATCTCTCATGCATCTTAGAGTCAGGCAGGGGAATGGCAGAAGTCCCTAGTCAAATGTTGCTGTTAAGTGCCAGACACATTACAATAGAGGTTCTGTGCGAGGGGGAAAAGAGCAAATGGGTGTACACACACTCAGAAAACACACACACACACACACATACACAAACACCGCTCTGCTCCTGGGCAGACAGCCACATACCCACTGCAACCTCTCTGTCAATAGATGTTTGTTATGCTTCCTGCAACAGGAACCTGCTGCAGAAACCTGTCAGTGGGCTGCATGCAGGCCAGCGTAAAATGTAACTGTTAATAAATAAGAAAAAAAAGGTGTAGTCAGCCAAACGCTCCTTCTGTAATGCTACAGCTTGGCAGTTCTCCAAGTTTACTGCCTGTATGGTTATAGAGCTCATGTTAGATTGCATTTATAATTGCTGTGAGTTGCAAGTTCAGAAAGAAATTAAGCCAGTTTTGTAAATTCTTAAACCCACCTCTGACCTTTGCTTCTCTTTAGACAAACAAATATTAGCACTGGCCGCTGTGTCACAATTATCATCTGTTTGTAGGCTGTATGGAGTGTTGTACAATAGTTAATGTCTGTGCCGAAGCCCCTTGGTTTCTTTATGAGACAACATGTCATTAGCTAGATAATCAAGCTTGTTCCCATTTTCACTGCTCATTTTAATAAGATTTGTACAACAGCAGCACTGCCTCCAGAGAAGAGTCATCACACAAGGCCCAATTCTATCCCACACTTTGTAATGCTTGAATGATTTCCCGAAATAAAACATTTGTTCTGTAAATCTGCTGTTTTGAGGCATGTCAGATTTTGACTCTGTCAGTCAATGTGCACAGACTTTTTAAAACAAAGATATCACCAGTAGCAGTCTTACACCTGCACATCAACTCAATTTCTGCTTCACTGCCATCCAATCAGCACACACTGGATGGATATTTTCCAGAGGAAATATGCAGCGCATCCTCCATCAGAGAAGGCTGCGATGCATGACCTGCTTGACTCGGCTGATAAATGATTGATCAAAAAGCACACATCACTCGTCTAGGTGAGGTCTGCGGACTCAGAATGCAACTATAGAAGGAGTGAATATGTGAAGGCACCGCTGATGCTCCAGATGGTGTCGACAGGTGTGATTATCACTGTGATACTCTGCCTGCACCGTGTGTGATATTTCAACTCTATTTTCAGTTACACATCACACTGCAAGAAAATAGTCTTAAACTCAAACGCCTTTTGATATCAACAACAGCAACTTGTGCAAGCAGACATGCCAACATTTGAGCTGCTGACAGCTTAAAAATTAAAGTATAGCAGTTTAATTAAATAAAAATTACATTTTTATTTAGAAATATTACATTTACATTACATTACAATCATTTAGCTGACGCTTTTATCCAAAGAGACTTACAATGGTTAGGCAGCAGCGTTAAGGGTCTTGCCTAAGGACCCAACTGGAAGGTGTAATGTTCGTCCCCTGGGGGATTTAATCCCTGGTCTCCCACATGGGAGACTGATGCTCTACCAATTGAGCTAACCAGAAATAATTATTGTATTGTGTTTGCAAGTATTTTATTATCAGCATAAATTATATATAAAATTTGAAGCATTAATTATATTGTATTTGCTGTAAACTCATGGAACCAAACACAGACTAATTGGACAGCGAGATTTTTTTTCTGTGTTTATAACAACTGAAATTGTTCAGATTATGAGTTGAATTGTCCCCCGAACGAGTGCTGTCTGTTCATCAAAGTATCTTAATGTTTAAAACGAAAGACAGACCATATTCATTTTTTTTATTTAAACAGAAATCACAAAATTTTCTTTACAGAGCTGAAGGTTGTTTGGTGAATTATACCTAACCACATGAATACAAACGAAAATACAAAATCTTAATTTTATTTGCTCTTAAAGTAACCCTGAAACTTTGCAATTCTTATCCTTTTTTAAAATTATTAAACAAATAAATAATTGTTGTACACGTGTTTTTTTTAAATATATTTGTTTCTTTTGTTGCTTCATACTATTTTTTTAGAACAAAAAATAAAAATGCTCCATAATTGTAATTTTTAATCTCTATATTTCAAGTTTCTGCTGAATTATTTGAACAGCAATAAAATGCAAAGTGTTACACACTCATATCGCAAAAACAAAATAATTTAGTAGCATACCAGTCCCTGGATATTCAGACAACCTGTTATAGCTAGACTGATGATTTTATATAGTGCAGCAGTTGCACTGCTTTATTTAGATTTTCCATTTCCTTGCCACTTTAATGCTGGTTGTGCTCTTAATTACACCATCGAACAAGAAATGTTTAATGACTAACACTTAAATGCTCCATAGTCTCCATTCAACATTCTCATTTAAAGAAACTGAGATTCTGGGAACAAAACATATTTAATGATGGTGTCTGGGCTTGTTACACTATTTAAGACTATAATTATGCTTCCCAGCAGTCAGCACAGAGTGTTTGGGTTACCTCCACTTGGTGGCATTGGAGACACTTAATGTATATGTGTGGGCTTTCTGTGAGCAGAGTGCTTTATCAAAATTAACTTCCCTCCAAAGTGCAATCATTTCCCCTTCTCCTAAGAGCAGTCTCCTCTTCGTAGCTTTACTTATTGTTAAACTATATGCATGTGCTTTTGTTTCTTTGTTCTCTCTTTTATCCTGCTAATCATGTAAAGATTTGTATGTGAAGCAGATAATGTGTCTGTACCAAACATCTCCGTTTTTTACAAGCCATCTTTGTTACTCTATTTTGACAGCACTTCACTGTGATGAGAAGATGTGGAGAGAGAGTAAGATCATAGTGGTGTGAGGTTGGGAATGGAAAAAAAACACTCAAGTGTTGTCCAACATTTTGAATGCAAATTACAGCTGCCAAAAGTTGAAATCAAGTCACATTAACATTTATCTCTGACAAATTCCTTTGGCTTAAAATATAGCAGCTGCTTTCACCTCATCTTCATCTCAGAAAGCTATTATAATTGGCATTAATTCAGTTTTAGAGAGCTGTGAAAACATCATTTTCAGTTGATGAGCTCCAATTGGAGCTTAGCCGGAGTGGAGAGCTTTACACTGTCTCTTAAATTGGTTTTGCCTGGCTGAGATTGCTCCAGCTCCTTTGCTGAGAGGGACAGGTTAATAGAACGATGTCAGAGATGGTAAAGAGTCATACATGCAGATAGAAAAGAAAAGAGATGCAGTGGGGGAGCAGAGTATGGGGGAGTGATGTGGGAGTGAATGACTGGCTTGGGATCACCTGTATGTCTGTCACCAAAAGGGTACTGGTCTGCTCCATCAGCTAAGCTGGAACTCCTAATGTTTGTCTAACCAACATCGCCATGGTCAAAACATATCTTTCATCATTGCTTCTTTGTAACAAAAAAAAAAAGGAAAAAAGAAAAAGAAAAAAATGAACAAAAGTCTAAAGGCACCCCTTTATTTCTTTGTATTTTGCCATGTAAACCATGAAACATGCACTCATAAACAAAATATAATGTATGAGGCAAAAATATTGTACAATTTTGTCAAGCTTAAAAAACAATATTTAGTATGTCCACCTTTGTTTTGAACCCTTGCAGCCAATCATTTTTGTAATTTCTTTAAGTAGTCATCAGGAACGGTTCTCAAGGAATTTTGAAGCTCTTCTTTGGATGTTAGATGCCTTTTGTTCCATTTTCTGTTATGATGATCCCACACTGCTTCAAAAATGTTGAATTCTGACCTCTTTGGAGGATTCATCACTCCATATGACCTTTTGCTGATGATTTTCAGTCCACTTTTTATGTAATTTGGTGTACTTCAACCTTTCACCATGTGATTCTTCATTATAAAGGGCCTCTTAACAGCTATAATTCTATGGAGACTATTTCTGGTAAGCAAATGAAGGGCCAGAAACCTCTCAGGTCCTGAGTCTTTGCTGGATTTCTTCCTGTTTCCTAAAGACATCTCTTTTGCCTGCGGTAGATGGTTTAAAATGGGCCACTTCTTGTTCAGTTTTTCAGATGTTGAGTTTCTTCATATTTCTTTCTAATAAATGCCAAACCCACACACAAATATATATATATATATATATATATATCTTTTGCACAGTGCTGTATGTGTGTTTTCATATTGAAACTCCTTGTTATTAGCTTTCCTTTGTTAAGAGTTCTTACAGGGTTTTTTGTCTTTTCTGTGTTGCCTTGTTCGCTATATTGTCTGATTATTTTTAAATGTGTGTGTGTGTTGTCTGTCAGCTTGTTTTGTGCTGCAGAGTCTCAGTGTTTTGTGGGATTTGCTCAGCTTAATTTCTGTCTGGCTCCTCCCTGAACTGCTTGGCTTCACTACAAGTCTGTGTGATAGTTGGACCTCTCTCAGGATTCCTTGCCGCTAACTGGGCGATGCTGGCAAGTCTTTGTGTTTATGAGACAGCGGGCATGTGTTTGGTCCCACCTGGCAGGGGGATAGAAAGGAAGGGGGACTTGAGGGGGTGTGAATGAGAGGCCTGTTGTGACACTGTGGGGAGCGGGTGGGCATATTGGAGAGCAGCAGGTGCTCAGCCAATCTGGGAGGTGACTTTAGTCCCCCCAAAATGGCAACCTCAAAGGAGGGGGTTCATCTGATTGGCTGCCGATCAAATATGACAGTGACCATACTGCTCTGCCAAGGGTCCAATTTGAGTGCACCTGGCTCAGAGTCACATGACCGGAGATGTCTCCAACAGTCCCTGTGTGTGGTGTTTGTGTGACCGCTTTGAAGTCCTTGATTCTGGCTTGCTTGTGTTGTCACCACATGGGGAGTGGAGGTCCAGCTCTTCCTCTCAGGAGAACCAGTGGGAGAGGCTTTTCCAGCTTGCCAGTCACCACAGAGGTAGATGTGTCTTTGTTTTTGAGATTTAGCTTTTCTTTTCACGTCTCTCCAGGTTTCAGTTCCCCACCTCTTCACTTTCAAAACACAGATAAAATCCAACTAAACATTTAACAAATCAACAGCCAAGAGAGTCGGTCTCGTTTTCTTGTTTCTTTTCTTTTAATTCTATATATTTTTAAGAAATAGCTCATTTAGACTTTATTTTGTTAATAAATGTGCATTTTTATAGTTTTAAAGAGTTATTCTTGTCGTGCAGAGTTGATTTATGTTTACACATTTTTATCTCAATGAACTGATAAGATCAGCGGGGCGCATCCTCTCCTGCACATTCCTCTCTAACTTTTTTTCTTGACCCTTAATGATCCCTGACCCCTCTGAGGCCAGGACCCTGGAAGATAAAATTACCAAAAGGAAATAGCAACCTCCTTCCTCTGAATACTACTGAGCCTTATCTGCATCTTGCAAAGAAAAACTGCAGCTATTACCGGTATGTCATTATTTTCAGCCTTAGTAATGAATCCCTGTAGGGGAAAATGGAGAGGGATAAGACCACAGGAGAGAACAGAAGACTGAAATGCGTAGTATATTGTTGTGAAATTGTTCATTTTTCTGCATTAAAAAAACAAACAAACGGGAAATCAATAAGAGATATTGATGTCAAGCTTTAAAGCCGCAGTGTGTAAGAATTATTCCCATCTTGTGGTGAGCTAATATATTGCAAGCAACTGAGTACCGCTCTACTGCAGCGTCACCGTTTAAGAGCGTTATTATGACTACAGAAGCCGCGGAGATTCATAAATGTGAAGTTCGAGTGTCCGGTCAGGTGATGAGGAACAGAACGAACATAATTATTATTTTTTTATGCCAATAAGTTACAAGCGGCCCACCATGTATTTTACTGCTAATAGCTAAATCGTGTGAAATCGTTTTTTGTAACTTGCAGACTCAGAGATCATCTGATGGAGGGAGAGAAAGAGGGAGTAAAAGCAGGGCAGTGGCGCTGCAAGAGGAAGATCCCGTGCTGTAACATTATTCTGTGTTTAATAACATGTATTTCAGCTGATTTATCCAGGGAGGTGGGAAACGTATTGATAGAAAATAATTATCTGATTGAAAATAATTATTATCTAAGAGATATTTCTGTGTTAGAATGCTGCGGTTCTGGTGATTAAATCACGCCGAGAAACTGGTTTTACTTTGGTCTATT
>JBAMHW010000023.1:21367845-21383448 GCA_037177495.1 Rhadinocentrus ornatus
ACTGCTGGGATAGGCTCCAGCTCACCCCGCGACCCCTACTGGGAACAAGCGGTACAGAAAATGGATGGATGGATGTTCTGTTTGACCCTTATATATGTGGTTAACAGTTATGTTAAATATAGGAAAATGTAGGGAAAATGTGCTAAATATGAGGAAAGCCAGATAAATAATGAAAATGTGTCAGCTACAACTTTTATACTGAATTTTTACACTTGGCACCCCATATGTTTAAGGTCTGCAATGGTTATTGTGTTCAAGTTTACAACAAAGGGAGTTACACTCTCCTGCAGAGGACACTTCTCCTTAACTACTTTAAGTGCTTTAAGTGTAGTTATGGCTATTTTGTTGTTGTTTTCATTGATTACATCCCTATTTAGAATTTTTGTATAGTGAATACAAAACAGGCAAACAGAGTACAAACAGCTGTCAATTTTTCCCCAATCAGAGCAGAGTTAGCCTCTCAGGAAGTGGGTCTTAAAGGGACATCAGCTAAAACAAAGCTTTTCAGACAAACAGGTGCTTTTGTAATGTAAAGAATATTTTTTTTAAATTAATATCTGGGCTCTTTAACATTGCTTTTGTCAAATCACTTTTGCAGTGCATTGCTGTGTTTTTTATCATAACATTAAACATAAGAACGTGTCAAGGTTTCATTGCTCAGATGTGCTATTCTTATCTTTGGTGAATTCCCACTGCACCCTTGTGCAACATATTTAAGCATTAAGATACATACATCTGCAAGTCACTAGCATATTTGCACAGGGAAGAGACCTGCGTAAAATAAAATAATCAACTTCAACTACTTTATTGTGTCAATTTGTTTTGCTCAATTATTTCTGCAGTTACCACCAAACTCACCACAAGCATTTCTGCCACGCATGGCTTGTAATTACCTCCAAAACAACTTTTATTCCCTGATTATATTTTTTGCAGAATGAAAAATAATAAAAGTAGTTTTCTGTCTTTAAGGACACTGATGTTTTGAAAGAAGTCTTAACAGCTGAAACTGCAGTGATATGTAAAATAATATTGGCACTATTGAATAAACAACACTGTTCTCTCCCTTAGCGACAGACAGTGATGTGGCCTTTATTAATGCACTAAACCCCCAACTGCTCCCCTCAAGCTGCTCTGTGGTCAAACAGCGAGCAGCTAAAAGGGCATATCCCAAATGTGGGACTATGTAAATGGGCACCGCCTTGTAGCAAATATGTAGACCTCCTCCCCAGGGGCAAAGGAAATGGGTGGGTGGTTGATGGTAGGATTTGACTGACCCACTTCAAATAGCAGAAATACAGATAAGAAAGTGTTCCAATTACATTGTCAGACACGCAGCAGCAGAGACAGTAGTTAAAGGCTGATTCCGTTTCTATGGTGATGTTGGATGGCAGCATAGCAAATGGGCAACTTCTGGTCCTCAACTTTGAGTGACACAAACACTTAAACTCAAGCAGTCTGCCGGTAATCCCAAAATACAGAGCAGCTGTTTGCAGAGCGAGAAGGTTTTACGGCCAAAGCAACCTGCTGCATTTACTACATAATTAGCTGCTTACAAGTGGTTAGTCTGTCAGCTTGATCAGGCAGTCAGAATATAATTTGGTTTCAAACTGTTCTTAGGAAATGACTGTAGACTTCGTGTAACAAGCTCTGTTGATGCTGGAAGCCAACAAAAATTAAACTGCTAGATTTTAACAGGTGGTAATGTACAAACGTCTGACTACGTTTAAGATTTGTGTCATCGTTCTGAACTTAACTCCTAAACAGGGTGGGTCTAGTGAATTTTTGACGACGGGGCCAGGCGGTGACACAAAGTTGAAAAAGGGCGGCACGATTCTTTTTAATGGATCTAGATTTTAGAAAATAATTAATTGGTTATTTTAAATGATGATGATAATTATTGAGACTTATTGACTTTAAAAACTTCAGTCATTGCATTTAATTGTTTTATGAGTTTTACTTTGTTATAAAATGTAGCGTTTAGAGCACTGTTTCTCAAATGGGGGTACATGAGAAAATTGAAAAACAATAACAAAAAGGGTGTCAATTTGAAAATGATAATCATGTCATATCAATAAATATAAATGCGTTTATTAACTAAAACTTATATTTAGCATTCAGTTAAATTAATTGTAAAAAAAAAATACTAATAATAAATTAAGGGAATTATCTTTAGATCCTATTTTCTGCATCCTCAGTATTCACCCTAGATCACTAAATCTTGCAGTGTCCTCATTGAAGCTACTCCAGGTGCTGCTTTTCTGTGCCAGAATATGTGCCAGAATATGTATTCTACTTCAAATTGGATTAAATGTGTGATGGACTTTGATCTCTTTGAGGCGACTGCATTCTGGTTAAAAGACAAACCATATAAATTTCTCTATGTGTGGACCCCATTTTTGTAATATATTGGACAAGATGGGCCCCGAGCTCTTCAGAAAGGACTACATGGGTAAGCATGGATTGAAATGACAGATAAATGAAATGATGGATTGAAAATGGACTGTTATTTCACATTTTGACTACTCTTGAGTTCTGTCAACATGCTTTTACAAGGAAAGAAGAAAAGAAAAGGTCACCTACATACCATGAGTTTTTAACACATTGTGGCACATCCCAAATAACATAACCTGTCAGTCATTTATCACATCAAAAATGCTAAACAATGAATTAATTGTTTGCAGCATATAGCAATGATGCTGCTGAAATCAGAATGAGCCAGTAAATTTTCACCAGTATTTAAGTAAATATGTTTTATTGGGATTTATGTCCACAAACTCAAACCCACCAAAGGCATTCAATTTCTTATTCGGAGAGAAACTAGCTAACGGTGGCATGAGGTCAGCACAGCTCCATCAGCATCTTACCATGAAGCACACCTGAGGATTTTACCAGTAATTTAGCTGAATTCATATCATCACCAGACACAATGTAGAAAGCCTCAGCCACATCATCAACAAAGCTGGAGGCTTTTTCTGTAGTGTCTATGCTTTCTAAACATTCACCATCGCTAAAGACCTCCTCCTGTCTGCTGCTATTCTGGCAGAGACTGAAAAACTAAAATCTTTGTCATTGATGAATCCACAAATACACAACTTGTTTTTTTAGTTCAGTACATTGATATTAACAATATTTACAAACATATCTTACTCTGCAAACATTTGGAGGGGAAAACAACAGGAGAGGACATCTTTAATGCTGTTGACACATTTTTTTCTATGAAAACGGTCTGAACAGGTTTGCTATAAATTTAGTCATGGATATTCACATTCAACATGTTTGAAACATGTTACTTTAAAATGTTTTCAAATCTAAAAATGTTTACTTGACTATAAATTTTATTTTTTATTTATTTATTTATTTTTTTACCCTGTCCTGGTTTTTGGAGAGGACAGAGCTGAAGGCGAGAGGACATGCTGTAACGTGAGACTCGGCGAGACTTGGCAGGATCAACATGGCGCGCCACTAAAACAAACCAACGCCCTACACTAACGGAGGAGAAAAAAAAATAAAAGAAGAAGAAGAGGAAAAAACCCAAAACAATCAAGTTAGGTATTCCATTTTAATAAATGAGGAACTGATGGCACAGCAGTGTGTTTCCAACCAAAAAACTTTGCATTGTATTAAGACAGGGGAAGAGATTATGGTCCTTGAGAGTCCTGCGGGTTTTAGATGTTTGCATGTTGGCAAGTGATACTTAGGTGATACTTTTTTGATAAGGTAATATCATAATGTATTTAAAAACGCTTTTTTTTTTTTTTTTTAAATCAGCAAAGATTGTATTGGCTTTGAATTTTATTTTTTCTTTCTACTTATTGCATTTTATTTAAGTGGCTCTCACCTGACTTTTTGGTTATGTGATGCTTTAGTAGTTAAATGCCAGTATCTGGGTCAAGGTTTTTGGGGAGATGCTCCAAGGTATTAGCAAAGCATTTGTACTCAAAATGTCACAGTGAGGTAGTAATTTAATGAATACTCTAGGTAGCATTAATCCAAGTGCTTATAATTTTTCATATATTCAACATCCTGCACCTTTGGAGTTTATATTAGGTGTGTGTGTGTGTGTGTGTGTGTGTGTGTGTGCTTTTTATACTGTGCAGAACTTAAGCTAATGAGAATATCATCACTATTTATTCCTAAACAGAACAATTAAACAAAGTGAAAATATAAAGCATTTAGTAATGAAAGCATTTCCCTCAAGAAGGTCCTGACAGAAGATTTCCTGCCTGCATGAAACTTTACTCTAACCTGTTAAAAAATGTTAAAATATTCCACAAAATTTTTTCCATTTGTATGGCAATGTTCATCTTTTATGTCTCATGGATGTCTGTGGACAAACCTTCAAATTTTTTACTAAATCTGACACAAATTAGTTAAACCACCCACCATCATTGCCATCCACAGTGCTATGCAGTTTACAAGCCCAAGAGCAAATTTATTTAATACCATTTATTTGGTGAAATCCTTGTTTGTTTTCCCACTTTTAGGAAAAAAAGTATAAAAATTATATATAATATTGGCATGCTGCAGCCATGACATTCTAGATAAACACTTAAAATTTTCCTTGGAAATCACAGATAAAAAGCTTTAGTATTCTTTTAACAAATGTTCTCCAAGATATGTATCAGCTGGAATAACTCAAGCTGTGGAAACTGAATATCACAGCCAAACCTCTCTATCTTTTAATTTTTGTCAAACCTCCTGTGGCACAACTAAGTGGCACAAACATCTTCAAATTTCTCTCAAAGTTAGCTTTCACCTGAAAATACAAGATGGAATACCAGCGAATATTAATAACTCCTCCAGGATTTCTTCATGATTCTCTTTTAATGGCAAAAGATCCCCAAAAATGATTTTCTCTGTAATAAGATGCTGGACCCATGTGTAAATTCAGACACAAACATATTTACATAAAGACACACACTGGCAAACAATTAAAATTGCACATTTTAATTAGCAGCACTTTGTGTGCAGAAAGCACTAAACCATAGGGTAATTATTCACTACAGTCTGTGTCTTCATTGTTTAACCACCTCAGGGAGGAGTCCATCCTGGTCTCTACACTGTGAGGTCTATCTGCTGGGAAACATGAAACTATAAAGTCAAAAATATTAAGTGGTAGCATAGGAAAGGTCGGCAGATCAAGGCATTTGCTTATGCAGTACACTGGTGGTCAATTCCTGCACCATGAACATGGAATGCCAAAAATCTCCACTGACTTCCTGTGAGTTCAGCCCAGTCACATACTGCTTCTCATTACAAATCCTCTCATGACTGTATGCAATTTGTGGACCTACTCTGTAGCCTTTTGTCAGCAGGCAGGAAGTGCTGTCTCTCTCTGATTCTCTTGCTCTACATCACCCCTTCTCAGTGTGTCAGTGTCAATCGCTCCGTTTCTCTCTTTCTAGGGACATGACCCTTTCTGCAAATTGTTGTAATTAGCGTAAAACATCTACAATTGTGTTTCTGTGTAGATGACGTCAACTCCTCTCACTCGGGGGGGTGGATGACTGGGCTCTCTGTGCTTGTCAGAGCTGTTTGGAACAGCAAAAAAGAGAAGGGAAACTCAAGAATGCAGAATCAGAGCGTGAACCCACAAAGGTACTTCTAATCCTCCAGCCGTCTCAGCGTTAAAGGGCAAATGGCTGATTAGATTGCTGAAATGGAGGCGATACATCCTGCAGTAATAATCCTGCCTGTGAGTGGGAGTAGATTGTCAAGATAAAAGTGTGATGCCCGTCTGATTTCATGGACAAAGCAGCAGCTGATCTGTATTTATCTTGGCAAGATGCACACATCTATAGCAGTGTCTGGATGACTGCTTCATTGGCAAACGCAACAAAGACGATACCTATGTATTAAACACATACACAGATGCACACACTGGCACCACAAGATTAATCCTCTCAGGTGTCAATCTAAACTGTGGGGGCACAGCACTTCTGGTGCCCCCACTATGGGTTTTAGCCTCTTTTCTGCTGTGTATTTCCTGCCCTGAGCAGCACCTTCTACAGCTAATCTGTGACCCCTGTGTCCATCTGACATTGTGCCATCTGTGTTGTTTTTTTGTTTGTTTTTTTTTTCATGTCAAATTCTTACACCTTGTGGGCTTAGGATGTGGCTCTGGAAATATTGAGCCAAAATCCTTTGCAGGGTAGCGTCCAAATGTTGGGATATTAGCATGTTTAGTGCTGTGTTGCTGAATGATGTAGTTTACAAGTCATATGAAAAGTCAGCAATTTGCTAATTTTGTCTTATCTTACAAACAAGATCGTTCACGACTGTCTGAATCTTTTATAGTCATTATGCAAAGCTGATAATTATATTGGGAATTACTTGAAACTGAAAATTGTTACTCTTAAATCATGTTGTTATTCAGTTATGTTATTCTTTAATCTTTGAATTTATTAGAGAAGGGAATCTGTCTTCGCTTCTGAGAATCAGTGGTAAAAATAGATATATTGAATTTTAATTTAATGTTTATTAAAGTCTCTGTAAAAGAAGTGCAGGTGTATTAAACCCCTAAATGAACCATACCTCTTCTAGCTGTATGACTCTTTAATGTCAATACTGACTTTTGTGTAGTCTCTGCAGATGTTTGATCAGACTTCATCTTGTCCCTAAATTTGATAAAGAAATCTTTCAGTTGGTACATTTATTCTACACTTCCCTGACACACCTTCTGTCATTTCACATGTTGTCTCAGCTTTGTCCTTTCTTCTTCCATCATTTAAGCCCAGCTAATAAATGGTTTAATATCTAAAGAGAGGATGCAACAGCAGTTAAGCTGTCACACTAGTAGTTATGATGGTGCAACTTTTAAGTGCTTGCATTGTGCTTTGACTTATGGTCTGCATGTTTATTAACTCTCACCTCCACATACACTGTCAGGATACAGGAGTGTGCCAAGTGAAAACAGTTCAGAAAGAGGGTCCTGCTCTGGAAGAAAAAGTGTCTGCAGTGAGACTGACCAATGGGAGTCTTTACTCTCAAGGTTTGGAGTCTAAGAGTCTGTCATTTGAAGATCTCGATCACAGACTCAACCAGTGTGGAGTCATTTACAAACATTACATTAGTGCTCTGGTGCACCTGCTGTAGTTCAATTTAGTTTTTGCTGGCTGAGAGAATAATTTGAGTATTATAAAGAAAAACTCTTTCCTCAGGCTGCGCTCTTGTGTGACTTGCACAGCAACTTGAGAGTATTAAGAACAACATGAAACACAGTTCTAATTGGCAGATACAGTTTCTAATGGCCGGTATAAGCGAGCACAAGACATTTTATATCTCAGCTATCTGAGCATAACGAGACCGGTCACACCTATTATCTTTGATACCATTTCACTTAAAAAACAGACATCCAGAAATCATCTTTTCCCAGTGAAATCAAGCTGTTGCTTTATTTTACAATTAAGTGAAAGTACAACAAAATAGCCCTAAACATTTTACCACTTTATTTTCCACAAAAAAAAATGCTTTAAAATTGTGACAACAGCATTTCCTCCATGACTCAAACTGACAAAACTGGAGCTGATGAGAAAAAATAGAGTTAAATTGGTGTAAAAAAAAGATTTTGCTGAAATGCACTTGTGGTAGTAATGCTCACACTCCACCATTATAAAATTTCAGTCGTTTCATTTCCAGCTCTGAATGAGTCGTCATTCAGGTTCTCTTTGGAATCCATTTTCAGCATTACCACAGATACAGTTGTTTTGTTTTTTATTCCTTTCAGATAACAGGAAGCAACTTCAGGCAGCTTGGCTTAACAAGTAGTCCTCATGTCTGCTGAGCAACACCGTCTTTGAAAACAACAAGTTTCATTTGCAGACATCCTGCATCAACAAGCTTTCCTCACATGCACACTCTCCATCACGGTACCGCTGTGCCATCCTCTATCAGGAAATTAATTCCACTTTAATTCCCGGTACTAGGCTTTCACTATCACAGCTTCTGCATTTCCAGAGGGTTAATCCAATTTGCCATCATTTGAAAACAACACAAATATATGAACAGCTTATTAAATATGCACACACACAACTAAAAAAAGGGAAAAAATCCAAAGCTTTTCTTTGCACAGTGTAGTATTTCTGTTTAGTTTTTTTCTGTTCTCACTATTTTGCAGTGCAAAAAAAAATAAAACATAAACAAAAACAAAAAACAAATAATAAATAAACTTCCTCTTTTATATATTTCTGGTTTTATGTATGTACATATATACTGTATATTTATGAGGCTGGGTCTCTACATGAGCACACAGCTCTTGGCCCGGTCCTTCCTCATGGCCGGGGCTTGATCCATTTGCTCAGTCCGACCCGGCAGAGGTGGCAGAGGGAGCTGTGACACTCGCTTCAGACCTCTGCGGGAACTGCTGCGTTTTAGCTGCGGCTTGTGCGGCCGCCGCACTGACGCCAAGGTGGTGATGTGGAACACGTCACGAACACTGTTCTCAGAAACCTTGGAAGTGCACTCCACGTAGGCCACTGCCCCGATCTGTCGAGCTATTGTGCTTCCCTGGAACATGCAGACAGATGACAGGTAATTAGACTTCAGGTAAAGTGAGAAAGAAGAAGGCTACCTTCTACTATTAAATAAAATCCCTTCAGCTATCAGACATAATTTTGTGTAAGTGCTTTTCATTTAGGCAATCTTCACAAAAAGATTTTTGTCCTTCGTGAGACTTTGAACTTTTTAAGGGTGTCTTTACCATGAGTTTCCTAAGGTGCAGTTTGAAGTGCTTGACAAAGTTAAATATTGCAGTACCTTCCTTTGCTGTACCATAGCATATGCAGACTTTACATCTCAAACATCAGAACCCTAAACGTTTCTGAATAAGATGCAGCACTACTTGGACAAAGATGTTTATCTTATCTGCAAAACACCAATGATCTACACATGTCTGGATCTACACAAGTCCCTCTATCACATTAATAATGCAGATGCTGAGTTCTGGATCAGAGCAGCACAGATCCCACTGGGTTGATGTTAAGAAAATCTATGCATCTACTTAGTGATAAGAGACTAGACTCTAGCAGAACTCCTCCAGTATTAGAGCTTACCCCTAAGTGATGCAACAACACACTCCACACTCAGATAATTAAGACTGTAAATCGTCCGCTTAAGATCAAATCAGGGAAATTTAATTTAAAAATCCCTCAGCCCCAACTCTTTGCTACACTACAGTGGGGCTTCATCTCCTGTTTCACTATCAGCTATTAAGACTCACAGGATCAACACATGAAAAAGATGCAACAGATGAGATGGTTGCGCATTTCCTTTGACCCTAAAATCGCATGTTCTCCAAAACAGTGAGGGCTTTTCATCCCTAGAGGATGTGGTTTGATTTCTATCGTGACTGTGCACTGAGCCGCATGTAGGGAGAAATGAAGCCGTCATTGGGTGAAACAGCAGCTTTAGGTTCACTTTTTGTGGCTGGAGGGGGCCAAGGTAGAGACTGCAGTAACAACTTAAAAAGCTGGATTGAATTTTGGGCAGATTGGTCATTCTCTGTGGTAACTCTTCAGCTCTGGTGGAATTCAATTTAAGATCAACAATGGGATAACAACAAAGGCTACTGGATTAGAGCACCAAAATGTTTATTTTGGTCAGTCATCGTATCATCTGCTGTTGAACTCTTCTGAGCAAAGAGTAGCTACCTTTTAAGGTACAGTATGTAGCTTATTTGTTTTTTTGTTAGCAAAAATCAAGTATCGCTTTCATAAATACGTATTTTACCAAAGTTTAATCACAATCCAAATGAATCCAAATGAAAGCGTTCTCGTAGCTTAGAATTAGATGTTTATAATGTGTTGGCGGCGCACCCAACGGCATCTTTGAATACAGCAGCCGAAAGGGGACAAACTTGTGAGCCTTGCGTGTTTTACCTGCGAGTCCCCTCTGTTTTGGGGGGGAGGGGGCAGGGGTGGTGTAAACAAGCCAAGACGACCGTGGATGATTCAGCTTGCCAGTTTACATTGATATGGTGGACCATCCACACTTTTTGCCCCACGAGAAGGAGGAAAAAATAGCCAAGAAAAGAAAAAGAAAAAAAAAACTGGGAGAAAACGATAGTGTACGTTGGTGGAGCATTTACCAGATGGAGGCTACTGTAGGCTAACTAACAAATTAGCCGTCTCTGCCGTTTTATATAGCAAGTAACAGTAAGTGATCCGACTTAAACAGGAGGATAAAGTAGTTTCTGGACCACCCTGCCCTGTTTCTAACATAACGGCAAAATAAACTTCACTGTTGGGTTGAATTAACTCACCTATCCAGCAGAAAGCTGCAACCTCCGCGTTAGCTTTAAAGTCCCCTCTAATCATCAGCTGCCTCCATCTGGTAAATGCTCCACAGATGTATACTCTTATTTTCTCCCGATTATTATTTCTTTTTCTTTTCTTGGCTATTTTTTACTCCGTCTCGCTGGCAAACAGAATAGATGGTCCTCCATTTAATGTAAGCTGGCAAGCTGAATCATCCACGGTTGTCTTGGCTTGATTAAACCGCGCCCTCCCCCTTCCTCCAAAACAGCGGGGCTAACAAGTTTGTCCCCTTTCCGCTACTCTATTCAAAGATGGCGATGTAACATGGCAGCCTCCAGTTGGGCGCGCCGCCACCTATGTATTTATAAACATCTAATTCTAAGCTACGAGAACGCTTTTGGATGCGATTGTGATTAGACTTTAGTAAAATACGTATTTATTAAAACAATTCTTGATTTTTGCTAACAAAAAAACAAATAAGCTACATACTGTACGTTTAATATATAATGACATAGTATAACATGTCAGCTTATGTTGTTCCTCTGAGGCTGTATTTACCTAATTTTAAGACAGGATTTCTAAGCATTTCCTGATAGCTACAATAAAATAGGTTACTCTTACTTTTTTTTTTTTTTTATGTAAAAGCAGGTTTAGCCATAAATGGTTGCCATGTACATTAGCGCTGATTTGTCACTCTGTGTTTTGTTTATTTATCTTATTATATATTGTTTTAGTCTGTGATCTTTTGGAGGCAGTGTGTGTTCAGTCGCCAGCAGCTCTCAGGCAGTAGTGAGGAAAAAAGGCTTTATTGTTTTGATGGCTAATGTGTGGTGCTAAAAAAGCCACTCCACTATGTGTGTCCTAAACAGGAGAGCAACAAAATGAATGCACTGAGAAATCATTAAAATTGACAAATTTATAGTTTATCAGTACCTCCTGTCCTTTTCATCCCTCATCTCCTTAGCATAGAGGTCATGGCGACTTGTGATAAAAAGGCTCTCTCATTTATCAATGTCCATTTTCTATTCATGCCGCATTTTGAAAAATCCCTAAATCTGCATGAATATTTCATTCCAGGAACAAATCTGTCCTTGGACTTTAGTCATTATTTTTTCTGCAGCTTTTGCCATAAGCAAGGTTTTATAGCTTTTCAGCACATCAACCATAGCAGCATGTTTCAATGGGGTTTACACAACTCTTAAGCCTCGTTTTCCACCAATGGGTGCAGGTCAAGGCAGGACAATTATGGTGCGGCTATGGTTTGTAAACTGTAATCTCATTGTGTTCCTTCAGTAGAGCTGGGCAATTAATTGAAAATTTATTTAAAAAAATTAAATCAAAACCGACATTCAGAAGGAAATAATCAATATAATCTTGCTGATGTCAGTTATTTAAATTATCTCTTAAATATATTTTTTAATATCTATTAAATTACCATATTTAGTTAAACAGTTTGCAACAAAAATTTCTGTTAGCTATGATTGCTAAAATTAAGTAGTAATTAAGTATAACCAAAACACGACTCAGAGACAAAGGAGGAGAATGGCAGTCATCCAACAGTTTGTGTTCTCTCTTCATGGCAGTGCTTCATAATGCCATTTTAAATGGAGATTTAATCAACTAAATCCTTTAAACAAGGAGCCGTTCCTGCTTTGATGCCAGCATTTTATGCCAGGTTAAATGTATAGTGACCTTTGGGGTTTTTTTTTTCAACCAATTAATGGACGGCTCCAGGTCAAGCTCCACTCTTCTGGGCCGGATCGGTTAGATTGGTATCAAAATGGAAGGACTGCAAAAAAGCAGGATGGGTCGGGTTGTATATTAGGATACTATTCACAGTTTTCGCATGTGAAAATGCAAAAAAAGTGCTTCCCGACCCACTCTGCACCACATTGGTGGAAACAGGGCTTTTAGTGGCCATGTGGTAGTTGATTGTGTTGCATGAGCCTTCTCTTATATGCCCTTTGTGAGGGATCTGAAAAGAAGTAATATCACCATTGATCCAAGATGGAAATACTCACATTATACAGCAGGATTTCTTTTTGATTTAATTTCTGCATGTGTTGTTGTTTTTAAAATCTTCCTTTCTATGGCTCTTTCCAGGTTTCTATCTGAAAGGTGCTCTGGTACGCAACTCGATATCTGTGTTTATCCCACTTCTTTCACTTTAGATCACCCTCTCCTTGTTCTCACCTGTTCATGGGTGACAGGGATGAGGCGTTGCTTAGAGAGTTCTCTCAGGGTGTTGACGTCTGTCCTCATGTCCAGCTTACAGCCCACCAACACCACTTTGGCATTTGGACAGAACTCCTGCGTCTCTCCTTGCCACTGTGGAGAAGTTGAAGGACAGAGAAACACAGAAATTCACCACTGATGCCAAATACAAGAGCTAAACTGCTGAGGAACAGTTAAGACCTTTGGCTTCTCTGACACTGTATGCCTGAGCTTCGGGGAGGTGAATCCGCCTTTTATTACATACATTTGCTCTGCTGAGAGGTAACAGGAAATTCAATATGATTTACAATAATATGCGAGGTTTGCACTATAAAATAAGGAAGAAATGGAATTGAACTGAATAAAAAAAAAACTACTGTTAAATGTGAATTATTCTTTTGGGGATTTTCAAGCAAAATCAGCATATTATCTTATTTTGTATAATCTCAGATAAAAATAAACAGAAATAAATAAGCTCTGTACAAGAATTTGGACATTCCCAAGAGGTTCGCGCTTTCAGAAAAACTCTGTTTGCGAGGATTAGGGCTTGGTTACAGTCATTGTTAAGTAAAGGCCAAGTCATGTGAAATTCAAAGCTGACTCTTCAAACCTTTTCCCATCAATCAGCAGCCACGAGCTCCTGTAAGCAGCTGCCTAGGACTCTGAAATATATGCTAATTAATACCTGCACAGCGGGTAGAAGCTTTAAATAGAGAGTAAAATGTTTTGTAGGTTGTGGAAATAGCTCATATCGTGATTAAGAAATGACAGTTAACTGGAGGAGGGCCAAGGTGAGTTCTGGAAGATTATAAAACTTTTAAGCATGAACTACTTATTTAATAGCTCAAAATAATAATAATAACCAATTTTGACAACAAAAAACTATACTTAGAAAACTATGGAAAGGTGGTGCAATGTTCTATGTTGCAGCTACTGTGACTGTCCCTTTTGGTCATCAGACTGACTAATGGTCTGTTTAAAGAAAACAAAACAAAATGCAGAGCTTCTTGAGAAAAGCACTTCCCCAGCTCTTAAGTACTGACATTGATTGATCGTGTTTGCAGACAGTGGTATGGGGACATTTGACTTGTAAAGAGAAAAGAGGATTCAATTGAACGGCAGCAAAGTCTGGAAACAGAACAGTCACCATAAAAATTGGCATCTTAGTACACAACAAAACACTTTTAAATCCTCAATAAAAGGTGAGAGACAAAAATGCTTGACCAAAAGAGCATCATTATTTAATACATAAATTTGTAGATGGATAGTTTAAACCCTGTGATAGATTGGTGAACCTGCCTCTCGCCTGCTAATTGCTCATATAGGCTTCAGCTTTCCTGTGACCTTGAATTGAAAAAAAGCTGCATACAAAATGCATAAATGAATGGATAGTTTCACTACTTAACTTTAGCAGACTCCCCCAATAAAGGCTAACTTAGCATACATGTTGCATCCCGTCTCTTTTCTGAGTTATTTCAAGCCAGTAAAATCAATGCAATGTTGACTCCTGGCTTATTTCCTTCTATGTCCTTTTCTCTCTTTCTTCTCATCATCTCCTCTGAAATTTTCATTTAGCATTTTTTTGCTGAATCAGCCATGTTGCACATTTAAATTGACTAATGTGTTTAAATCAAACAGCTGGTGTGTGAGCAGTGCCTCACCTGATGTTCCAGTCTGGAAAAAAAGTTGGAAAAAGAAGTGTGGCTTCTTAGCCTTAGGACATTGCAGGGCAATGACAGCTGTATATTAAATTTCACAGTGCCATCGAAACACTGTCAGAAATATCAGAAATGCCATCAATGGATGTATTTTAGATGTTAGGTATGAAGAAACAGAAACTATGTCCATTGCACATATAAAGTTTTTCTAAAAAATGTAATTAAACCAGTTTTCCTCAGAAAAAAAGAGAAGCTAAATATCTACAATCTCATGCAGAGTTAAATGTTTCAGTCCAGGTTTCTGCGGCGCCTTAAGTGTCTAACACTTCACACAGACTCCGTCAACAAATCTATTTCAGGTTCTGCTCAGAAAAAACTGAGCAATCTTTTTTCTGAAACCATCTTGAGATTAAATGTCACTTCTGAGACTGAGTTGAAAAAACAGTCTCTCCTACTTGCGACCCAAATACACGAGAGTCCAGAGATGTTCCGGATGCCCCGTGCAGAATGTCAGGGTGTCCATTCAGCCTTCACGCATTACACAACCTTTAACCTTTGAAGCCCATCCCTATTCTGCCAATAACATCCAGTCAAAAGCTTTGATTGTTTAACCCTCTCTCCTCCCCCAGCTGTCCTCATTCCTGGAGGTCAAGAGTCTAATTTGGGATGGTGATTGTGCAACAGGTTTTCTACGAGCCCTGGAGTTTCAGGGATTACCAGGATGACAACTAGGGGGCAGGGGTCATGGCAAACCCCTGCCAAGCAATTCATGGGAAAAGCTAAAGCTGGATGCCAGCAACGCTCCTCCTTGTTGACAGAAGCCACTGAGGCTTATAAGATATACGTGGGTTAAAAAAATTCTGTCTCAGGGTTGGACCTACAAAAACTTCAAGGGCATTTTAGCAGCTCCCATCAGACCAATAAACACATCAACAGGCCAGTCGTGGGAACTGTGTCCCAGTTCAAAGGCAAATACTTACACATGGCTTCAAGATGAGAGACCAGTAAAAGGTTTAGAACTGGTTTATATCGTACACATGTATGCAAATAAAGCCAGTAAGTTGCAGAAATATACACATCAGGTATTTCCTTATATGTGGGCATGCAATTCCCACAGGCTGTAAAAACATGCCATAGACCACATTTAACAACTCCACCCGACTAATACAGCCAAATTCAACTCTAATATTATAACCTCTTTACAATCAGCCGTCTTAACCGCCACCATCTGGTCCACCATTTAGCATAAAACTCAGATTTTATATCATAAAACCTACAGAGTCTGTTTCTAGTGCCAGACTCTGCCACAGCTTCTCTCATACAGTAAGATCACTTGTGTGTCTGCTATTCCTTCTGAATCCACCAGGCAGCAAAGCCTCTGTTCTCGCTCTTGAAAATGACCGTTCACACGTGCATGCTCACAAACGTGCTCATCTCTCCATCCGCTTCCAACTAGATGTTGTTGATGTTTGTGTGTT
>JBAMHW010000023.1:21383548-21400682 GCA_037177495.1 Rhadinocentrus ornatus
TCAAGGGCAGCCATTCATAGAACATGGTTCCCTTGGAAGAGCAAATCTGTCCGGCAAAATATGACACACAGACCACCATTCTGTATGTTAGGACGCTGGACAGGACAGGGTAAAAAGAAAAAAAAAAGAAAGAAAGAAAATGACCTTTTATTTCTCACAGGGACCCACAGACAATTTGATGAAATAAAGGAATAGGAGGCATTAAACTCTGTGCTGATTTGCTCTTTTGTTGAACCATGAAAAGCTGCTGGCACAGAAATCTGAGTCAATACAAGATGCTGATTGGGAAAAAACTGTAATTTTCTGGTTGGTTCTCCTGTATAACAGCATTTAATGCTGATGTCAAGCATTGTAAGTAAAGACAGAGTTTAAAAAAAAAATAAAAAGATGAAACACTGACCTTCTTTATGACACTGTCCAAAGTCTCGGGGCGGCTGATGTCAAAACAGATGAGTACTGCGTCTGAATCAGGATATGCCAGCGGCCTTACATTGTCATAATAAGAAGAACCTGTGGACGCACAGTAACATTTGGCATTAGGTCACGGTATCTTCAGAGGAATTCCTGTGAGTATGCGTTTTTAGCCAAATCTAACCCCATGAGGATGTTCATCCCAACCATATGGCTTATTCTGTCAATTAGAAACAGACTGCACATCCCTGAAAGGTAATTCAAAGGTCAGTAATACATGCATAGCACATTAAAGCAGGCGCTGTGACATGCACTTGGACATGCTGCAGCTTGACCGCACTCTGCAGATGCAAATGAGTCTTAATCTTCATTGTCATGCATACATATTTGCGTATAATTTTCTCTTGGGCTTCCACACAGCTGTGACCTCCCTTTATCACAGCGCTTCATGTTGAAGGGTTACTGAGAGAGGCACACACACAAAAGTAAATTATAGTAGGTTGAAAACCGGAGGACTTGTGTACGTAATCCATACTCATCTTAATGTGGCAGCGAGTGCCAGTACAAAGGCCAATCAAAAGGTTGAATCCCTTAATTGTCTTGACTCATCCCTCTTTTCTGCCTCTTTTGTAAATGTTCCCAGTTTTAAAATCTTACATTTCTTTAGCTGTTTAAGATTCAATTTTCTTCACTCCGGCTTTTCATTTTTGTACCTTGATCACATTTAAAGGCAGAGTGGCGCCTGTGAACTTGCACAAGTTGCTCGGTTACACAGTTTCTGCCCTCCTACAGCTCTCATTAGGAGACTTGTAAAAATATCTGAGGGAAATGTGGCTAAGGCCATGTGGGCATCCTTCCTCCTACTTTCATTAGGAACTGGTGTCAACCTGATCTCCACAGCTGCTAAAACTTAAAGTCATTAAGTGCAGTTGTTTGGTGACAATTTTCCACATTTTACACAACCAGGAATGTGCAGAAATCAGTGGATCAAATTGAATATTCGCACACTTTGGTATGTTAGAGACATCTAACACTATAGTATATTTTATTCCACAAGGCCATTTCAGGCGATTGATTTACATTTCGTACATAACTGTTTCAAACCAGATCTGACCCAATAAACAGCCTGTTAAAGAGCTGCTTGCCTGTGTCTCTTGGCAAATGGAGCCTGCACAATAGGGCAACAGCATGTTTTAGTATCACTGGGGTCTCTTTGTTAATGTTGGAATGAGACTATGACAATAGCTGCACGAGGCTCGCATCCCCCATCATTCAGCGAGCTGTCCAGTGGTGACCTGCCTTCACACAGACAACAATGCAACAGGCTGCCTGCTGCAGCATCACAAGCTGCACAATCAGGGATTGCTCCTTTTGTGCCTCCAAATAAGAAGAAGCTCTGTTTACAGTCTGTTTCTCACCTAAATGCACTTTGCCATCATGGACATGTTTTCAAGTGACAAAAAAACATTCAACCTAAAAATTTCTGCACCAGAAACATTTCCCATGTATACCATCTCCTGCAGCAAACTAGAGGTCAGAAAATACTGAAAACTTTATACCCCGTACAACATAATTATGAAGCATAAAAACTGATAGAAGATTAACTGGCCAACTTGGTTCATTTCCAGCACTGTTACAGAGAAGCAGTTATATTCAAATACATTAATAACTCTTTATTATAAGGAATAATATCACGAGAATAATTTACAAGTAAAGTTATCATAATTATTTAAAATAAAATACTAATTACTTCAAGTTCCCAGTGTTGACTTAAACTAAATCTAATTTAAAAAAATACAAAGAAGAGTTAATTAAAAAAATAATATCACTCAACACTGTAGAGGACAAGAAGAAAGACAAGGACAAGCAATGATGATTGCTCAGCAAAGGTGGATGGAAGGAAGCAGTGAGCATATATAACTTGTTAAACCTCATGTAAGAAGTTAGTGGAAATACCTGCAAAGTGGTTTGTGTTGCTACGGCCAAAGAGCAACAAGTCCTCTACCTGAAACAGTCACGTCATTGTTTTTTATTCCCTTAAATATAATTAATAATTCTGTATTGTAAGGTACCACACCTACAAGTGGCATGAGGAAGTATGATTTCATCTGAGCATTTCTACATCATTGTTAAGTCTGCCCATTTAACAAGCCACAAAATAGTCTTTAGGAGGGGATAAATCAGATAAGGCACTGTACTGTAGTGCAAGCTTTTTATTTTTTCTACTTTTTTGCACAGATTGCTACGTTTACTTGTAATCACAATAGATACCAAAATGTAGTTATTCTCTAGTTGGATTAAAGCTGTAACATAATTTGGTTTTGGGTTATTAGGGCTAAATTAAATTCTTTTTGCAACAGAGAAGCCATTTTTACCCTTCACATTAGTCACACAACCACTAGATTTTGCATATTCTCTGGATGCCATTATAGTCCATATCTGCCAGCATGCACATGAGTCACATAGGCACATGCTAGGGAGGAAGCAAAAAGGCAGTGAAAAGGTTAACTGCAATGGCAGTATTCATGAATGAAAACAAACACAAAAAGAGATTAATTGCTTGACTTTTAGCCTCAAAACAATGTCAAAAACATGTTTAATCAGACACTGCTGTGAAATGCACCAATGCATGCCAGTCAACTGGCATAAAACAGAAGCAACTGAAGAGATAAGAGTAGTTAAGCTTAAGATAATAACTTGAAACTTTGACAAGTTAAACTACATTGTTGTTATAGTGAAGCATAGAGTTAACGAGTCAAGCTCAAACAACTGTGAGCATGTTTTAGAACAAAGGCGCTATTTACAGACATCTCTTGGAGATATATTTCCAACAGCAACCTCCCTCCAAAGTAGACTGTAAGTAACAATGGCAACTTTGAATTAGCACTTAGATACTCCTTCTGGCTCTGAGTGGTTGTTTTCAAGCAGGTATAGAGGATTTTACAAATCGCATTTGAAGCACCAGAGCCAGGGGAACCCGACTTCATTCATGCCAGTTGAGTATTTGCATTTGTTTTTAACATGTACTTTTCTGAAGCTGCACTATGTAACAATTGAGGCAATCTATGGGCAAAAATATATTATAAAATTAACAACTACGTCATTATTAATGCAGAAACCAGTGAAAATAAAATATTGCCTTAAACAGTTTTATCCAAAAGTGGTTAAATAACTTCTGCTAAAACCACTCTTTATTTCTCTGTCATGTTTCCAAGGAAGTCTAAAAGGGACAAACAAAAGACTAGCTCTACTGTGTGTTAATCATCTCCATTTTTTCAACAATTTTGCAGAAAGAAGATGTTGTGGTTGTATTTCTACACGAGTGAAATCTGCAACTCACACCTCATACACAGTGGACCTTGTAAAAGTAATGAGGATAAATGGACCATTTCGAGAATGTTCACAGCATCTTTGGTGATAATAACACATGCACGACTATAATAAATGCCTAAACAGCATAAACTTTACCCTGCCAAAATCTTTCTATTTACACTGAGCTAGTAGATGATGATCTTGGTTATTTTTCCCTTGTCAGAAGAGCAGCTGGTTTTGTAATTATTGACTATGGGGGAGAATGTTTCTGGGTGCACAATAGTAAAATAAGCAAATTTTATTTTGCTATGCAGTGGGTTAAGCAGCATGATTAAATTATTTATGCTGTCTTAAAGCAATTCCACATAGTTGTGCCTGCAAAAATCTTTGATTATGCAATCGTTTTAGTCTATATCTTACTGAATGTTACAAGGAACTCACAGTTTCCTGTTCATCTTAATAACACAAGATTGCTACTGTTCTGTACTGCTGAGATAGCAAGACTAACACACACACACACACACACACAAAAAAACCAACCCAATCACAGGGAAGTCTAACAGTCAGCAAAGCTCACATTCTACAACAGAAAGCTCTGATTGGTAGTAGTCACACATGAGCTGCTATAACTGCTGAAGTTAGTCTTTAGTATGTATCACAGAGTTGCAGATCTGCACTAAGGTTAGAGCTGGAGAGTAAAAACAAATAGAGCATCTGGAGGAGGGAAAACGGGGAAAAAAGAAGATTTACTGACTTTGACTACATAGTGAAAGGAAGGCTGCTGCTGCTAGAAGCTGCTGCTGATGCAGTCAGGGAATTAAAGGAGGATCTGTACAAAAGAGGGAAATATGTCGTATTAAGGAAAGTTGAGACAACAGTACTCATTTGAGATGTAATTAGAAAACTAGAATTAGGCCACTGGGATCAATTTGTCAATCCCAAAGATCAAAATGATTGGCGGGTCATGGTCCCAACTGTTCTTGTCACAGCATAGCAATTCGGAGCTTTCTACCTTGAGTGACAGCAGGGCTACATCAGCACTTTTGCAAAGTCGGAAGAAACGTCCTCTGAGGGACAAGAGAGGAGAAATGGGCTGTTTCAAGCAAGCCAAACAGGCACAAATAAACTCCAATAACCATAACAATCAAAAACATGAGGAGTCGAAGAACAGGGAGAGAGTGGTTTCCCCTGCAAGAAGACATAACCTGTGATAAAATAGGATGTAGCTGCGGAGAGGAGAGAAGAGGAGGGGAGGGCTGGAGTGGGTGTTTGGGTAGGTGATGAAAGCACTGGACACAGGAGTACAGATAAATAAAGAGGTATGAGAGCTCTGGGTTGGCTATTGGTGGAGCTGGCCTGTGCCCATTCATTGTAAGGTGGAACAAAAGGTCAAATGAATTTCAGACAGAGGCGGGATGAGATGGATGGGGTAGGGGGGTGAGGGAGGGGCACACAGCCTGGCAGGAACCATTACAAACCATCATGCCTGGTAAGGAGCAGGGACTCTGCCAAGGAAAGGAAAGGCATTAAAACGGCCCACACAAAACCTCCTCGAGAGTTAACATTGGCCTGATTCAGCACATGCAATCTCTCACACTGGAAAGTGGATTTCTGCCTTTATTTCTGTTGGGCTTATTAGCACTAAGCCACCCTGAAGAACTACGCTGAAGTCTCTGCCGAGAAGTGGTGACATAGGTGGGAGGCAAGAGCAACCCATCAGTCGAGCTTCATCAAAGGCCAGAAATATCCCAGAGGATGTTGAGGCGACTGGAACTTAGTGGAGTGCTAATGTACAGTAATAAGGCTTGAGGGTTCGTGTTATGACTTCATTTATGCCTCCTGTCCCCTGACACGGACTTCCCCATAGGGAAAATCTGTCTGAAGCAACTCTCTAACTGCTTATTCAAATGCTCCTCTGGGAGAGAGAGACTTGTTTTTGAGGACAGACAATAATATAAACTTAAAAATAAAACACAAAGGCTGTTCTCTATTGAAGAAGCTTTCTTGGGAATCCTGAGTGACATGAGAGTGATTCTCAATCTAACAAAGCCTTACAGTTTTCTCTGTATTAATCTGTATCATCAGGGCAGGATTGACCTTTCTATTACTATTGCACGCTCATTGCAGACGCAGCTGAAAAGCAAACCATTATGAATGAGGGAAACAGAATAGTCTTTGCCTCAGGGCTTTCTGATGTGATCATGCACATATGGCAGGGAGTCAACAGCAACTAACAGCCTCATTAGGCCCTATAGGCGTTCTGAAAAACCGCCATCCACGCAATGCAGGGCAACAAAACACCCTCTGAAATGTCACCAAATCACCAAATTAAGGAAAAGTTTCTATGTCTTTTCTGTTCTCCTGCAGCTGTTTCCCTCTTAAAATCCACCTTCAAAGTACAACCAAAACATTTCAAGTTGGGTTGGCAGAGTATCATAGCAACCTGGAGGGATGCAAATAGCTTCATTGTGAGACCGTGAAAGAAAGTTTGGAAGAGGAGAGCAGAGGTTCGAGGGGCTCATGGAGGCACTCTGGTGCATTGGTGATTAAAGACGGTGCTAAAAAGAGAGGATAAGAGTCTGTGCTCGGTTTTTGAAGAGATGGAGCAGACTCTTCATTATCAGGGTTCCCTTCTGCGTTGTGAACTGCTATGACTTCGATCTCCTCAATCAAGTTTAAACTCATACAGAGATCAGCACAGACAACTGCAGAGGCGTCCTTTGGGATGAGGTGGGTTTCCTTTGACCCAGTGTACCACTCTTCTATACAACATGGCGTGTGCTTCATTATTTCAATACAACCCTGCTAAGAACTTTCTTCAACAATCTCACATCTAGAAAATAATATTGCTCCCACATATATAGCAGACATCACTGAACTTATTCCCACAACATAAATTGACAACTCACACTCATGAGGGGAAAAAAAAGCACCTGGTATATTTACTATAAAAAAAGGTTTCACATATGGGGAAGGCTTTTTAAAATATCTTTATACTGTATCTTTATCTACATAACATTTACAATTGTTTTGCTTTGTTCAAACTCAACAGCTTTGGATTCGGACAAGTTATAACCGGAAAGGTTTCACAACAAACCGAACTAAAATAATTGAGCATGATTCAAGGAAAAGCAGGAAAGTTTCTGTTTTACACTTCTAGCATTAATTGTTAAATCACTTTTATTCTACTGAGAATTGCTGTGTGATTATTTTTGTGTCTTGTATTATGTGAAATTTCCTCCTATTTCCATTCATATTTACTATATCTACCAAAATATTCAATATTTTCTTACACCTGAAGTCTGCTGTCAGTCTATTCACTATAAAAAATATATTTATTATTTATTTTTTAGTCATTGTCTGCATTCTGGCATTCATGAGACACATTCAGGTGTTCCAAAATGTTTTTTGTAATGATCTTGCTGAATCGCATCACACAAATTATTGATTTGATTTGGAGTAATAAGAAAAAAGTGGTGTGTTAAATTTTGCATTTGACGTGGCTGTGGTAGTTGCTGTGTAAGGGATGCTCCGGTGTTGCATAGTGCAAGCAAAAAGGACAAAATACATAAACCAGGAGATATTCTATTAATTATCAGAACAACTAACAAGCCATTTCAGTCTTAACTGATAAGAGGAATTAAAAATTTACCTAAAATAAAAAAAATCTGAGTCATGTTCAGCAGCTCTTTATGTTTTAAGTTTAAATTTTTTAAGCTTTTGATTTAACAGAAAACTTCATTTCTGGGGATAGAATTGTTGTTTTCATTTTCTCTGGTGCTGCCCAGAGTGCAGAGGAATGGCATTACCAAATTGTGAGGCAGCCGCAGAGCACCCGCTGGTTTATATCCTCTTTTTTCTGGAATAACAACCATTTAGAAATTACTCAGGGGTGTGAGAGCAGGCTGTAATAACAACTGGCTGTTAGAATAGTCCAAAAGGCTTTCTTTACAAGTGGGTTTGCACCACTCTTCCTTGCTCATGTATGCTTTCTGAGCCAGAACCATAAAAATAATAAATGTGAATATATGCAAACTAAATAATACAGTTTTATGACATGCACAGAGGTCATTATTACAGCAGATCAGAAAAAATTTTTATTTCGATCTGACCAAAAAATTCATCTTAAATATTCATACTAATATGGCCTGTGTTATGACAAAGAGCGAAATGTGTATGAGTTGATAGTAAGAGGTCTGCTTGTTTATGACTCAGCAGTTTCAGGACCTCATCTGCAGAACTAGTCACTCCCAGCATCACTGTCACATTTCCCAGCGTTCATTAAAGCAACATTATGCTACTAAAAGGTCATAATCCAATGAATTCTAAATTTCTCTGAGTTCTACAAGCCTAAAACTATTGGACCATGAAAGAAAGTTTTAAAATTGCAAAACAAAGACATGAAATCTAGGTCAGACTGTGTTCAAAATGTTAAAGGCAAAGATACATAAACAGACCAAATTCACAGTTTTGATATGCTCAACACATGCCATTTGCCAAAGCTTTATAGGAGCAGCTCGAGGCAATGGATCTGTCAGTGAAATAAACACTCAGCCCAGTGAGACAGGTCATTAATAAGCCTGTAATGAAGCGACTCCAGCTGGCCTGATCTCAGAACTGAGGTGTATATATGTGGGTGCTCTCTCAATGTAACTTGGAAGGCCCCACATGCCTGCACACATGTACAAAGATCTGTAATAAAGATGACTGTGTTTGTGAAGTTTACAAAAGCATTAGCATGCCAGGTCAGAGAAGGTGAAACAGGGTTAAATGCCCATTAACTTTTCATGTCTACACCCCTCGCATTGGAGATATTGATCCCTGCACTTGTAGATGTCCAACCTTTGAAGCACGTTTCATGAATCTGCTCAGTGTCAAGCTAATGGCCACATGGAGGTTTATAAAGCAGGACGGATGGCCAAAGCACTGAGATCGGACAGAGCAGCAGCACTGTTGTCTGTTTTCAAGATGTCTCAGGGGTATAGAGAAGGAAAAGTGTGCCTACTCTCAGTTTCCCTCAATCCCAGGCCCTCTTTTATAATCACACACACACACTTTCATCCCACCAGAGTAACAGCTATGCATTTCATCTCCTGTTGTCTGATCTCTGTGTCTCTGTCAGGCTCTGGTTCAAGCTGCGCGTTGCTTTGAAGGATCACTACTCTTCTTCGTCGCGCACTTCTTTTGTTGATCTAAACACATCTCCTTTGTCTAGTTTTACATTGGTTTTCTCCTGTGAGCCTGTTGGAGGAAAGACTAAAAAGTTGTGTGGTAGTCTACAGCTGTGACAACCTCAATTCCTTAGAGATGCTCATATGGTTGGATGTCACAATCCAAATACTAGCTGGAATTGTTTATGTGAGAAAAACAAGAAGCTGCGAATGATTGCTTTTGATGTACAGAGAGCACATACACAACCTGTGTACAACCAGAAGTTGTTTAGACACACAGTTGAAAATAAGGCCAGATGTACTTGAATATAATGTGTGCTTTTGAACCCAAGGTGATTTTAATATCTCAGTGTATATACTTTATATTTGTATAACAGAAGGGATCTCAGAGGAACTCTGGATGTTTTGAAAAAGAAAGGAGGCTTGTAAGAAAATCCAAGGTTGATTAGATTGATTAGCAGCTCCTGCTTAAAAGGGACACACAGATTAAAAAAACAAAAAGTTACCACAAACTAAATTGAATCAAATATAGACACGGCCACACAATTAAACTGGTGATTTACTGACCATGTCAAACATCTTGCTTTGATCTCTGCAACGTACACAGTCTGTTTAAAAACACTCGTATGATATTTATGTATAATAACACAAGTTATCCTGCGTTAACTTTTGTATATGATTGAAGAGGCCTCCAGATAAATGTGCAGATAACAAGAATGTCCACAACGATGAGTGTCTCCAGCAACGAGCAAGATAATCAAGTGGTAGAGAAGATGATGCTAGCATCAGTTGGACAAAAACTGTTCAGAATTTCTTTAATTGTAAAAACAGAAAATAAGAAAAGTTACTGGATTTTAATTTTGATAGATTAACCAGGATTGTATGAAGTTTACAGGTGGCTGTAGCTTTTTTTCTCTCTTTTTTTTTAATGACTTTTTTTCAAGCACTTCCCAACAAAGATTTCCCTGACAATTCTGTGTAGCAAACCTTCTGATGATTTGTATAACTATCGGCCATCATATTATTCATCAGCCAAGTTGTCATTTGGATTTCTAGAACCTCAGACGGAGTCCGGTGTCACACAAACCTCATCACGAAATAATGCTTTTTAGTGATAGTCACAGTATTTACCTCCAAGCTATTATCATGTCCTTACACTAACAGACTAGTTTGTTAAATTGGAAATTAAAGTAAAAACACTTTAAAACTAAAATAAATTTAAGATGGCAATGTCAATAAAGTTAAAGTTTTACACATTAATACTTTCTGGAAACACTAAATGCCCCCTTGCATCCTGGGGAAGAATGTTGACATGGTGGAGAACTGCAAATACCTGGGTGAAAACATTGACTGTAGAATGGACCAGATGCCAACATCTTGGCTGTGTAAAAGAGTGGGATGAGCAAACTTTATTTATTTTTTTATTGTCCGTTGTGATGGCCGCCTAGGCAGCCATACACTGAGCCCGGTCTGGTAACTCTTTTTCTTTATTTCAGTTAATTTAATAGACACTTTATTTGTAATATTTTTCATTTGTTTAATATCTCACACTTTTATTAATTTGGCGGGGGTGGTTAACTAATTGGGTGCACACTTTTAGTAAACTCAATCTTGTCACGTGGCTAATTTTGTTTACTTTCAGTTAAAATGTATGTCCTTTTGAGTTACTAGTTCCTGGGGAAGTTGCTGTGTGTAGGAGGCCCAGCTGAGGTGGATCTTACTTGATGAGGCGGCTAATTGGACTCATCCATTTTACAGCAGGATAGTGGGAGAGGGGTTTAGATTTACTATTTTATAAAACTTTATTTGTTTATGTAGAATTATGACAATTTAGATTTCTGTTCCCTAATGAGTTAAGAGTCTAAATTGTTTAATTGTTGTTGTGAATAAGTTTTGTTTATTAAGTTAGTTGAAGATAGTTATGTTTCTTCCCTCCTGTGTCAAAATGGTCTGATCAGCCAGAATATAGCTTCCCTTGTGTGTCAGTTTGTTAGGTCAGTTAGTTTTCCGTTCCTTATGTTGATGTTCTTTTTATTTGACCTCTTTTATGGGCCCAGAACATTTTCTTTGGAATTTGTATTTTCGTTGTTTTTTGTTTAATTAAACGCCAAAAGACGTCTGTGCTTGATCTCTTTTTCATCTTTGGCCTCGGTCCCTCACATCCGTTGTTGCCAGCGTCTCACTGCTGGGGAGCAGCATTGGAGCCAGTGACAAGAACAAACTTTAAACTACCATGACTATCCTGACCATTCTTTCCAGAGCGCATTGGATAGACTCCTTTCTCCAGGAGACTTATGCAGCTCTGGTGTCGCAATGAATGTTACTGGAGATGATTCCTGCCATAGACAATGACATTATACAACAGGTTTCTCTATCAGAGACTCTGGACTCTTAACGGTTTAACTCTGTTTCTTTCATACACCACTACACCTCATTATTACACATCTTAATTGTTTTCTGTTTTAAATCCAATATTTTCCAGTTTAACCTCAATATTTGTAAGATGCACCTTGTATTTTTTTGCATGACATATTATTTTCTATTCATATTGATTATTTAATTTAATTCAATTTATTATTTAATAATCCCTTCTACTCCATTCCTATAATGTTGTTGCAACAGCTCAGTTTCACAGTTTAGGATCATTAGTGATTTGTAGTATTCGTCATTGGTAATGTTATTTTTCTGCTCGTTGGGCTGCATTCTGCATCAACTAACTGGTGGCACCAAAAAATTATTTATTAACTTTGCATGCAATTTGTGTGATTAAATCTAAGTTTCAGCTTTTTGAAGTTAAGTCATTTCAAGCAGATGTATGACACGAGTATTCCCCAAGTGAGCACGTAGGTAAACTACAGTGGCCCACAACTGTGAAAAATCTTAATTAATTTTGTTTATTTGTATTTTATCTTTTTTTTTGGGGGGGGGGGTATTGTATTGTTTTGGCCTGATGAGCAATAAAGATCCATGCTAGTTGTAGGTAGAAATAGTTCGCTCTAAAGTGTATTAAAGCAACACTAACTTTCTGACCTTAAAACTTTAAGTTTCTGACCCGTTCTGATGCCAAACTCACTTTCAACATGCACATTCCTGGAGGGCAGCGTCTCAATGCAGAGAAAGTACACTTCACATTTTTTTTTACACTTTTTTCTGTCTGGATATAACTCAGAGAAGTGACAGGATGCAAGAATTAGAACTAATTCGGGCTTGCTAAAGTGAGAAAATCTGGTTCAGCAGTGGGGCTTAAACAACATCTAAATAGTCCTTATTTTTTGCTATTCCACAATAATATAAACATGATATTGCATTCCTACTAATAGATCCTCCTAAATGCTGTACACTTGAAAATTAGTAAAAGCATCTTCATCTTGCAAAGAACTTAAATAAAAATACAGCACTATTGCCACAGTTTTTGAGAGCTCACAAGTTAGCTGCCAACATTAAAATGACCTCCACGGACCTTCTAATTCTTTTGACAACCAGTGATTGAGATGCCACAATGAATTACAGTCTGAAAACCTCCCAATTTTACTCAAAGACCACCACACATACACACACGGGATTCAAATTCAACTCAATATTTTTCTGAAAAAGGCCATCACATCCTGTTTTTCTACTCCTGCACATTATTCAAGTTCATACTCCGCTTTTGAAACTTGTATTCCAACTTAAAGATTTTCATTAAATATTGTAATAACACTGGTACCGACACTTCTCTGTCCTCAGCTGTCATTCTGATATAAAAGAAGAATGAGAAGTTTAGTCTGTAGAGGCTGTACAGGAATATGAAAGAAGAACTTGCGAATGGAATAGGGCACCCCAGGCTCCATCAGCTCCACTTCCTCCAGTGTATAACCATCCAAACACATCCCTATCATGGTACTATCTCTACCCAAGCCCATTTTGCAATCTCCAAGGGAGGTCACCAGGGAGACATGGCATCACTTCAAGTGCAATTTCACTGCCACAAAAGCCGCAGCAGCAGCGAGAAAAGGAGCGCTTTGGATCCTGTTTATAAATAAAGTCATCCATAAATGATGGGATCTGTCTAGTGTGTGAGCGAGGTGCAGGTGGGGGGTGAAGGATGGAGGTGAAATTCAGCTTCACTCCCTGTATCTCCTTATGCTCGGATGGGCTGTAGACGGATGCTGAGAGTTTTGCTCTTGAGAAGGTTAGGGGCCTGAGGGACTGAGCGCTAGCTTTGGGAGTCGGCAAAACTAGTCAATGTAGCTGTTTGAAGTGAGCTGATCAAAGCTGGCGCAGCATTGGTTACTGTTGCATTGAGCGGAGGGAGTGGACCGCAAGAAAACATATAGAGCCACAGATCCCTGGGTGGGTTTCCTGTGTGCCTGGATGACTGAGGCATCTGCTGCTGCTGCAGCTGCTGCAAGTGAATAGGAACAAATTTGTGGTTAAGCGTCAAGGTGGATTAGTTTGTGTCTCTTGCTGAAGTGCATGAACATTGCTGGAGGTTACATGTTCATGCACTCACATTTCGGCTTCAAGTATCAGTAGTTTGTCTTTTACAGATTGCTGCAGATCCAACAGCAGAATGTGATGAGCACAGATCTGCCAAAGCACTTAATCTGAAAATGTGTCATGAAATAGGTAACAAAAAGCTTAAAATATAGAAATTAAGAAAGCTCCAGTTTATTTGGTCATACTGGAGAAGTATCTTCAAGGGCATAAGATGTGTCAACAGCCTCCTCTGCTCTGTTGCATTGATCATGTCTCTTAAGGTCAAACAAGACAGTTTGCACAATTAAGGTGTGCTTCCTCCACCTTTAAATAAAAATGACAACAGGACTGCATTAAATTCCCAACAGGACTTTTTTAAAATTGCCATACATAACCAAAAGATCAGTGCATAACAAAAGGCTGCACAGTGTCGCCAGCAACATTTGTGTGTCTGCCTCTCTAAGGACCAGAGTAGGTCAGGTCCCAAGGGTGCCACTAACAAACCTTACTCACATCACAAAGCCTCTGAGGGTGGGGTGGTGGACAGGAGTGGGAAAAGCACAGATGTACACTTCTCCTTCTGTCTACTCCCTTTTGTCCCCCCTTTTCTAGTTTTTAATCCAGTGAGCACTTTCTGCTTTTACAACATACTCATGATAGCCCACTCAAGCCTTCCATACTTGATTTTCAGCCCTTTACTCCCCCAATTTCTGTGCTTATTGCTTAGGGCAGCAGATGCACTTTCCAGCCAGATTGTGCCCCTGCTCCCACCGAACGCCTTTCAACAGCCCCCATTATGCCTCAAGCCAGCTGGGAAACAATAGGAAGGGTCACAAGCTCAGAGCTGTAAAAATTCCCATACACAAACTCACTCAATCATGCACATGCCAACACATTTATGCATGCAGTCATACATATCACACATAGACATTTTCCTTTTTATCTATTGTTTGATTTAATTGTTCCCTTTACAATGACTTAACTGTGGGAAGCAATATGTAGAGCCAAAGGGCTCATATTTTATAGACATTATTATGTTCATTAGTAGTTCTGTATTGGTTTATCGTGGGATTGTATAGACAACCTTTGCATAATAAAATTTGTTATCTCCCCACTGTCATAAACACGTCACTTTAGTTTCAGTTTCTTTAGCGCCCTTCTTCCAAAAAGCCAAGTTTCTTATCTTTTACTAGTTTCCATAAACCTTTTCAGGGGTTGCACAAAATGCTTAGAAGCTGTGCTGTCTGTACTTTGCAGGTTTGCTCTGCCAATTGCCAGCAGCCATAAAGAAATCCACAATGAGCTTCTGGTAGTTCAGCACAAAAAATATAGAGCCGTTTTAAGTGTCGAGATTTACTTTTACCCTTGTTTAGCATATCTGAAATTTCACCTGGTTAAAATACACAATCAAGATGTTTGATTATTAGAAAATTATTCAAATTAAATAAAGTTTTGTCAATCCACTTTAATAAATAGCTGTATGAAATGGAAAAAAAAGTATATAAACAATGCAAAAATGCCAACAAGTTACTTGTAGTTCACCATGAGCTGAAGCAGTATCCTCAAAGGCACATGTTCAGGTCACTCTCATTGCTTGCACAGCCTAATAAAGCTTTCTACACTATATATATTCTACTTATAACCAAATGTGAGACACAGTTGAGCATTAAGATGGAGCATTTAGTAAGGAAGCATTTGGCAACAACCAAAGAATAAAGAGAATGACTAAATTTGGAGTCAATATTCAAAAGTATAATTTTCTTTTTAAAAACATTTGTAGTCACTTTTAAGAAACCACCACTAATTGCTTTTTATTTTCATATGTGTGGTTTTTTTTTTATCTCTTTTTTATGCCTGCTAAACAGTGCATTTTATCTGTCTATTCTTTGTCGGTTATTGAAAACTCTAAAGTCTTCTCTGGCAAAAGCGCTGCATAACAAGGCTGAAGACAGGGCTTGTAATCTGTAAACCGTCAAAACCCTTTAATGTTCCCTTTTTCTTTACACTGCACTGAAAATCTCCTTTTAATCCTGTCCAGTTCATCTTCACTCTTTATTAACTTATTGCTTTGATTTTTACAATGGGACATTAACTAAGTAAAAGCTAAATGCAGCCTATCAGCAGCGTGCAGTGCCGTTTAGCAGCAGAGGTGGCATTTAAGCAGATTATATAATTTTTCCGGGTAGTATGCATTAAGATGACAGTAAATGGAAGCTAAGATGTGGAGAAAGAATGTGTCTCCACTCAGAACCGTATCCATGGACACATTTATAGGCTCATCTGAGTGAAGTAAGAGGTCAGAAGGAACAGAGAGTTACATCCTCTGAGGCCTCCCAGAAGTGCTTGTTTCATTGTTTATGGGTGAGTGGCCATGTGGGCTACTCTGAACTTTTTGTATGCATTTAAAAGTGGGTAAAATGTAGGTGCAAGCAGCAGTGTTTGAGTGTGAGCGTCTGTGAGCGTGTGTGTTGCTGTGTTTCTCCGTTTCACTCAGGATAGCATATATCCTCTTTGGTAATTACACATCTGCAACCCGCCCACCCGCATGACACTGCCCTGACTTCTGGTAATCTCAGCGCAATCGATGCTCCACCATCACTAATGTGTTATCAGAGGTAGAGCATGGACAAGGGAAAGAAAAGAAGGGCGGATGAATAGATATAATTGACAATACACTACCAAAAATTCAACTTAGCCCCATCTCTTGCTGTATTTTCCGTTCTAGTTTCATCATCTCCTCTAAAAACTATGGTAATCCCGTTTTTGTGTTTTTGACCCTCTGTAAGATATGATTCACAGACTGCTGTTAAAGAACATAGACATCCAGCACCTGTAGCCAGGACTGGCAGCTGTCTTACAGCATTTACACAATGTCACACAAATCCGTTCAGAGTTATGGTGCAGTGAAGTGCAGCACCGCATGTGAGACCATTGTTTTTCAAGAAATTTAGAGCTTGGAATAATTTGCAAAATAGGAAAAAGGCAGGGAAAAAGATTCATTATGATTCATTACTGGAATTTAAAATAATTTTTGTAATTTATAACATGAGGAATGCATGCCTCCATTTTTCTGAAGCTACCATTTTGCTTTGCTGTTTGATTTATTTGTTGGTTTAACTACTGACATTAGTCCCAGGGATTATGGTGAAGCCAGCCAGAGAGAGACAGCAGGCTCATCCCAAACCTGACGCCATTTTTTTTTCTTTGTTTTCGTTTGTTTATTTTTAGGTGGTGAACATTAAGGAGCCCGAAAGATTCAGATTCTCGGTTACTTTGTTGTCAGGCTCATAAAGTCTAGGATAACAGAACGATAACTCCTCTGTCCAAAAATACCTTTACAAGCATTCCAGCATCTGTGTATGGAAGTTGGAGGTCTGGCACAAAGACCCAGATGTAGTTCAAACTTTTGCAAGCGTCCAACAGGGCAGACACAAATCCAGCAGCATTATTCCAAATTCTACCCAGCTGCTCTCTGGTTCACACATCAGCTGGATATGAAAATGTTCATTAAATTTGTATGGTGGTTTCTTTCACAAACACAGTACAAAAATATTACCCCTGACGTGCATTTTCCTCAAGCTTCATCAAGCCTGTAGGCATGTTTGTATGTCTGTGAAGGTGCTTTGAGCTGAATGCTATCCATATGCTCACATGCTTGCAATGTCAACAATAACATCCTGATTCATCATATGTTCACCATCGAATCAGTCTGTTCCGGTTTTCAAGGTTTTGTCAGCCCAATCAAAATATTTCACTTGAATTCATTAATTCATTAATATATA
>JBAMHW010000023.1:21413717-21446693 GCA_037177495.1 Rhadinocentrus ornatus
TTTTTTTTTTTTTTTTGGGGAAGGGGAACTTAAAAAAGGTTAACTTTTTGAAAGGTGTGAAGAATTTTTTTTTGTGTTTTGGGTTTTTTTTTGGGGTTCGGAAAATTCCCCCCCCCCCCCCCCCCACCCCAGGGTTTTATTTTATTTTTTTTATTTTTTTTTTGTATTTTGTCTAATATTGCTATGCTTGGCCTAATTCTGCTGTGTTAGACCTCTGGGCTATTGTGCATGAACCAACTCAATAAGGTTCATAACCCAGTAGGACTGGAACACCTTTCTTCCTTAAAGCAGCACCAACAGGGTTTTAGAATATTGCCTGAAAAGGGTGTAATAAAAATTGATAACATTTACCTTAATACCTTTATCTTCATGCTAGGCGGTCAGTCTTAATAAACCAATAAAACATTTAAGCACCTTAACAGAGCCAGTGATAAGCACCACAGCCACATGAAGGTATTAATATTACATCTGCAGTAATAATTCATGCTGGCAGACATGTGGGGGGATTTGAATTTCTTTTCATAGATTTGTTATAAATCCCAGTATTTGCCCAGCATTAATGAAATGTGTGTGTTTGTAGTTCAACCACACACATCCTCAGACTCCCTGCAGACAGTATTTTTGCCTGGCAGAGTGGTGACACAGTACTCTATCCAGGGTGATTACACTGCTGAGCAACATTAAGCCCACTGCAACCTACTTAGACATTATAGAAAATCTCCTAACTACACTAGGTGTCCGAGGCAGTGCATATTTCCTTTAACTCCCGTCATTTCCTATGATGGATAGGTTTCAAAAGTGGTGCAGCTGCTGGAACAAGCTCTGAAATGTTCTTGGCTGTGAGAGACATTTGCATTATTCCTCATCTTTGTTGCTTTCAGACTCCACCCTGCAGTCCAAGTCAGTTTCCTATCACTGCCTCATTGGTACATGTCCATTTTGTCTCCATCCCACAGCAAACTGATGTATATTCAAAGTGTGCAGTTAGAGAGAACAAACATCTGCTAGCAGTTTGCTTGTGTCAAAGCTGGAGATCAATAATCCTTCATCATTAAGCCCCTGTTATATATTGGCTGGGACATTGCTAATGTTGGCCTTAGAACTGCTGAGTGGCACTTTATGGCCACAAGGTGTCTCTCCACTCTTCTTATGATCAATTCATCTGAGTAGGCACTGAGCTAGTCTCAATTCTACATGTTGGTTTCTTTTTCTGACAATCAGTAGCAACACTAAGAGATGGTTTTTTTTGTTGTTATTTTTTTCTGCTTTTTACTATTGCTTAATATCTGTAATGCTTTTGTTTTATGCAAAGCACTTTGAATTGCCATGTGCATGAAATGTGCTATACAAATAAACTGCCTTGCCTTATGATCCCAAAACCTGGGATACTTGGGTTTCTTTTACACAAGCCTTTCAATCCTGCAAGAAACAGACAAATGTCAGTCAAAGAAATTCAATGGTTCAATGTCCCACCTGCACTTGCTATGATGGAGAGGTCAGGCTGCCCCACAGCTCTGGATTCCCCTTACATGAAGCCAAGAAATACAGTGCAGATTGTAGCATTTCATCAACTATTGGCATGATCTCAATACAAACTCGTATTTTTCTGAACTGACTGTGTGGGGAAGTTCCAACAATGAGCCATATGCAGGCCAAAATTTCCTGCAAATCCTACTGCAGAATAGGCAGCATAAACAGACATTTCCTCTGATTTCTGGTGTTTCACAAGCCTCACTGCAAAACATGCAACAGTAAACAGCCAGCAAATACACGCTGAAATGACTTGAATTGTGGTTCATTAAAACTAGAGCTAAGAAAAACACATTTAAAATCTTTTTTATCTGTCATATGATTATTAAACCAAGTCTTCATCTGTGGCTTTTTGAGGTAATTCTATGTTTGACAAGCTGCATTTTTCCTCTAAATATTTTCACTTATTAAGCTTATAGAGTTTTGCTAAAATCTTTTTTTTTTTAGGTTTTAACTTTATTTACCTTTCAGCCTAAATAGTTAATCACCACACTGCTTGATGCAATATGGACTTAATTTATAGCTCCATAAACAGCCAAACCCAGCCAATCAATTAAGCCAATCCCTGAATTTCATCAGCACTCCGTGTTTTCCAGTCTACCTCTGTCTCGTCCCACACATACTTTGTCAGAGCGCGGCGTTGACAGCCACTGGCCACTGATCAGCCCACTTTGTCGGGGTTTGTGTCTCCATGCAACACTGCTGAGAAAGAAGCTCTGACTCTCACATTTTCTTTGACTTGCAAGGCAAGCGCACGCAGCCTAACAACAAACCCGTCCACGGCAACAACATTCACAAAAAGTGAAAAGTCTTTTTTTTTTCAGCGTCATCATCGTCTCGCAAAGCTTTCTGCACCATGTCTGGAGAGGACGCACCTGCCGAGCAGCAAAACGCCGTGGACCAGAAGCAGGAGACCAAACCCACCGAAGAGCCTAAATCCGACCAGCCCAAGACGGAGTCTGCGCCCGCCGGTGCCGCCGAGGCAGCCGCCACCCCCGCGGCGACCACTGAGAAGGTCCCCGAGGAGGATACATTCACTTACCGCGCTCTGGTGCTCACTGGCTACGGAGGCTATGATAAAGTCAAGCTCCAAGGAAAGAAGGGGAAACCGGCCCTCAAGGCTGGCGAGGTCCTGGTGCGGGTTAAGGCATGCGGGCTCAACTTTGCCGACTTGATGGCCAGACAGGGGCTTTACGACCGGCTGCCGTCCCCGCCAGTCACCCCGGGAATGGAGTGCTCCGGGGTGGTAGAGGCTGTAGGGGAAGAAGTAACTGACAGAAAAGTAAGCAAACACGGCAGTTAGTTTTTCTTTGTGAAAATAAAACAAAATTTTCTTCTTATATTTGTTATGATTTAAATGATGGAAATTACAATTGATTAATTTTGGTGCTGAACAGCTACATGTGGATATGGGCGTGTCAGGGCTTCGCTCGCTTCTCACAGAGTAGTGCTTGCTGCTCACTGTGCCACTTTCTGAATTTAATTCATTAAATGCGCTCAGGTTATTGTATGAAACGATTAACGCAAAAATATATTAAAAGGGCTAAAAAATATAAAAATACTTAGATTAGGTACTAATATACTAAGGTTAGGAAATGTACTTGTGCGTAAAATGAGTCAGCACTTGTCTAAAAGTTTACAGTTGTGTCGCTTGTATGTATCAATAGCATCATTATGTTTGTTGAGGTGGTCGAAAGTATGTCAGTTGAGTACAATGTCTCCAGGAGCAGGCGTCGCCCCTCTTGTCTCCCCGGCTTTTTTTTTTATGTGTGCAGCTGGTACGCGCTTACGTTGAGCAACTTCAAGTACCAAAGAGTTGCTGGGAATGGATTTACTGTTAACACCACCAGCGTGTGTTGAAAGTCTAAAGCTAAATAAACATGCAAATCCGTGGGTTGACATCCATTCTTGCTGCACCCACGCCGGATTGCGCTCTGTTGTGCATCACGGTGCGGAGCGTTACGTGAAGTTAGCCAGAGAGAGACAGAGACCGGAAATGAAGCTCTGTGCCTTTCAAAATTGGAGCTGTGAGCGCTCAGAATAACTTATTAGTGCAAGTAGATCTAATTCAAAACAGGCAAAGGAGCACACGCGCAAAGCGAAAGAAATAGTTCAAATTAAATAGTGAAACAATAATGTGTTACCAGCCTCCCATATTTTAACTCATTGTGCAATGTTTATCAGTGCATAAAAGATGTAAGCATGTAAATGTACACCCTTCTTTCCTCAGTTTAACTGAAAAATAGCATGTTTCAGTTACAAATGAGTCATTTTTGGCATCAATTGACATCCAGCACAAATTCGCTTTTGAAAAAAAATCAAATTGATTCCGAAGTTTATCTTTTGGAGAAATCTGGAAACGAACCATTGTAATTAACTTAACTTGACACCGGTGGCGGAAGCCTTTTGTTACCGGGCGCGACGGTGGCGCACAAACGCTCCGCGTGGAAAGGGCGAGGCGCGACGCAACAGACAGTGTGGTTTTAGAAACGGAATTGTATTTGTCAAGAAAACATTTGCAATCATTGGTTGAATCATAATTAATGTTCAAACTAGGGCAGACAATGAAGCAAAAAAAAACAAACAAAAAAAAACAACAATAGTAAGATTATTAATGTTCAAAGAGGTGGAATGATGCTGTGAATGCTAGAGGATTATAAGTGCCTTTCTCACATTGCATGATGAGTCACAGGCCAACAGTATATGCCCGTCTCCCGGTAGCATGGCATCACCACGGTAACGTCTTTTTGATTGGCAATTTAACTAAAACTCAAATGCTACACACGGCGATGACTCTCGTTTGTTAGTAATGCCACATATTTTCTCATCTCAGCCAATACATATCTGTGGATAATCCCAAGCAGGACACATTTTGAATCAAGAGCACAGTCAGAGCATCTGGTTGGGAATAGCACATTTGCCTGTAAAGTGCAGATTATACAGTAGATGAATGGAGAAATCTGTGCAGGGTAAATTAAATGATGGGTCAGCAAACAACAGCCAGACATCATAGAAGGTTATGAACCTTGTGTTTCCAGGTTACTTTATTGCCTCTTTCCACATTGTTGGTGATGTTGATTGGATTTAAAGGTCACAACACACATACACAAAGGCACACATTTGCAGACACACACAGCCTGTCATCACACTCCCACATCCACTTGCAGGCTTTTGCTTATAGAATTAAGAGCCAATCTTCCTAATGGAGGGAGATCTCTGGGATCTTTGGCAGCTAACTCGAAGGGAATGTGCTGACCCTGATTGCAGTATTTTTTTGGGAGGCTCACTCACTGCTGCTCTATCTGTCTCTGTATTTCCCTCACAAGCACACAAAGACATGAAATATGGAAGTGTCTGAGTGTTTTCTTCCAACCCTTAATCACATTCAAAATAATGTTATATATGCACAGCTAACAGTGATTGTTTTTAGCTTTGTAAGCACGTTATTTATGTGACAGATTAAAAAAGCTTTTGATAGATTTTAAGTTGCACTTCTGATTTCATATATATATATATATATATATATATATATATATATATATATATATAATCAAAAGATTTATACTACTCACTACTAAAAATGATAGTTATCTATTTTAAAGCCTAAATTATAGTCCAACTCCCTATTTTGCTCATTTCCTTTCCATTGCAACTCCTGTCAAGCTTTTGCTGTTAGTGTTTAAAAATGCAAAGATAACTAGAGCTGCAATCTTTATTCTCCCTTTCATGCCTCATTTTTTTTTTTTTTTAACTTTCACTTTCAAGATGCTTAATAAAGCTGAGTGACACAAGACTACAGTGAGCTCACCCAAAATGACCTTAAGAGGGAGTGTGGGGAAAGTGTAATATTGAGTAAGTAAGTTGAGAGCGGAAACATCACAAATCACACAGAAGCTCCCCTGATGCCAAATATCAGCATTTTTATTCCCCCTCCAGGCCTGGTTTAGAAAAAATTAAAGTTCTCCCTTGGTGATTTTGGAAGGATCTTACCCATCTGTTCTCAATTACCTCCTTCTGGCCAGCTTTGTCAGTCTGGTATTTCCTCCATCAATCCTTCCCTCCCCCTATCTATAACTTCTTTGCTTAATGTAATCTTATGGATCCAGATCAGTGAATCTTTCACAGATATCTGCTAGGAAATTAACAACTGATACCAGGTTAAAAAAAAATTATGACCTCTTATCTGGAAGTCAGGCTGGTTCTCCTTTTTTCTCTCAAACTAGTAAAATAATAAGAATTAAAAAAAAACAAAAAACATACATTTGCATTTGCTTGGAGATACATTCCGGGTTGTTTTATCAAATTATTCAGTGGTTTACACTTTTTCATTCACATTACAATATAGAAAGCATAAAATTTGTTCAGAGGCATTTCGATATTAAAACATTTGCTTGTCTTGAATTTGCTCAAACTTGTGCTGGGGATGGCAAAAAAAGCTGGAAAGGTAAGTGGTACAAAAAATATCAACAGCCAGACGAAACATGTTGCAAGTGACTAGATTAATTGAGAAACGGTCAGTAACATGACTGGATATAAAAAGAGCACCTTAGAGAGGAAGAGTCTCAAAAGTAAAAATGGGCAAAGGTTCAACAATATGGAAAATGCTGCATTTACAAAAGAGAGACAGTTTGGAAGTCAAATTAATCAAAATTTGAAATTTGTTTTGCAAATCAAGGTTGTTGTGTCCTCAGGACTCAACAGGAGAGGGACCACTGAGCTTGTCCTCAGTACTTAGTTCTAAAGCCTGAATCACTGATGGTATGTGGTGCCTTAGTGCAGATAGAGCTGACAACTAGCACATCTGGAAGGATCCAACATAAGCTGCTGTTTTATTTGTCAGAGAAGACATTGCTTATTTCATCAAGACTATGCTAAACTGCATACTGTGTCTGACAGTTCAGCCTCTTAGAACAGTGAGTGTTGATCTGAGATTGGTCGATAGAAAACGTTTGATGCATCATGAAATGCTAGAATCCCAAATCAGAAAAGAATAAGATGACAGTCTTCTCACAAAGGTCCTGCTACTGTTCTCCTCAGTTCCCAGAAGTTCAGACTGTTGTTTAAAGATACATTATGGGGATGCTACAGTGGTGAATCCCGTCACAATCTTTTTGAGGTGTTGCTGCCATCAAATTCAAGAGGAGTCAATATTTTTCATAAAATTGTTTTATTTTCACATTTAATGTTTTCCATTAACGTGGATAATTAAGTATTTGTTTTGCCTACAAGCACAGATAAATATATAAACTGCAAGGCTTTTACAGTTTGGCACATTTATTTAATTTAGCATTTTGCTGAAAAACAGTGTAATAAAACACAAGTATTCTGTGTTTTTGTTGTTTGTTTTTTTTGTTTTGTTCGTGTACACGTTTGTGTGCAAGTTTCAGTCCACTTTAAAAACACTGTTTTAAATTTAAATCTACTATTCTAAAAACTGAAATACATTTTAAATATTTGTTTTCTTATTTATATTAAGTAAGCTTATGCATGTAACCGCAAGTAAGAAAAATCTGTACTGTTATACTGCAAAAATTAAGTAAATCAGCCATTTAAGGCAGGAAAACAAAAAAAAAAGGGTTAAATTTAAACAAAATGATCTTCTATTGCAAAAGCAGCATATGACAAATTTAGCTGTTTATGAGCTGGGTGTGGCCTTTTGTGATCAGTGAATAAGCAAAATAACACATAAGCTGACACCACAAAGCTTTTGTCTTCCCTTTTTGTTATATTTACAGGAACCTCATGGCTGTGTAGGTGTCACCTTTCAGCTTTTCCTTCAACATGACTCAGATACACTGCATGAGAAATCTTGCTCTCTGATTATTTTCTTTGCTGAGCTCATCAGCAACAAACCCAGCTGACTCTATGGCCTGCATAACCCAAAACCAAATCACCATCTGATTAAGTCCATTCACATACAGTTAACTGGAAGTGCCTTTGTTCGGTGCCCCCCACACTCCTGACCCTGACTGTGGCTGTTTCTGATGCTTCATGAAGGCTAGGAGAAGAAATGCAAGAAATGCCTGCATGTTTTTGTGTCACACTGTGAAGATGTTGAAACAGAGGTGTCACAAGGCTTGTCTGCTTGGCCGGACGTAGTCATACTCAGCATCTGTGTGACTGGCAGTAACTCGCATTCTTTACATGGGCACTGAAGAAGAACTGCAGAAGCATTTGACTGTGAGTCATGTTTGTTTCCTGTAAAAGCCTGAACTCCCCCGCATATCGATTTGTACCAAACTGTACCCCCAATTAAACCAGTGAGCTTGATTAGTTTAACACTGTCAAGGAAAGGGGATTAAAAAGATGGAGATGTAAGAGGGCTAGTCACTACGAAAATAGAAGGATAACCCACAGTGGAAAAGTGAAAATACAATTTGAAATAAACTAAATGACTTCGTCTCAGATGGAGAGATGAGGGCATGAAAAGAGAGACGGAGATGTCTCTAATTGGAATGGATAGACAGCGAGACGCATGGCTCCCTCCAGACCATTTGAGAGGCCCGGGTGGAGAGGGTTTGTTCCCAGGAGGAGAGAGCTTGTCTTATGCTCAGCCATGGGGAAGAATCTGGCAGGGATGCTGATGAGTGGAGAGAAGCCAGGAGAGAAGATGGGCCCCGTTGTCCTGCTTCGCTGATGAGGAAGGGGGGATAAGGGACACTCCTCACAAGGGAGAGGAGAAAAGGGACAACAAAGAGAAAATGAGGAGCTGGGGATGAAAGAGGGAGTGACAAAGAAGACAGACACAGACAGGATGAGACCAGGGTACTGGAGAAGGGGAAGGAAGACGTTCTGAAGTTATAAGAGGAAAAGGACTCAGGAAGTGAAAGAGAAAGAAGGGAAGAGAAAAAGTGAGGAGAATGGAAACAGGGTGTGGGGGGGGAGGCTATGTTGGGAGGGTTGGATAAGGGGGAGGAAGAAAACAGGAAGAGAGTTATAATGCTGCCGTCGTCTCTGTTTCCTGTGTCCCTCGAGTGAGTTCTTCTGATTGGTTGGTTGGGGGTCTGGGGGGAAGTTTATACCAGGGCTCATTCTTTTGGAAAGAGACAGTTGTCTATCAGAGGATCCTGCTTTGATAAGGATAGGTTGGGAGCAGCGAGGACAATATCATTAGGATTCACAGCAGGTTGAAATATGCAGAAAGTTAAAGAGTTAATCATGAATGCTAATCATATATTACAGCATTAAAATAAAGTTTCACACCTCCATGGTGTATTTTTATTATTGGTTTGTTAACTGCCTTCCTGCTCACATTTTCATATGAATCAAGCAAACCATGACATCTTATTTTTCTTCATGAATTTTACAAATATTCTACTCTCCTGTGTGGTTATCACTTTGTTTGCTTGTACTGTTTAAGAGTAAACACTTTGTTGGACGAGGTGGTTGCATGTTTGCATGTCTGCCGTTGTTGTAAGCCAAACAATAAAACTCATTCTTACTGTTCCTGCCACACAATTTGCATCATTCACACTGCACCACACAAACCATGAGGTTCAGATGGCAGGATACCAATGGCTCCAACTTGAATGTTTGTCAGTGCAAGTTCTTAAGCAATCTGTTATAGCAGAATTCTTGTATAGGGAAAAGACTCCCATTTGCCCACATTGTTGAAACACTGACATTTTACAGTAGATTAAGGGCTGACCTGCACACACATAAATATACAAAGAAGATTCAGCCTTGGCTTGCCTACATATTGAGCTTGAATCTAATACGGTTCACTTCATTCTCAATTGTTTGGCAACCACAAAATCTTGCTGTGTTTCCAGAGCTTTGTAGCAAATTACCTTCCAACTGTCATGTGAGAAATGTAGCTTTGCAGTTTCCAGTTTTTCTTTGCTCCTCTAGTCGCTTAATTGTTTTTTTTTGTTTTATTTGTGCTCCCTTAACTGCTGAAAACCCCTCCTAGTTCAGAATAACTGCTTTAGGAGCATCCATTTATGTTACAGTTTGTGTTAATGCAAACATTGGAGTTTTCCTTTCTGATTCGCATTAAACCTATGTCTCCCTTTGCTTTCTGTTTCAGGTTGGTGACAAAGTGATGGTCCTTAACCGTTTTGGGCTCTGGCAGGAGGTGGCAGTGGTGCCAGCCAGCCACACCTTCCTCATTCCTGAGGGGATGAGCTTTGAAGAGGCAGCAGCCCTCCCTGTCAACTACATCACTGCCTACATGATGCTGTTTGACTTTGGCAACCTGCGACCCAACCAGAGTGTCCTCATCCATGCTGCTGCAGGTACCAGCCTATGAATGACACATGCACATAGGGAGCACACAGGCCTCTTGAAATCATGTATTTGAAATGATGATATCATTCAGTACAAACTGAGGGATAATAAATTCACCATGGCTTTTGATATTGGTGAGTTCTGTTAAAGGGAAATACAAATAAATATTGTAATCTTAAGTGACAACCACAGTTAATCAGTTTATCTCAGCATGCAGCAGTCCTGTGACTGCACTGAACTCGGCTTGTAGTTAGCAGCCACAAAACTGGATTTAGTCATGCTACGAAAATGAATTTTGTAGGGAAAACACCCTTTTATGTTTTCCATGCTGGACTCATTCCTTCTCTGTGCCTCCTGTTTATACATTTTTTGTCTACATGACTTATGGTTCTTGGAGAAGGTCCCACTCTTCATTAGTGTGAGATATGGCTCAGTGTTTTTCTCTCACCAGGACTGCACTAATGCTAGCACACCTGCCACCTGGGCTGTGAGGTCAAAGTTCAAAGTGAGTGGGTGGGAGAAAGATGGGGACTGGGGGAGAAAAGGCACCTGTTTTGGGGTGGGATGCATTGAGCCTAAGAGCATTTGATTTTGCTGTGTTTATACTGTCAAGCCAGCTGGAGAGAACAGAAGAGCATTTGCCAAAAGAAATTGTTCCCTCTGCTATCTTTTCTCATGCACGGGACATAGAAAGGGATCTTCTGCATTTGAGACAGTCAGTGGGTGTAAATGGATCAGCATGTAATGAAACCTGGCCTTACTCTCGCTGGAGACAAAAAATGACAAAGAGCTCTGGGAACTTGCCAATGCAGGTGCCTGTATCCCTTGACATTAGCGGTGAAAATTAATGGATTTGTAAAAGTTTGTCATTTGCACACAGCTGAGAAATTGGTAACAGGCTCATAGCTGTGGGACTGGTGGTCTAGAGAGGAATCCCAAATGTTTGCCTTCATCACATCATCCCGTATCACCCTTGTGAACACATGTTGCAAAAGGTTTCTGTGCACAATATATTTGCTATAGGAGGAATGCTGTGGAAATATGGTTTCAAGATATGTTTTCCCTGCTGGTTTAGTTGAGGCAGCACCTCTTGTTTCTCAGGGCAGCCTGCCAGTCTTTGCTCGCCAGCTGTCTGGACATCAGCATTGTAAAAGCACATTGCAGAGGCTGTGACAAAAAAAAATAAATAAATAAATAACATTTTGCTGAGCAGTCACGCCTGGATTCTTTCTATGTGTAAACAATTATCATACAGGATGCTTTTCAACACATGCTTTAGTGACACTTCCAGCTTTGTTGTTGATGGCAGCGGTGCCTTTTATGAATCAGATCTAAGAGATTGGCTTCGTCTTCCTGCATTGTGGGACTGCATGGCTCACACGGTGCTAGATTCTGTGAGTATCAGGAGGATGTTCCACCCAGGAGTCTGTCAAAATTGTTCCTGATGTTCACTGATTAGACAGATCAAAGGTATCTGCTGTGACAGGGCTAGAAAAGGCTGTCCTTTCAAGTCTGATATGTTTTAATAATATAAAGGAAATTACAGGCAACCTTTATTACTAAATGTATTCTGTCACATATGTTGAAGTCTTTTATCAATCAAAAATAGAACAAATTTACAGGTATAAGCCTGTTAAATGTATAATTTAATCATTTTGTTTTTATATAATTACTTATATTTTGTGTAACACTATGAACTTTTTCTAGGAAAGCAATTAAGTTGTTTTTTTCTTCTTTTTTCTTTCAATTAACAGTCTAGGATGAATTAGTTCATAGCAACTGGAAACAAACTTTTAGATGTAGCTCTACAACAATATAATGACCTTATAACAATCTTATTTGGCTGAAAATATTGCAATACAGTTATGAATGTCTTTCATTAATAATATCGACCAGACGTATAATTTGCAGAATTTCTTTGGAAAAGATAACCGTTTTCAACATTGCTGTTTTTTACCCTTTAAACTCAAAGGCAGGTTTCCTCACCAAGTGTTTTGAAGCTGCTGATCTAAAGTAATAACCATCAATAATAGTACTCTTATTCTTAAATGTACTTAGAAGTTATGTCAGACTATTCATTTGACTTTCATGTATCACATGATGATTTGAAACACCACAACTATTTCCACAGTTAAAATTCCACAAATCATAGTTTTGGTATCAAAGCTTTCCAAGAATGTGTCTCTCTTTTCCATGTATTTTAAAATCATGATAGTTAAAATGCATCTTTTGTAATGTTGCAAAAGCAAAATAACAAATAAACACAAGAATTTTGTTATAATTTATCCCTGTCCATGACTTTAGCAAGCTCCCTGTTTAGCCATAAAGATTTTACTTAAGTGGTAAAAAATTTTATTTCACCTTATGAGACTCAAGACTTAACAGCTTTTTTATTTCTAAGTTGTATATGCAGCTAAAAAAAAGCAGTGAGTTTATGTGTCTGACGTGCCTGAACATAGACTGCATTCCTTCGATTTGTGTTTATGTTGCGTAAAGATAAAATAGTAAGTATGTACATGAGATTAAATAAAAGGAGGTACAGAAGACAGTCAGGTATTTACCCCTGGTTGTAAGGTTAGGTGATTATTATGATTTAAAGGAGTTTCACTTTCACTGAAGCCTTTGATCAGCAACTTTTTATCACAGCAGCCCCAGACTCTGATTGATGCTCTTTTTCAGCTTTCTAGTAAATGCTTGAAGGATTCATCCTGCCTCTGCTGTCGTTTTTGTTTTTTGTGCAGATTAAGCAAAAAGATAGACATTGCTAAACATTTTTTTTCTTGTCAGCTGTATTTTGTTATCCTACAAAAAATCCACGTTTTTTTTTTCTTTATTTAATGCTAAGCTAAGCTAACTAGCCACAGGTTTCAGCTACATACTTGTCTTCTCTTCAAACTTAAGGTAATTGTTTAGCAAAATAGAGTGTCAGGTAAAACTGGGGTAAAAAATTAACAGGACAAACAAGAACTTTGCCACTGGTCACATTTACTCTAGGCCGATAATGTAAAAGCTTGACACAGCAAATATCCTGTTGAGCTTTGTAGTGAAGGTTTAATGTGTAGTCATTTTGTCTTGGTCCTCCATTGTTCCATGTTTACAGGTAATGTCACATCAACTTAAAGAGCATCCTTTCCACAAAAGTATGGTGACCTTTACCCATCAGAATCAGGTGACCAGTTCAGAATGTTTGACTGGTGTTAGTGTGTACGTGTGTGTGTATGTAAGCTCTGGTGAATAATCCTCAGCTGCCTCTCTCGTGGCTTCACTCCTGGTCCTTTTCTCCAAACAATAGCTTGTTGTATTTCCTCCCATCGTGCCTCTCCTCTACACCACACCGCACATCTGCATCCTCAGTTGTCCACCTCCCCCTCCAGCCCTCTGCAACCTCCTCTCCCTCTGTGTGACCCTGCCCTATCCGTGCGGTAGTTCTCGTCATCGGGGAACGTGTACATATTTCCCCTTTTGTTTTTCCCAGAGGGCTTGTGTGGAGAGGGAAGCTCTACAACGTTTGGATGTATCTTGGGGGTCTTCCATTCCAACTGCCCTTCCTCTGCCCTCTCCCTGAACTGGTCATAATGTTTATGAACCCCAGCCAGCCAAGCAGCGGACACACCCACACTTCACATTCCTGCATACATGTGGGGCTCTGCTGCTTACAGTGATGACGTTTACTTCTGTTTTATTTATTAGCTCTGGAGTGTCCAGCGTCAAGTGTCATGCATTGTGTTGCAGATGTGGAATGCATAATATGATTTGGTGGTGCTGTAGGAACATAAGTCCCCTTCAGGTCAAGACTCTGACATTTTGGCACCAACATTGCCAGAATTGAAACTCCCAAACTATAAAAACCCTACATTTACTATTAACACTGCTTTGGTTTGCCATATAACACATGTTAACAATCATCTGCTCTCATAAAGCTTCACAGTGGTTTGTTTGAGGATTATAAATTAGATTTCATTCTTCCCACCAGAAAGTTATAGATTCTTCTATGCTTCTATTGCTTCTTCTTCCTGAAGTATCTTTGTATAGGATTGAGTTACACCAGCTTAAAGTGGGGATTAGCTGGCAAGACTTGAAGTAAGAGACTCCCAGCTGCCACATGTGGGTGAAATCCCAACAATGAGAGTGAAGGTGTGGCAGCATTTACAGCTAAAGAGTTAAAACCTTGTCAAAAGTCATCTGCAAAGTGTGTCAACTGGTCCTAAAGTAATTTCCATTTTTGTGTATCCCCATTTTAGAGTTGTCTTTTACCCTGCAACGTTTAACATCATGATAATACTCACTTCTCTTTTCAAAACACAGATTCTTCATTTGACTAAAACTGGCTAAGCAACAGTTTTAAGCTCATGTGGGAGATTTCTTGCCTTTAATACTTCCTGTGAAGCTTAATGGAAAGAGCAGATCACATTTTTAACTCAGTTATCATATTTTGTGCTTCTTTGGAAGCCTTCCAGCTATTAATTACATTTTTCAAGCGGAACATGAAAACAGCTTAAACTTGTTGAACGTAGATGTCCAAGAAAGATCTGCTTGCTCTGTTTTCAGAAAAGGTGTATGTTTTTATACAGTATATACATGCAACATTTTTACTGTAAATTATCTCTAAACGCCTGTACCAAGTGAAACAGGTGGCTGGATCTCTTGGGCGTGCTGAATGAGATTCCCATCCTGGTGGAGATCTTCATGACTGCTGTTAAACCTGCAGGCAGGCCCTCTGGCGTGATTGTCTTCACATTTGTTTGCAAAAGTGATGGAAAATATATGCATAAAAAATTTAGCAAGAAATTGGGTTTTGTGCTTGTATGATTGCAGGAAACATTTGAGGTATAAGGACAAACGTAAAACTTTATTTTCTCTGTGTCTTACTTCTCCTTGGACTTCCACCTAGGTTATTGTGCTCATTTATTATTTAGTCTTTTGGATTTTAAGCATTAGCACATGTAGGCTTTTTTTTTAAAAAACATGCTAAAAGTCTTTGCTCAGAGAATCATTTCTTTTCCACCCAGTCTGACTGCTCAAGAGGTCTTACCCTAGTTTAAAGAAAGCTAATTCTCTCTGACCACTGAGCAGGAGTCTGGGCTGCGTGGTTGAACCGTCTCTGCGTTCCCCAGGCCTTCCATTGCCGGCAGCAGATCAGCTGCACTGATAGAAGGAAACTAGGGCAACCTCCAACCTTACCCGCCAATCACATCACTTGTTTATTCTCTCACGGCTGCTGCCGTTGACAAATGACCCCGTCTACCCCCCATTCCCAGCCACCACATGCAGGCGCAGGTGTATGTGGAGCCTTGGTTAGGACACCTGTTTGTGTGTCTGTGAAGCTTGCAGAAGCTTCTTTTTCTGGTTTATGATAGGAAAGCGTTTTGTATGTATGTGTGTGTTTATGCATGTAGTTGCACATCATGTTATCAGCATATTGTGGTTTTTATTTGTGTTTAGTACTCTGAGGATCTTTACTCAGGAAATCACATTTACTTCCTTCACACAGGAGCAAATTAACACACCCAGTAACTACAAATGAGCTTCCTCTATGAAATCCTCCATCAAAGAGAGCACAATAACATGCTCTTTAAGGCCTGAGTGTGTATGCATGGATGCACACACTTGCACATGACATTCTGTCATCCCAGAAAAACAAAAAAGTTACATAATGCAGAGTGATACCTCAAGAGTTTAGCCAACCACAACTCCTCTCATTGTTACAGGACTCATATCTGAGCTTTAAAAAGTAGCAATAAAATAATTTGCTTGTTGTAGATGTTGTAACATTGCCTCAGTAAGTCTGGGTAAAAAGAGATGCTTGGTTTCATGTTTGCATTTCTTTCTGTCTGCCACCACCACAAGCTACACTGTAATGATAGGGATAGAGTCCTTGAGGAAATGTGCAAATATGTGAAAGAAATTGCAGGAAAAATAGAAAAAGAAAAAAAAAAAACACAAAGCTCAGAGACAAGGGACCAGTTATCTTCATATGTTGACAATAACCATATGGCCATCATCCATCCCCTAGCTAACACCTGAGATCATACTCTGGCTCATGCAGTTGTGATGTGAGATTATGTTTTTTAGGCTATTAAAACAGCTAGAGATGAAACTTTTAAAGTTGATTGACAGACGTTTTAATACATGGTATCCATTGCTGATGTCCCCACCCACTCTGCTGTTGAACTTTGTGTGTGGAGCTGTAATAGTGGCCTCAGTGTCAGTCTGGATTCCACTGTGTTTTGGGGAAAATTCCTTTTCACTCCTAACAACCATGTTATGGCAGCCAAGTGCAATTTGTGCCAAAATGCGAGAATGTAAGGATTCAGGAAAAGACAAAACCCTGCTGTGTGTCCAGTTTCCCTGAGGAGAGAGAGAAGCAGAACAGACAGGAGGATGTTTTTGGCATATCTTTATTTCCATGTGTAAACAATTCAATTGAATCTAGAGGAGAACAAATGCAATTAGTTGCAAGAATTTGCTTAAGCTGCTTTTTCTTCACTAAGTATTTGTGACTGGTCTGAAGTCACACTTTCCCAAGAGTGATCATTCTATTATAAAGAAGCAGACATACTGGGAGAAAATATAAATCAGGTAACCAAGGATTCACAGGACCTAAAGGTTAATATTTTAATCTTTGCATATTTGTGCAGATTAGCAGATACCAGCAGCCAATCGGGACTTCAGCCCCACTCCTCTCTCCTTTGTGATCTGTGTATATATGGATGTGTACGTGTGTGTGCAAGAGAGAGAAAGCGATCTGATGTGGGGTGCGGTAAAGGGTTCTTGGCACCACAAGGAGGTCTTGTGATGGGAGATCAGGAGTTTGTTCTCATGGGAATCTGAAACAGGTACCTTTTTCTGTTAGACTGAGAACAAATTTATACTGTCTAATAGCATGCATGATGATATAATGAATTTTCAGCATTTTATTTTCTTATTAATAGGTGCATCATCCCATTGGACCCTTTGGAACAAATGTATGTGAGGGTTGCTATATTTAACATAGTTGTTTACTAAAACAGCATTTAAACCTCTCGGTCAGACAGTGCATAGATTTCTCATTTCTACTGTCTTCACCTCATCAACTGTTCGGACATTTATGTATAACTTGTGCATTAAAAGCAAACAGTTGTATTTTTGCTTTTGGTGTTTGTTTATATGTAAAAAAAAATACATGCAAGTTTGTGATTAATAAAAAATTGGTCTTTTATTTGACCTATTTTCTTTTTTAAAAACAAAGTAATAACATGTGCTCACCTGCAGCTTGTTATCCAGTGCTTGATGGCCTTTAAGAGGAAGAAATCCAGTCTGTAAAATATAAAGTAATGGCAAACTTGCAATTGTTACCAAATAACTCTCATTTACATGGCAATAGGAAGAGCAGTCAATGAAACAAAATGGCTCCCTTTGCTCAGTCATAGCTGGTAATTTGGCTGAGGTTACCTTGGCAACCCAAACTTGGTTTCTCACTGAGAACAAAGAGAAATGGTTTCTGTTGTAACACAGCCACGACAGCACCCACATCCAACAGCAACAGCCTTGATTTTGATTTTTCATCACTTTTGCTCTCAGTGTCAGCGGGGGTGTTTATAGTAATGCCGAGTAATGGCCTGTTTGTCTCACAGGGACTCAAGCTGTCAGATCAACACCACAGCACAGAAAGCAGTTGAATCCCCTTCTCGTTCTTTTTCTTCTTTTTTTTTTTTTAACTGATAAAAATGCTTTTTTTTTTCTCCTGTTGAGTGATTCCTACACAGCGATAACTTGAATTTGACTTAATCTTATTATTTTTCAGACAACTGTCAGTGCTGTTTTTCTGCCTTACTGTGATGGTGCTGCTACAGAGAGAAACCCCCTTGATGATATTGAGGAAATTGTGCCATTAGACAGGTTCAGTGGTTCAGAAAAAATTTCATGTTAGGTAAAGGGACTGCAGGTGCACCAGTATGATCCGATGCACAACACACTCTTTCTGCAAAACGAGCCAAGATGATATTATATATAGAATATAGAGAAAGCAATGCAACCCAAAGCCTGTTGCAAAACATGACTGTTAGGTTTGCTTGCTCACAACACGTAAAAATAATAACATATCAGCAGATATTGATTCCATAGATTAAAAATGTCCCATTTGGCCACTTCCATCTTCCTGCCTCAATGATTTTAACTTGGTGTGCATTCAACATCGTTTAGGCATGTAAGCAAGCAAATCATGCATTTACTTCAAACCTCTCAGGCAGCCCAGCTATGTCATTAAAAATAAATATTATTTCAGTGCACATGTTGCTTTGTGTTTCTTTATTCTCTGCCATCAGATAAGATGTACTCTTTACTTGGTCAAGCATGAGTGACCTTTATGGATGCCTTTCAGCTCCAGCCCTCAAGTCAGCCTCAATTTTAAACAAGCCACTGCTTATCAGTAACCTATTACTTCTTCCTCTGGCTCCCTTAGCAAACACTAGCTGAAGCTTTTGCCACCACTTTATACATGTGTTCAAACACAGAAATTTTAAACTTGTAGCTTATTTATGTTTTGCAGTTTATGACATGGCTTCATACAACAACATATATGTTCTTTAAAATGGAACCAAAAGAATTGGATGTGTGACAATAGCTACTTTCTCCAGAGCTAGATATGTGTGTCTGTGCATCTGTGTGTAGGATTCTATTCTCCTCAGGCTGGCTGGGGTAATATGATTGTGTTTAATGTGCTCCTGACATACCCCTGAGCAAAACACATCCACCGTGTTATTGACTTGCTTGTTTGGAACAATAAATAATGCAAACCACATTTACCTACTGTTGAAAATATGTCATGTGGGAATTCCTGTCAAGCTGCATTTTGTGTAGATCTTGATGCCTATGACTTTATCCAAATAGGTTTAAATCCTCATCAATACTGTTACTTGTTGTTATTACAAAGCATATCCTTTACTTAAATTTTCCACATGTTAACACTTCTCTCTTTCGTTAAGGTGGTGTGGGCATTGCAGCCACTCAGCTGTGCAAGACAGTGAAAGATGTGACTGTGTTCGGCACTGCATCAGCCAGCAAACATGAGACCATCAGCCAGGGTGGAGTCACGCACACCATTGACTATCGCACCAAGGACTATGTGGAGGAAGTCCGTAAGATCAGTCCAAAAGGTCAGAAAAATAAGTTATCTTCAATGATAAAATTATCTAAATTTGGATTTTGTTTTGTCCACAGGTACTTGTGACTGTAAATACAACTAGAGAAAGGGAAATAATATAAGTACAGTTTGTTGCAATGTTCATGCCGTTCAGAGAAATTGGTTCATAAGGCTAATAGTGCAGATCAATAAATCCCCATTGGCACAAAGCAATACTGCATGGCTGCAGACATACAGATGATGCATTAGCATTGGTTCTTTGCAGAGTTAGTTGCAGTTTGCAGCACATCCTGACAAATTCATTTATAAAACAACAAATTTTCACGACAGCGAACCACCAGAAATAATGGAGCCACAGAGTTTTGTCTAGATAGGCTCTCTTCTAAGTGTGCAAGAAGGAGGTTTTTCAACTAAATGAAACAATGTCAAGTTCCTCTTTTGTTTTTTGTTTATTTTTTTCCTTTTTTCCATGACAGTGTTGGTATGCTGGAGGCTCATTTCATAGTCCCCTCTTCAACTTGTCTCTATCCTTTATAGAATGGGGTAAGACAGACAGACATTACAGAGACAGATAGGTTGAAAGCAAGAACTGACACTTCAGACTGAATGTATCTAATTAGAAGCCTGGATCAATGTCCAACCCTGCTCACTACCAGTCCCTTTATCTTTGGCTTCCTGTCAGTTCATATGTGCCATGGTGAAGACAGAATCCTGCTGTGAACCTTGTACAATCAATAGAACCAGGGTTCAACTAAGCAAGGAGGGGTAGCCCAATTTAAGTAGCTCCCTCTCACACAAAGACACATCATTAAAGCTGAGCCCACATGGCTGGACATTAATAAGCCACACAGAAACCTTCATAGTATGCTTGCTTTGCTTTACCATCTGTTCAAATGTTGGTTTGTTATACTGAAATGACAACAGTATACAGACATTTTACCCCTCTTGTCCTATTAGTGACAAGAATGGGGGGGGAACATAAAGCAAGAAGGGTCTTACTTTCCTCTTGTCCTCCTTTATTGGCTCCTTTTCGTGTAAACATAGCGACTTGGCTACACTTGCTGCTCCTAGTGAACTCTGGCATGAGAAGACTTGGCAGGCTGCTCCCTCTGAAATCACACTAGTGATAACTGCCTCCTCCTCTCTCCTCTGCTTCAGGGCTGGACATAATTCTGGACCCTCTTGGAGGATCAGACACTCATAAAGCCTACAACCTGCTGAAGCCTATGGGCAAACTTATTACCTATGGTAAGTACAAATGCAAAGACATTAATAGAATAAGAATAAATAACTCTTAGCATACAATTAAGCTTAAATTAAGATTTTATATGATATAAAACATGCATGTTAGATTAATTGGTGACTCTAAATTATCCCTAGGAATGAGTGTGTGTGTGAATGGTTGTTTGTCCCTATCTATGTTGGCCCTGCGATGGACTGGTGACCTGTCCAGGGCGTACCCTGCCTCTCACCTGATACAATGCTGGGATAGGCTCCAGCTTACCCGCAACCCGTAATGGATTAAGCGGTACAGATAATGAAGGAATGAATGATATAAAACAGCCATCCATGTTTAGACGATCCGCCTAGAAGAATAGTTTGCAGTATTCCTCAGCTTTAAACTTATCAGAAAATATGAAAATATTTTGTAGTGCTGCACAATATGATGGCCCATTATCCCAAACCCCCAAGCATTCCTTCCTGGATCACATTAGCTACATATTAAAATTATCAGACAAGGATTTTAACATACTTGTCATTTTTTTATGTTGCACCAAGTTACTGCAAAACATTACATTTTGTTTTTTTCATTAGCAACTGGGAAACAATTTGAGCTACCACAAAATTTGTAAGAAGACTGTAGTTAGAATAGAATAGAATAGACGTCATTCAATACTTGTAAGTTTGACTCTTGCTGCAGAGTTATACTGCTTCTTGGTGGGTAGACTGGCCTCTCTGTAGAGGCCCATGTCCTCAGTGTGCTGTGTATCGTCCGTGGGAAGCCCTTTACTCTCTCTCTATTACAATGCCCATCTGGATACATACAGTGGGCGGAGTCGGCATCCGTGGAGAACAGGGCCTTGCCTTTGCATGTTGCTCAGAAACCTACAGCCCAGCATGGTGCCCTCCACCCTCACCCTTTCACCCTCTCTGGTCCTTCTGTGCTGGCTGCTTCTCTTCCAGCTTTTCAGAAGTAGGCATGATGAAACAATAGGCGTTCTATCCACAAGAAACCTGGAATGTGTCTGAATGTAGCAGGCCGGGTCTCTCTGTTCTCTCAGAGCTTGCTTTGTGTCCCCAGTTTCCCCTGAGAGAGATTGAGAGCATAAACAGCTATGTGAACACAAGAGAAGAGGGATTGGAAGGGGATGTGGTGACAGTGACGGCTGATGTGCTAAAAAGGTTTTAGGCTGAAAGAATAGGTGAGAGTGTGAGACTACAGGGAGGCAGGGGTGGGACAAAAAGAACAAGAGCTGCTTCACACACCTTCATGTAGACATGTAATTTTTTTTTTTTTTATGAATAAACATGTAGGTAATAAAAGGTCTTAAAATGCATTGACCTGAATATTAATCTGACGTCAAGAATCTTTTGATCTTCCTTCCCATCAGGTGCAGCTAACATGCTGGCAGGCCAAAGGAAGAACCTGCTTGCCGTGGCCAAAAACTGGTACCACCAGTTCTCCATCCACACACTCAGTTTGATCCAAGGGAACAAGTCTGTGTGCGGCTTTCACCTAGGTTACCTGGACGGGGAGACGGAGCTCATCACCCAGGCCATGAGTATCATTCTGGATCTGTACAAGGAGGGCAAAATCAAACCCCGCATCGACTCCACTTGGCATCTTGAGCAGGTTAGTGTTCTGTTTTGCCATTTACACCAGGAATTATCATTTGTCTCTTACAGAGGCACCAGATCCCTTTTAGTAGCTGACATTAGTTTGAATAATATTTCACATACTAGTTCAACAGAGTTTAAGTCATTACATTTTGTCGAGTGTAATAACGTCAGAAACCAGGTGTAGGTGGGATAAGCCTTGTTCTGGCTCTGACTGGCTGATTTCACCTAGGTAAGGATTTATCTGGCCCTTTGCACAGATTTTTTTTTTTTTAATTTACATTTTCAACAAATGTCAACAAAACTTGTTTATTTATTTTTTATAAGTTTGCTTTAAGATCCTTATTGAACCTATTTGATTTAGGTGCTTTTAGATTTGTCTTGCATGAAAAACATGTGGCCAAATCATTTAAAGAGAAAAACAGACTTATTTTATAGCCCTGCATGTGTGTAGAATTAGCATCCATTCAAATATTCTCTTTAACATCAGATTAAACCTGATCAGACTCTTATTGCAGACCAATCAGAGTAGACTGCATAATGGGTTGGAAACAGACAGACTCCATTGGTCTTTTTTGTACAAGATATTAGAAATTGGCATTGGCAACAACCACTTTGCTGTTTCATAGAACTTCCCCAATAAACAGAACCTTTTTATTTACGTCTACTTTATGTCTGATTTTGCCAGATGTCTTAAACTGGACAAGAATGACTAAAACGAGGATGCAGGGATCCCTGACTAATATGAATATGAGACAAGGGTGTAAAGTGTGATGTACATGTTTTTCAAACTATGTGCTTAACAGTTGAAACAATATGGTAAATGCAGTGTACTTATATAACGCTTTTCTAGTCATATGTTGACCATTCAAGCACCTGTACTCTACAAGTCACATTCACCCGGAGACTCACTTCTATTGTTATATACCAAGTACATTTCATCTATCACACACATTCATACCAAGAGGCAACGTTGGGTTCAGTGTCTTGCCCAAGGACTCTTAGGCATGTAGTCAGGGGAAGCCTGGAATCGATCCACCGACTTTCCGGTTGGTAGATGACTAGTATGACTAAATCCATCACTGTGCACCTTTCTTTGAATGATCAGATTATTCAATGTGACTCATTTGTATTTACACCAAAATTGTGTTAATCTTTACATCTGTCAAATGCTTACAACCCAGTCACCTGGAAAATATATAATTGCCAGGTGTGTTTGCGTCTGTGTTTGTTTGGTGGTGGGATATGCAGCAGTTGGGCGTGGCCCTGAGGTTCACATTTAACAAGCAAGTGTGTCCACAAAAAAGCACTGTCTCTTGCAGCATAACTCACTCAGTCCGACAGACTCAGATTGTTACTGATAAAATGAACACTGCTAACAGATATGAATAAAGCAAGTGTGAAAAACACAGATAGAAAGGGAGTGCCGGGCTGACATCTCCTGTTTTCAGAGTCAGAGCTGGTCAGTATTTTGGCCGTGTGACTGTGGCCAGAGAGAAGCACCCGCTGTCTTACTTCGCCATCTGACACTCTTTCACTGTCTCACCATCTGTCTGCTCTTTTTTTTCTGTCTTTAGGTTATTGAGTCCATCTCTGTCTCTCTATCTTGCTTTATTTTCTCTTGCTCCCTCCTTACAGTGTATCTTCTTTGCTCTTTCTCTCTTGTTGCTATGGTGACATCCTTTAGTCAGCGTGTGCTTCTGTCTCAGGGAGGGGCCCTGATGTATGAGAAAGAAACATGGAAGGAGTATGGAGATAAAGAGGAGGCATGAAGGTGGATGTCAGTCTGTCTTGAGCAGTTTATGATGTAAAGTTTTATGGTTAATGTCTTCAAATGCTGATGCTTCTGCTTGTGGTATACTATCAAAATGAAAAAGCTGCTAGGGAGTAGTGGATCGATTATTATGACCTGAGAACAAATGCCACGCCCTGACCCCATTCATCATAACCCTTCCCCCTTCTGTCAGTCTAGCTGTTGCTCTTAAAATCAATAAACCTACTTAATCATTGATTGGAAATTAGCATGACTGTTTGCAAATGTATCTTCTAAATCTGCAGAGATATGCAAGAGGATAATAATGTTCATGGCAGTAGCCACAAATAGCACAATCTTCTCCAAGATGCTTGGGAGCCAGGAAGGTTGTCAGATCTCAGAGTGGAGGGTGGATGTGGGTGGAGTTGACAAAAGAGCGTCAACCACTCTCACTTTGACTTTCATTCACATTGAAGATGATTCTTATAATTCCTGGACTCACCCCTCCCTTGCTTGCAGTGCCTGTTCTTCATCAGAGGGATACCAGTTGCTCCCTCGCCCCCTTCTCTTCACCTCCCTCCACTTCCAACTCCCACACTCCCCCTCTTTACCACGTGTCTGAGTCGTCATAGCCACGTTTCAGCCAGGCTTTATGTTGCTAGGAGATGGCCCTGTTGCCGTGGCACTGGTTGTTAGGTGGTCTGCCTGCCTCTCACAAATAGGGGGATTGGGAGGGGGAGGGGGGATGTGATGGAGACTGGAACAGACAGTGGACAGAGCTCAGTGGTCAAGAGGAGGGTGGGGCAGTTCTTGGCTGGGATCCTCCACTCATCATTATGACGGAGGCACTTGCCTGATCCATTACTGTGTAGGGGTTTGAGGGAGTGTCATTATAACAGAGTCTGTTCCATAAGTGAAATATTTAGTTGGGATGTCTAGAAAAAACTTTGAATTTGGACAGAAATATTCTGTAAGAAACACCAGATTCTTTTTTTTCTTTTTACATTCTTGCACAATAAGTATTATATTTGTTGTGGTGGCTCACTTGAAGTAAGAGATTCACATTTTCCAGCACTTGCATGCCAACCTGTCACATGTTGGTCACTGTGGTCCTGCTATTCTAGAAGTTTATGTATTACTTATCAGCTTTTTAAAATGTTTTTCCTCTACAACAGAAAGATTTTCATCATTTACTTAATGACATTGCCATTAAAAACCAATTTGCATGATACCTGACTAGTATCTTGTTTGGCAGCCTAAACATAGAATAATAAACTGCCTCACATCCTCCTTACCAGATGTAATTGTGTCATGTTCTGCATGCAACATCATTCTCCACCCCACAAAAATCAAGCACACGCGTCCAGCAGGGGCTGCAACATATGAGAACAGTTTGGAGAAAGCTAGTTAGTTTTCAATCTAAAAACACCCTGTACAGACTCCTGATTGTAAATCAAATCAGTGCATCAAAGCAACCAAAGGATTCAGGCATAAAATCAAACGATTTTAACTTTGGATAATGAGACAATTGAGAATGAAAACAAGGTGTTATTTAACAACATAAAATACTTCACAATACTTGAAAATGAACTGCGGGTTTTTGGGGAATAAAAGGTGGCAAAGATTTTAAGATGTATGATATGTGATTTCACCCAACGAAACGTGACCAGTACAGCCAGGTAGTTAAAGGCATTGGAGATATAATAGGTTGTTTCAGTCAGAAGGTGGCTGCATGTGTTGCACCAATCAGAGCACTAACAGAACTTGTGCTCCACTCTGTCATTTAGTTTCCAGGAAAGATTTTAACATCTGTTTCATTTCTGTCCCTTACTTAAAATGCACATTTTAATGTAGAGGTGTTAGACTTTCAAGAGGATTCACATTTCTGGCAGTGTGTGGACATTGAAAAAAATGATGGGGAAGCACAAACAAGATTTATGTCTCATTTGCTGGCTTTATGTGTTTTTCTCTCTGTTTGTTTAGTCATCTTTCACCACTTTTTACTTGCTGTGTACTGCAACAACAATTTCATTTCCCCTGAAAGAGTATTAAATCCTCATTTATACAAATATGATATCTCATATACTGCTTATTAAAATTATATTTGAAGACAAGCCTGGAAGATTTGTTTCTAGGCTGTGGTATTTAAAGGGGAAATTACAGGCACAGAGTACAGCGAAACAGATATTGCTGTGAAATTGTGTTGTCGGAGAAGAAGCTGGCTTCTGCTTCTCACCCTCGACAGCTATTTCTCAATGACAGATTTCTTTAACAGCTTCCTTACACCCTTCTCACATTTACTCTTCCATCTTGCCTTCTGTTAATGTCTTTTTCTGTCTCTCCTCCAGGTTGGGGACGCCATGAGAAAGATGCAGGAGAGGAACAACATCGGCAAAGTGATCCTCACCACAGAGCCAATGCCAGAGGAAGAAAAGAAGGAGGAGACCAAGAAGGAGGACAAGAAAGAAGACAAGAAGAAGGACGACAAGAAAAAGGATGACAAGAAGAAGGACGATGGAAAGAAGGAGGAGAAGAAGGATGACAAGAAGAAAGAGGAGGCTAAGAAGGAGGAGAAGAAAGAGGAGGAGAAGAAGGAAGAGGCAAAGAAGGAGGAGAAGTGAGAGGGATGTATGATGGATAGTCAAGCAGATCAACAGGGAGTTCGTGTCCTGGGAGCAAGGGGTGTGTTGGGGATAAGTATGGGGGTGGGGTGTTAGCAAAGCTGAGAAGGAGTTGGGATAGATTTGAAAATGATCACACTATTCTCAGTCTTTCACCTCGGGTCCACAGTGATTATTCAGGCCTGGATTGTCTCACCTCCCTTTGCCCTCCTGTTTCTTGCTTTTGTCTAAGCAAAATTCCAGTCTTGCAAACTCCTGACATGCTCCAATCTCATCTCCCACCCTTTCTCTGTCTGAGTATTAAACATTTTTATCCTATTGGTAATCATAGAAACAAGAGAGCAATGGAGGATGGTGGGTATGGTCCAGGCCTGGGGCAAATTACTGTCTCCTTGACAACCTTAATCCCCGCTCGCACTTCGGCTTCACCCTCGACCCCCGTGCCCCTCAGCACCTCAACTCCCACTGTGCTAAATTGTTCTGCTCTGACTTCCACCTGCCACCTCCACTTCCCCCTCACTGTGCTGAGTTCCCCCCTTCCCCCACCCCCCCTCTTACACACACATCCCACACCATCACCCAAGGCACCCATGAGCTGGACCCATAGACAGGCAAAAAACCATAGGCAGAGAAACAAGAACCACACCCACCCACACGTTGCTCTCAGTGTCCAGCTTTTAGTTATGTCAGGAAAGATGAGTCAGAGTTCCCTCTGATTGGCTGATGCACCTCACCTCCTCAGGAGATATTCCCACTGTGGATTTGATGGTGCTGATGCTACAGGCCACAATAATGGTTATTTGGTTGATTGTAAAGCTTGCATTTTCACCAAATCTCAGTGATGTTCATACAGTGGCTGCCGTTTAGCACTTGCCTGAATATGAATTTCTCACATAATGAGCCTTTCTGTGCTGCGTTGAATAGGGCAGCAGAAATCATTGCTCTGCTTCCTTCTCCTTAGTTACAGATTTTCTAGCCGACCAACTGTTGGCAAGAAGTGCACAGTGCCAATTAAGAGAGAATTTGTTTCTGTTCAAACAAGCAACAAATACACACACAAACACACACTTGCTGAATGTGATGAAAGAGGTACTGTCATGCCGTGACAGTGAAGTATCCAAAGTGAGCAAGTTAAGAAGGTGAAAACGAGTTCTTTATTTTATTCCTCCCTGGTCCTCCTCCAGAGACCAGAACCATGGCATTCTGCTCCTTTCATAGCGACCACTCGCCTGTCGCTCACTCTGACCCAAGCAAAGAGAATTCAGCTGGAGCTGGTGTCCATATTTTGCCTCCCCACTCCACTTTCTCTCTCTCTTGCTCACTATCTCTCCCTCCTTTCTGTTTCCCTCTCTATGGTCGGCATAGCAACAGGCGTCAAGCTTGTCAGAGACAGCACTGTGGTCTGTTTCTCTGACTCCCTCTTGCTGCGTCCCTTTTCTGCTCTCCTAACTCTATTTGCCAACAGTCTGTACTTCAACAGGTGGAGAATGTATTAGGAATCTCAGATTAAAAAGAGAAGGTGATAAAGTTTTCCAGATTTTTAGTATTGCTCTCGAAAACTTTAACATTTACTGAACATTGACAATGTGTGCAAGTAGTATTATGGCTAACATAGTGCACTGATTATGGACGTTCTGAAAAGTGTCTAAATTTATTAATCTGATTTAAACATTAGACAAACCTGCCTGCCTCACTGCCTGTCTCTGGGTCCAGTATCACTGTTGGGACTCAGATGGTGACTAGTGACTTTGTAAAAAAAAACAAAAAAAACAAAAGTTTCAAACAAAAAAGAAAGAAAAAGAGAAAAAAAAAGGAAAAAATGTTGTTGTGTTAGCATGAGTGGCCTCCCTCGTGCGCTGTGTGTGGTGTGCCATTGTGTGTGAAGACGTGTGTGTCCTCAGGTCGTTTGTCAGGTTTTAAAAGCACCCACCCTACCTGCCCCTGCCACATTTCCACCTTACATTATTCAGCTACAGTACGATGTAGCTCCAAACTCACCCTTCCTCCTCTATCTCTCCCCTGTCTGATAAGAGGCCTGTGTTATGAGGACAGTTGGTATTAGTATTTTGCACTCTGCTCGCTGATCTTAATGCACTTGCAAGCATGGCAGTGGCACTCCAGTCCCATGCGGGCTTTGATTTTTCCTCCGTGTTTTGCAGCCTGTTTCCCATCATCCAGTCCCAGTGTATGAGCTGAAGCAGCACAGGTGGCACACGCACTCATTTTCAGCTTGCCAGTCCCTACTCTGGCCAAGTTCTCTTGGGTGGCAGCTAAAATCAAAGCATTCATCCATCCTCGACTGTGGGAAGTAAAATGTGGAGTGGGTTGATCTGGTCTGGAGTGCGACCACCATGCTGGTGTGGGGAGTGATTGTGTCCTGTCAGCCTCTGGTTAGTGTTCTGTTCAAATCTGCTGGGCTCCCTTTGTGAACCTGTGGACGGTGCTTCTGTTCTGAGTGCCATGTGAGACACAAATGCTTCAGTAAAAGAAAAAAAAGAAAAATGTTTTACTATTTTATTTTGATTTACCTTTATATTTTCATTTGTTTGTTATGTTATCTAAGGGTTTAAAGTTCAAAGCTCATACAGTACACTTTATGTGGGGACCTGCCAACCTGCACTCCTTTTAAATGTGATAAAGTTTTTCTGTTGGTTTAAACCACGTGTGCCAAATTGTATGTATATTCCTCTGTCAATGCTTTGAATATTAACAGTGCATAAAAAACATATAAAGACAATTCTGCTTTTGGATGCTTTTCCATCAACCTTGAAGAGGAAAGAAAAAGCAAATGAGTTGACACAGTGTCACAGTTTTGTATCCCAAATGCTCATGGGTGCTGGCAGTTTTTCTTGCAGTTTACAAATAAGGGTTTCAGTTTTTAATGGGTTGCAGACCTGCACTGTGCCTCTCTCCTTGCACAAATTACCTCAAATCTGAGGCCCCTTCTTTGTATTTAACATTTTCACTGAGTTTTACCAGCTTTCGCATCATTGCGACCACAATCGGTTGATCCCTCATATGTGTAACTAGTAATAAGGAAGATGTTTATAAGGACTCAAAACTCCATTTAAATGTGTATACATTGACAAAATACTTCAATTTGCTTCCAATTCCAAAGCTTCATGGTATTCTTTTTTGTGTCCTTCTTTCAATATGTTTGTAGATGGTCCATATAACAAGTGAGGTAACAGATGTTCTCACACTGATGTGCAGGGATGCCAACACTGTAACACAGCTGAACAAAACCCCAACCTATTGGATGATCATAGCTCAGCCCTGGCCTGTCCCAGACACAACATTTCCGCTTTACAGCTGGTCTCAGTTCACTTAAGGATCGTTTGTCGTTTTTCTTTCCCCAGTTCTGCATCTGCAGAGGCTCTTGGTGAGTGCAGCAGTCTAGCAGCCAGCTAAATCTACTCTCCATATCAGGCCCCCCTTTCCCCTTCCCTCTGCATACGCATTCATAGAAAATAAAACACCACTTTGACATCTGGAATTTGCGATTGCATGCATTCATCTGCATGTGGAAAACAGATTAGAAGCTGTTTCTGCTCCTTCGTTTAGCATTTTCCCTTGGTTCTTTTGAGCTAATGCCTTTGAGATGAACTCAATCAGTGGGGCGGGTGCTTCATGTCTAGGGTTGGGGTCCAAGTGGATCTGTTGGTTACACTGAAGCCCACCCCTTCCTACTTTGGCATGCTGTCTGAAAGCTCTTCCACCATGGTGAAGCTGGATTGTTTGTCATCTTGAAATGATTTTCCAGTCATTTATGTTAGAGCAACTCAGAGATGCATAAGAGGAAAATAGTGTCACATAGTGAAAATAAGCAAGTGGTTATTTTCTTTGCCATTTCAAAATTGATAGTAGTAATTATTGTTCGACGTTTTAGGTCAGAAAAACACAATGAGTGTAGTATTTTCAACAGCTTCTCTTCGGTCTGTCTTCGCACGTAGCTGAAGTCCCTCACAGGCACCCACTGTTTTATGTTATTTCTTGAGCCATTCCAAATTTAACCATTTAACTCTGCAGTTACAAACACACACACGTAAACAATATGGTTCCACTGAGTTCGCCGTGCAAACTTTCACTCTAATTTTCTTTTACTTAATCTATGTTAACTGTTAAGAGGAGGATCTGTCAGGGATTTATTTCCCAGTTCAAAGACACACATTTCATTTCACAATGAGAACCCAAACAACCACATCTGCCTGCAGCTCTTGTTTCCTTAGCAGTCAATTTTAGCGTTAAGTAATGCAGAAGAATTGCAGAGATGCAAGGGCAGTACAACCTGCTGCAGTGTTACATCCCCAGTACCAGAATGCATGTGTAATCAAACAGAAAATAAGGCATGTGTGTCTTTAATTCACTGTTGGTTTCATAATGGTGGTGAAAGGGAGATTACCTGCCCACCGCCCCATGTGCCACCTAAGTCCCTGTTCTTGCCTTCAGCATGGGCACTTCCATGGTCTGCTAGCACATCCACGCGACATCTTAACCTATCTCTGGGAAAGCTTCAGAATCTTGCTTCACATCCACCTCTCTCCACACGTCCTGTTAAGAGCTCTGTCTCCAGTTCTGGAAATTTTCTACAAGGCATACCCAACAGGTTGATTTCTAGATCTCCTTCGCTCTGTCCGTCGTGTTGACTTTTTTTTTATTTTTTCACCCTGGTTGCAAACATACTTCTCATCTCGACTTTGTTTTTTAAACCCTTTGAATTGATGCTGCTTCTGTGCTTGACTCTGGGTTTACTGCGTGACGCCATGTTGTCCACATGGCCTTTAGAGCTTGTAATGCTTCAGTGTGTAATGTTACCATATGCCTTACATGTTTTCCAGGACTAATAAAAAAGCATAACAAACAAATATCAAGAAATGTGGTCTTTTATTTCTGAACCTGTTCGAAACCAAGAAGAGGCAGACAAGACTTGATCCATTTACTGTCCAATATTTTACCAATAACTGCCAGTTTTTCCAACACTGGATCATACAGAATGATACAAAATTTTTACAGTATTGTGCACGAAATGTTTTATTTTTAACTACATAAACTGAAATTGTAGAAAGAAATTTAGGAATGCTATATGATATACTGATGAGTCTGAAGTTGGACATATAAATGCATTTTGAAATGGAATATCCTTGTTAAAAACAGAATGGTAAGACAGGTAAAAATGACTAAAATCCACAGTATGTGAACTGATATCAGCTCCATCTTATTCTGCAGATGAATCATCAAACAGGCTTTCTATGAAACATAAAATTAACTTTAGATAAATCTCTAGTGCAAACAGCATCAAACCAGAAGATATAAAGTATATAAAAAGACAAGAATTTCTTCTCTGCAATGCATTATTTGTGAGACCTGGCTTCAATCCCAAAGGCACTCAAAACTTCGGACAAGCGCGTCAAGTACATTGAGTCCGGGTAACCTTTCCTGAAAGAAAGAAAAGAAGATGATTCAGTTCAGATCCCTAGACTAATATTTGTGACCTTTAATTCTGCAGCCTGGTACAACATTCAGCCTAGGTTCACTCACTGAGCTTTGCCTCCTTGCAAGCTGGTCTTGTGTGGAATACAGTCCCAGGTGACCCTGGCCTCTGTCTCTTTGCCTGTCACTGTGAAGGTGAGTCCCTGCCTGAAGGCTTTCTCCAGCCGGGGCAGCAGCTCCTTTGCCTTCTCACAATCAGGGAGGAAGGCCTCAAATGTTCCTCCTTGAAATGGTTTTCCAGGAGATGGATGGCCCTCCTGATAAGAGAAAACACATGCAAAAAGAAACCTTTTAGACATAATTCAGAAACTAAAAGCAATGTCAAATGCTAAAGCTAGTGTATATATAGTCCCTCAGCACAACGGCATCCAGGGCCAGAATTTGCAACTGAGATCACGTTTACTTTTAACAATAAACAAGCCCATACAGTCTGGTGTTTGCAAATCTCCGTGTATGAGAAACTGTAATAACTAAAAAAGAACAAATGCACTACTTTTGCATGTGCAGCACTACAAAGTAGCACATGTACTAAATCAATTCTAACATGTGTGAGTTAACTGCAAACTTAGTTTAAAAAAGTGCATTTCAGAAGAGAACAGACAGATAATTCATTTGCCTTTCCATGACTGTGTATTCATGAAAGGTCACACACATCTATAGCAGTTAAAACAAAAGAAAACTAAGCATCAGAAGCCAATTTTCTCTCATTTGCTGTCTCTTCAGGGGTTAAACCTTTAAGTCTTATCGTGATAGTGACAGAAAATTACACGCATTCTGCCTTTTTCATGTATTGTTTCTATAGATAGATTAGATTATGTAAAAAAAAAACAAGTTTCAATAAAAAACAAATGTAAAAAAAAAAATGATTATGACTTAAAATGAAATAAAGTGACATAAGGTAAGGTAAAAATAAGCACAAAAGTAAAGGAACATGTTAGAAATGCTTGCCATTTAGACTCCTGCATACTATCCACAGCACTATCTGTAGTGCTGTAGTGCCCCCCTCGCTCCACCTCTCCCCACTGTGATGTAAAGCAGTCAACTTTGGCAGGAAGGATTTTCCTGAGTCTGTCAGCAGAGTTAAAGAGTAACAGCAGCTTGCTGGTGCTGAACGTGTTTTGCCATCATTTTGGTGTAGTTCATCTTTGCAATCGTTTGTGTTTTTTACAATCGTACACATTGTGTAGATATTATTACCTCCAAGGTATTTGGCGGTCTGTCTGTTAGAAACATAACTCAGAAAATTACGGACCAATGTTGATTACATTTTCAGATAAATTCAGAAATGAAATAAGTGATTAGATTTTTCTTTTTTTTTGGGGGGGGGGGGGGGGGGTCTGACCCACACCCTTTTTTCTTCAAACCTTTTTTCTCAAAAAACAAATTTCTTTCAA
>JBAMHW010000023.1:21446703-21478264 GCA_037177495.1 Rhadinocentrus ornatus
CCCTCCCCCCCCCCACCCCCCCCTCCTCCCCTCCTCTCTTTCTCTCCTCCCTCCCGCCCCCCCCCAACCACACCCTGTTTTATTTAAATATTTTTTCTAGAAACACAAGTTTCTTTCAAATAAATCGTATCTAATCCCATGATATATTTTTATGTTTTTAGAAATTCATCTGATGCAGGGCCATTCACCTGCAAGGAGTTTGAGGTTGGGACCTTCACCTGGACAAGAGCTGCTTTACTGAATACTGCAGCTAAAAAAGAAAGCCTAAACATGGCAACATGGCATATGAGAACTTGTAACATGGACACTGAAAGCTCTAGGGTCAAGGGATCTCTTGGCCTTGTGCCCTGCAGGTTTTAGATGTTTTATCTGTTGCAACCCAACTCAAATTAATGGCTCATTAGCAGACTTGTCAGAGATTCATTTAATTTAAATCAGGTGTGTTGCAGCAGGGAAACAGCTAATGCCAGTAGGATAGTGGGCCTTGGGGACCAGGGTTTGGGATCACTAATTTTGAGGCTTGTGCAGAACTTGACAAGAAACTGTTTGAGAACCATTTCATTTGAATCAGCTGTGTTGCAGCAGGGAAAAATTAAAAAACTTCAGGACATTAGCTCAAGAAGTCCGAAATGGTGATTCCTGGCCTAGACAAACTGTTTGAGAAAATGTAAAATAGGTTGAATTTCAATTCTGGAATCTCAAAATGTTCTTCATGTACATCTCAGTTGTTAATGAAGAGAAACATGATGAAAATTCAATCCATTTTTACATTTTTGTAATTACATGGTGTTTAAATAATGACAAATACTCTCCAGATTTTGAAAGTTACGTTTGACCTGGTAAAAAGTGCAGAATTATTTGCACATTTTCTGACACATTTATTAATAAAAAGGCAAAAGGATCCAGGCAGGCTGTCATAATTACAGTACTTAAAGGGTTAAGGCTTAAGAGGTGCTTTGGTAGATAAGGTGGAAGGCCTGTATGAGATATAACAGCTGGCAAAGAGAATTAGTTTTAAGGCAGTCACTCACCCCTTGGATACCATCAGGAATGCAGTAAGTGATCTTGATAACGCAGTCCTTGTTGTGACCTGGTAAACTGATGTTCAGTTTAGATTTCTTCATTTTGCCCTGGATGCCACAGGGTGTTTGCTCCGTCTCACAACAAACTCTGCAGTTAGCATGCACTGTTTCCAGGCACTTTGGGCACATGCTAACCCCACACTTTGTCCTCATCAATGATGTCCCATTCTTTCCACACACACACACGTGCATCCAGTCTCCCTGACCTGACCTGGATTCCTCTGGACTGCTCTGATTTTGCCCTGTGCTGTCTGTCTGGACAGTACTTATGGGTCTCTCTCTCTCGCCACCATTCACCGGACTTGAACTTGTATCATTGCTGCTAACAGACTGATTGACAAAAGACTCTGCCTTTTGTACATCCACCTTCATTGTATCTACAGTCTTCACTTTCTCCTTATTGACATGGTCTTCTTTCATTGATGAATGGCTGATTGATCCATTAACAGCCTGCATCTCACAAAAATCACTTATGTAGGTTGTTTTCCATTCCAGACTCCCACTGGTCCCATTAGCCTTGCCTGTTGGGGTCCCTTGTAACACTTTGAAATTACTGCTGGCTGGCAGACTACTGCTTTGGTGCACATTTATTGGTGAAAAAGAGGTAGAGGGTCTCGAGAAAGGATGTTGTTCAGATTCTCCAGAAAATACCTCCTTCAGTGTAGCAACAACCTTTGAGCACAACTCCTTTGGTCCAAGAAAATATAACCTGTTCCTAAAAAAGTGGAGTGTTACCTTCTTGAAGCGACTCTTCACCTCAGAACAACAAGCCTGTAAGGTTTCATCAGTGTCAGTGATGCCCAGCTCTGACAAGCGTAGCTCTTGCATCGAGAAGTCGAACATAACCGAGTTAATCAGCTTCTGCAAACCATTCTGGCATGATCTAACAATGGAAGAGTCTGCCCCTCTTAAGATGAGGGTCTGTTCCCGGCCAGTTTCGGAGAGGCTCTCATTCATCTGGACGTCAGAGGTCAGGTCCTCTACTCGAGTGCTGTAGGCTTCTTTTATGTACCGCCACACTACTGGGGTAACTACAATCTCTACGTTATACACTTCTCGCTTGCCGTCCCTTCCTGCTTGGCTACTGAAGCTAGAGGACCTCCCCCTGGCGTTGACTGTGGGTTTGCTGGAATCATCTTGGCTTTTCTGACCCACAATCTGAGCCTTCTGCTGAGGTGTTCCTGAGAAGCTATTGGCCCGCTTCAAGGTGGATCCAGACCCAGCAGGTGGAAGAGCAGTGCTTCCTGACAAACTGGAATGATTGGTGCTAGGTGAGGTTAAAATCCTGGGTTGAGTATCCATCATATCTGAATTCACAAAGGTTTTGGTCAGCATGGAGGCAGATGGAGGCAATGCAGATCCAACTTTAAACAATATGTCCCCTCCAGTGTTTTGGGCTACTGCTCTAGGGACTGCTTCAACAGAAACCCCTGCCTTTTCTGACAGCACATCATGCCCTAGCATTGGCCCGAGCCGTGTCTGCCTGCTGGACACCGAGTTTCCTCGTAAGGTGAAGTCAGTCGGTCGACTGCCTAATGCAGCTAGCCCTGAATCTTTAAACCGGGCAGCTAGTTTATACCTTCTGGCTCCTTCAGCTCTGCTTTCATCTTCCTCTGACCTCATGATGTGATCTACCTTTTGATCCAAAGACCGTACCGCAGACGTTCCCAGGGGGACTTCCTCCTTGTCTTCATGAGATAATGATGAACCAAAATCATATGAAGGGTATCTAACAAGACTAGCTTCATCATCACTTCTATCTCTTACTTCTTTGTGGTCCAATAAAAGAAAATGTCTGGCCTCAGACACATCACTACTGCTCCCAATAATGTAAATATTTTGCTCATCTTCATTCAAAAGCAGCTTGGGAAATCTGTCACATAAACTCTCCATTGCCCTTTGCAATCCTCTTCTGGGAGGCAGGATAGCTTTGGGGAGCTGGTCCCGACAAATCTTGCTCTCATTCTGCTGGTAAAGCTGACTTATCGCGTTTCTTGCCAGTTTCAAGCGCTCTTGCTCTCGTCCATCTTCCATCACTGCTGTTTCTGCAACTTTGAGAAACAAAGTGGTCAAGCCCTGATTTGTCTCATCTATCACCTCGACACCGTACTGACTGAGGACACGCTGGTATTCCTTTCGGCAGGATTTCTGCAGATACTGGAACATGTCTGCGTCCAGAATTAGAGAAAGATCCTCTACAGATGTGGCAGGAGGATGCAGAGCTGTGCCGTCTCTGTTTGCCTCCCAGCCGTAAATAGCAGTCAAAACTCTGCTTGAACTTGACCTGTAATCATCCGAGGACCTGCCATTGGGATTGTTTTCTCTTTGTTTGTTAATTTTTCTGCTCTGATCATCAGATTTTTTTTCCTGAGGCTTCTGAGAAGACCAGGAACCACCGAGGGTAGCTCTATCTGAGTCTTTATTATCTGCTGACTCTGCACCTCCAGGGTGGCCAAGTAATTGAGCCAAGGCAGCTTGCACTTTGGAGTAGGAGCCCGACAACATACAGCCTCCTTCAGTTTCAGTGTATTTTATCTGGACATCATGGTGGCTCTTTAGAAGGCTTGTCAAAGCCTCGATTCCACCAGGAAGCCGGCTGTAGTCAACAGCTGCTGATAAATTCAAGATGATCTAAGACAATATAAAACAAAGCAACAATCGTGAGTGTAAATAAATAATTCAAATTAAATTTAATTTTTTTGCTAAATTGGAGCAAGATTTACCTGGTCTGGGTCCAAGCTTTCACGGTGCTCCGTCGCTGTGAGTGTATACTTCTTTTCATCCACCTCTAGAAAATGCCAGCCGCGTTGAATAACTCTCTGTGCCACTGTGTGAGAGGGGTCATTGGAGAGAAATCAATCACAGTCTGTGAAGCATCCTGACTAAGCTTTTCTGCCATTGGCAACTCCATTGACTTGCATGCCATCGTCCAAGCTCAATGTAAATCACTGGTGACAGCAGATATAGTGCAATACTTTACTAATACAAAGTAAATGGATGCAACTAAAATTGGGATTTAAAAGTAATAAGGCACTTTGCACTGTGTTGTGAGACTTGGTGATATAACCATATTATAATAATATTGTTAAAAGTATTTTCACACCAGCTCACACAGCTTCAATTCAAAGGCGTGAGCACAAGCCTGACCCCACTGACCTGTGCTGTCATCGAAGCTGATGAGGGCAAAGACAGGCGTTGCCTTGACAATGATCACAGAGTCTATTTCCCCTCCTCCATTTCTGGCCCTGAGGAAGTGGATAATTAACTTGTCTCGCAGCCTCTCATCTTCAATGTCTGTGGGCAGACCACTCACCCTCACAGTCCTACCCGACTCTGCCATCTGTTGGAAGAAACACAGTCAGTGCTGTGACAGAGGAAATCCAAGTAGCTACAAGACAAAAGGAAACTGCATGATTCTGCAGGGATGAGCATGAAAATCAGCAAAATGATGATTAAAGAAAGATAAGACATGACACCATTAGATTAAAATGTTTTGGGGGAAGTCATACACGGACCCCACCCTTGCACATAGTAAGAAAGGCATGTTTGATAATCTCACACCATCTATTGGAGGTTACCAGGACACTACACCAACATATTTAAAAAAAAAAATCTGTTATAATCAATTAAGCTATTCCCCTGAAATTTTAAAGAAATAATCCCGTATTTTATTTTGGGCTTTCTTCATATTCTTGTTAAATTGTTTACTTAAAACAACAAGGTAGGTACAACAGAGGGTTTTGACAACTGTCCTTTATTCAGCTTAATGGCACATATACTGACATATTTGCTGCATTTTTAAAGAAATTACACTCCTTAAGTGTGCTTTGCTGCGTTTTCGAAATAATCATGTAAAAAAAATCGACAGATAAAGGGAGACCCCTCCTCATCACCTTCTTCCTGCTTCCAACCGAATAACTTGTTTGCAGCTCTTTTGAAAACAAACATTGCTTTTTGACTTGTTGCTTTTCACGCACGTCAGAGATATTTTGACTGTCTCTATCATCTAGGTTGATGTTTCGGGTCAAATCTAATGCCCAGCTGCAAACGGTGCAAGTGTTGACAGCTACATGCGTTGTTGAATGTATCTGAACCCGATAGCATAAGCCACATTGCAGCGTCGAGTTTCAAGGAAGTGAATAAATCAGACACGTCTCAACTAAGCCTGACTATCGCCCAAGTGCCGGTTCTATCACACTGTGTAGCGAAGAACCTTGAATTTCTTTACAATTTAATCATTACTGACCTTAAAATGTTCCACGATGGTTTCTCTTTTGTCGCTATGTTTCAAAGATCGTCACTCTTTACATGAAAAGGAGGAAAGTGAAACTAACTACATGTAATTTCTTATTCTTGCGCCAGGGGGCGACAAAGTGTTTTTGGTTGCACAAAATGTCATGCATGTGCAGTTGCCCGGTATAGTTTCTGAACAGTGGATATGTTACCTCTCAAATTTAATAATTTAAATTACCGGAATTTTATAGCTGTGTAAATCAACTGAGCTCTTACTCTGATGTAGGGGTGAAAGAGAGCGCTGCTGGCCAAGTGCATGGCATAAAAGTGTAACGATACTGGTTATAAATCAGCCCTATGACTTGTTGAAAGTAGACCCACTATGACACACTTAATAATTTTGTGTATGCATAGCAGTGAAACAGTCATCATAATACAGTTAAAAAGCCCACTGTTTGTCAAAAAAATTACATCCATGGAAAAAACAGCAAAGCTTTTTTCTACTTCTTTCTTTCTTTTTCAGTGGTACCAGCTTGTTTGTTTGTTTGTTTGGTGTTTTGTTTTTGTTTTTTTGTCATAATTAGCCCATTGTGGTGCTTTTTTGTATCAGTTTATTTGCTTTACAGACACCCTCATTTGTCTAGCAGTTTAGCATCTATATGTCTATACTCTTTTATTTTTATTTTTTTCCTTGTCCCATGAGTATATGCATTTTTTGTGATTATTGGCATTTTGTCATATCTTATTTTAGATTTAAAATTTTTGATTATTATTATTATTGTTATTATTATTATTTTTATTACCACTGTTGTTATTATTATTATTTTATTTTTATTTTTTTTTAGTCCAGTTACCTCTTTTGCATCTTTTTTTGTTTTCTTTTTTTCTTCTTTTTTTTTCATTAAACATTGTACACGTGTTTGGGGTAAAACTGGTGCCATCTGACTATTTGGGCCCTATTTTTATTGGCTGGGCCATAAAAATGAATTTAAATGAAATCTCCGACTCCTCGGGCAACCAGATAGCAACGTATTTTTTATCTGGTATGGGGGAAGTAACAATGACATGTTTTGAATGTGATCATGAGAAGCACCGAAGAGATACTGAACTAATACTAGTGTAAATTTATTAAGTAAATCAAGAGGGGGGAAACTAATGTGAAGTGGACCTGGACAGTAAAAAAACCCAGTTGGTGGCAGCATTGCCATGTTACGTTGAATGCTGAAAAACATCGGGCACGAGTCGTAGAAGAAGTGTTTTCTCCAATCAGAAGCTGCGTTACGATAGTCAGTGCGCAGGCGCTTTGAGGTAGTTACTTCATGTGTTCTGCGTCGTATACATTGGAGGTCACAGACATCCGAGCAAATTGAGGTGAGTTGACATGTTTGGAACTCGTAAAAAATAACTCACTAGCATAACATTGGTATAAAAATTGTGACACAGCGAAATAGAAACATCATTATGTGTTCTCTTCCCAAAATGCGGTCGCACGAGCTGAGTAAGACGCAAACGAACAGCCACTTCACATGTCCATCAGCGATGGCTAGCATGCGTACTTTCACCTGGCGAGCCGCTGTGATAGGTTGACACTGGCTTTATTAGTGTATTTCACTTCGTGTTTCACGTGCTACATTGCTCAATATATTCATTTTGGTTTGATGCATTTCTTAATTCACAGCTAGTCGATAAGCTATTGCTAACATTTAGCTAAATTAGCTACAGCCTTGGCATCACTCAAGGCCAAAGCCTATTTTTACTGAAGAGAAAGGATTAAAGTTGGCATTCTGAAGTCTCCAACAGAGGATTAAGTCGTTTACATTGCGTAAGACCAAAGTAGGTGATATTCACGAAGTTAGCTCAATTGGTAGAGCATCAATTTCCCATGTGGGAGACCAGGTTCGAATCCCCCAGAGGACGAATATTAACACCTTCTAGTTGGGTCCTTAGGCAAGACCCATAACGCTACTGCACAACCATCGTAAGTCGTTTTGGATAAAAGCCTCAGCTAAATGACTGTAATGTAATAAAGGTTCACCTTTCGTTGCCTGCAGGTGTCCGCCATGGCCAAATTATTTGAGTCTCTTGGAAAGTTGGGGCTCGCGCTTGCCATCGGTGGAGGTGTTGTGAACTCTGCCCTTTTTAATGGTGAGTACTAGTCAGTTGTACATAACTTCCACCACGTAATTGATGTAAATTGAACTATTTAAGTCCGACTAATTTATATTTTTCTTTGTGGTATTTATTGTATTATTTTCAACTTGGTACATGTTCACAGATAATTAAAAAGATTGTTCTTCAGCCACACCAATGAGACTGCCTGCACTGCAGATGTATCTGTACTTATTTGTTTACTGTCTTACAATCTCTAATAATTAAAAGCCCATGCTTTGTAATAATCAGCCTTCAACCGTCATCTGAAATGGATAATGACCCTGATTATTTTTTCTGATCAATTAAGTAGTCTATTTTTATTGCACATTTTGTGTATTTTTCTCCATGCTTCGTCATAATGTTTAGTGAAGAAAACATTCCTTGAATACCAATTTCTTTTTCTAAATTTTGAATAATTTTATATATTACACGTGGCTGTCCTTCTCTGTAGTTGATGCAGGGCACCAGGCGGTGATATTTGACAGGTTCCGAGGTGTTCAAGATGCAGTTGTTGGTGAAGGAACCCACTTCATTATTCCCTGGGTTCAGAAACCCATCATCTTTGATTGTCGCTCCCGTCCACGCAACGTGCCTGTCATCACAGGCAGCAAAGGTATGCAGATAATCATTAAGAAAGGCATGTTGTCTGTCCAGACTCAGTAGTTTCGACTTTGATTGTGCAAACTGTAAAAATAGAACAATTAATTCACATGTGCAAATTTATTTTTACTTTTAATGCTTTTCTTATTATGTGCAATATACATTTTTTTAATACTCTTTATCCAACAGATCTGCAGAATGTGAACATCACACTGCGTATCCTCTTCCGGCCTGTGACGAGTCAACTGCCACGCATCTTCACCAGTATTGGTGAGGACTATGATGAGAGGGTGCTACCATCCATCACCACAGAGGTCTTAAAGGCTGTAGTGGTAAGTATCGAGCCACAAATAATTTAAATTTACATTATAATTTATTCTGGGTATTAATAAAATATTTTCAATTTATTTACACAAGTAAATACATTTTTTCTTTTTTCTTTCTCTCTGCTTCTACCTATCGGATAATAAGCATGTGAACTCAAACTACTGTGTGTCCTCCTCACAGGCTAGGTTTGATGCTGGCGAGCTCATCACTCAGAGAGAGCTTGTGTCTCAGCAGGTTAGTGAGGACCTTACAGAAAGAGCCTCCACCTTTGGCCTCATCTTGGACGATGTTTCACTGGTACAAAACTGTTTTTAAAAATTTTCCATGATGCCCATTTATCTTCTTGTTGGTGTCCTATTTTGGATAATGGATAAATGATTTAATGGCATTCCTCTAGACACACCTGACCTTTGGCAAGGAATTCACAGAAGCTGTTGAGATGAAACAGGTGGCCCAACAGGAGGCAGAGAGGGCCCGTTTCGTTGTAGAAAAGGTATTATTTTTAACATGCATGTCCTTTCTGTACTACTTCTACATGCAAAACTTAGTATGTTGTAGAGCTGGGTTAAAAAAATTGAATAATCAATTTAAGTATTTTAATTTCATTAATCCAATATCAGATTATAAGCTTTGAGGTAGATTGGTTCTTATATTTCCTTTGCCGGTGACAACAGTGACCATATTCTTGTGTGACTTACCAATGCTTGGCAAGGTCGTAGCATATACACAATTGAAAGGTTATAAGTGTTGCTTATGTCTAAAATCAGCTTCTCTCACTAAGATAATGCCAAATTCTAATTTTTAAAATAGCACTAGTAATAACTTTGTTTCTGGACACTTGATGATAAAAATTCTTAACCTAAAGCTGGAAAACTATCAGAAACTTCATAAATAAGGAGGATAAATTCTTTTTGAAGGATTATGTTTGCATCTGTGACAAGGCACCTATATGCCCAATTTCAGCTTCTCTTTTTTTCAAATTCACTACTGGATTACATTTTCCTGTAAACTATTTAGCCGCTTATAAAGTCTCACATTAGCAGCTAAAGCTAAGACCACGAGCTCCACCATGTTCAACTTTCAAGTTTTGAAAATAACAGGTAGTGACGACACTACACACATACTCTGAAATAAATCGGATAATGGACTGGTAAATGTAGACAACAATCTGTCAAATATTGTATATTAGAAGTGCCTGCAGTCACATAAGATTATTACAATTATCTGATTACTCCAGATATCTGATTTTGATGGTCATGTAAACACTGTGTTTTTCTAAAATGTGTTATCTGAGAATGTCTTAATAATTTTAAAAAAATGTGTTTCATAAATATCTGTAAATAAATCAATATTGAATCAAATCGGGCTGTTAAGAATCAAATAAATTCAGGAAATCATATAATATTAATTATTATTAATAATATTTTGTCTCTTTTTAATGGAAAGGGAAAGCTTAAATGACAGCAATGTTCTGTTTATTCTTTTAGGCAGAGCAACAGAAGCAGGCTGCCATCATCTCGGCAGAGGGAGATTCTCAGGCTGCCTTGCTCATTGCCAACTCTCTGATGGAGGCTGGGGATGGTTTGGTAGAGCTACGAAAGCTGGAGGCAGCTGAGGACATTGCCTTCCAGCTATCACGCTCCCGCAATGTCACTTACCTGCCCTCTGGTCAAGGCACACTGTTCCAGCTGCCACAGTGATGACATCCCACTACATGTCTATCCCACTTTTTGCTGTCACCAGCTGTAAATTTGGCCATGGATAGGGTGTGGTTGTAAGGGTTCTCCCATCTTTACATACATTCCTCACTCTTTCTCTAACCACCACTGAACTGGGCACTGCTGATGGCAGCATGGTGGGAGATAGAGTGAGAGGTTTGTGATGAATACATTTATGAAGTCCAACTTTGTCTATGAAAGTGAATGAATGTGATTGTCAGGGCAGTAAATTTGCATAGTTATTTCCAGGCTAGAGCGCTGCATGTGTGAAAAGCGTATACGTTTAAATATAGTATCAGAAGAGATAAAAGAACAGAAATGGTTAATTTTTTTTTTTTTTAATGAACTATAGTTAATTAAAAAAAAAAAAAATTAAATTCCAAATGATATACTGCAGCACTGTTATTGTGCTGGAAAGTTTAAGCAAAATGTGTAACTTCTATCCAGGCTATCTTTTTGATTCACTCCTAAAATATAATTTTGTTATGAATTATTTTGCCACTGCACATAAATTAGAATGTGCCTGACAGTAGAGGATGATTTTTTTTCTGGAGACAGTGTAAGCCCCATGATTCAGAAATGGCTCTTGTTAACAATAAAGTCATCTTTCTGCCTCCCATTGGCCAGTCTTGTCAATCAACAGCAGAGATGAATGTGCAGCTTGATGATAATTGTAACCACGGGAGGGATCTTCATAAATGCAAAATCAAACAATTATTATGTGGAGATGTTTCAATCAGTGGTGGTTTTGTTCTTTTATTTATTTATTTTTTTTCTGATGTGAATTTTAAAGTTAAACCATCTAAGACTTGGAAGAAATTTGTATTTGCCATGATCTAGAATGAATTAACCATATTTCAGAGAAATGTGTTTCTGTCGAGCTATGTATTCCAAGCAGTGTCTGGAATGCTGATGTGCTATTTGCTGACTTCCCCTGAGAAGTTTCACAAGCAAACGCAGACACGGATTACTAAACAATGGACCATTGGGCACAGATGTGTAAAATCCCCCTTCTGACCAACCAAGGCCTTAAGACATTAAAATAAAGGGACCCACATTTTTTTCGTCTCTTTTTCGTCACGTATAAACCAACCAAAACTAAGAAACTATCTAGTGGCACACATTTCCTCGTTTAGGTTATTTTAAATGAATCTTTCAAGTGTTTGCTTTCCATCCCCCCCCCATAATCCCTTTCTTGGCATTTCCCCTTTTTGTGACCACATTTACCTGTGTCTCATTTTTGTAGTTTTCTGTCTTGGTAAAAGATTATGAAACCCCTTAATTTGGGCATTGGCCCTAATCTACCGACTGATATTTAATGTCACTATTAATCTTCATCTCTAAAATCGTGAGTTTACAGCCGGCCATTATTATTGTAATATATCGGATTATGAAAACTGAATAAGTTATTTGCCGCTTTCTCAAGAGATAATGAAACGGCTTCTTCTCATTAATATTGTATTCATCCAGGATTTCAGCTTCACGTGTATGCGCGTGCCCTGTTTGGTTTGGAGGGGAGACGAAAAGAATCCAGTCAGACCCTGCCGCGCGCCTGCCCAGACAGCGGCCTGAATGCCTGTGATGAGCGCGGGACGACGGTGGTACGCGCCAGTGCTTGGCTGGGCCACGTAGTGGGGCTGAGGACGCCGGTGCGCAGGTTATCGCCGCAACTCGTAGCGCACGTTAGCAAATAAGATCTCGCATTTTGCAGACAAAGACTAGTTGCATTGCTTTCTTTAAATACACACCCGCGAATGTAAAGGGAGGGCGAGAAAAACGCGCGTGCAACCCTGAATCTGTGCAATTCTGATTGCACGAACGCAAGAAGGAGGTCGCTCTGTCGACGAAGGTAAGCCAGCAAACCGGTAACAAAATGCCGCTATATTAGTAAATTCGGTGCACTAACTTGAATGACACTCATAGCTGCTGCTGGGAAAAGCAGACAAGAATCGCTGGTGGCCGGTGACCGAAGCTACAGGGAGAATTGACCGTGAGCTTATCTAGCACTGACTTTGTGACAGTGTCGAGTTGAGTGGGTTTGCCAGTACAACCGCCTGGGTTTTGTTAGGACAGCGGGGCACAACTGGGAAGAGAGTCTGACAACAAATCACGTTATCGGATTTTCGTTTAGCTTCATGTGGATCCGATAACTGTCATGCAATACAATTAATGTGCAGCACCGGAAAAAAGTGTAACGTTAATGGCACATATCTGACGTTACTGCTAGCTTTAAGCTAACTAGCCACAATCTGCGCGGTTTGGTGGTTAAAAAGTAAAAGTGCTCTTATCTGTTTTAGATAATACATACGAGGAAATACGAGGCTTTAGATGGTAAAGCTCTTGCAAGGCTGCGTGGCTTTTCTGTTGAAAGATGTAATGGGCGCCTTGAGCTAATGTATCGAAGTTAGCTTGTCATGTGTATTCAGGTTACTACCTAAAGACTATTGCTAGCAAGATAAGTAGCCTAAGTTGGCCAGGCCCGTACAACATTGCTACTATTCGTTGTACAATGTTGCCTTTTTGCTTTAACCCCTTCTATGCTTCATACACGCAGCAGTTTCCCCTCCAAGAGTTAAACCTTTTTACTGCATCAAACTACTTTAATTATTATTCAATTAGTTAATTAGGCTAAAATCATACGATTGTTGAGACCAGTCTGTCGTTTATTGACATTACAATACATGTTCTTGCCTTAGAAAAAGAAGTATCCCAGTATACCTTTTAATCGGTGTCAGTGGACTCTATTAGGCTTTAATATCTCATCCTGTGTAAGTATGAGATTAAAAAATAGAAGAGCTGATATAGTACTCTCCCACTTTTCATTAATAACCCAGATTTGCACTAGACTACAGACCCCAAGTATTGCTTTATGACCTGATTATGGGCTTGAGGGCCAAATACCTAGAGAGGCATGAAGCACCCCTGCAGTGCACCACACAGTGAGCAGGTTAAGGTCTTATGAGTTTGGACAGAGTCAGGAATGTGAACCTTCACATGGTACTCTACAAGTTCCAAAAGAGAAAGCTCATTAAGGTCTAGACTAGAGAGAGTGCATGGATTTGAGTAGCTTTGCTGTCTAATAAGAGGTAAACGTGACACATTTTGACTACAGAGGTCTCATCTGCTTTACTGTCACAGCTAAACCAAGAACTTGTCACCATGTGCACCATTTAAAAGATCTTTGTTTTAGTCTTGCATATAACACTCCCATCCTGTGTCATACCAATCTCAAGCCACAGTAGCATCTCTCCGGTATATGACTGGGTTTGTGGCTTTCTCATATATGAAATGAGTTTCTCAGTATGTCTCTGAAAACTGGATTGAGGAAAGTTTAAATTGTGCATTTGTTGGATAAAACAACAACAAAAACAATGTTCTCTGCTAGTTTTTCTTAACATAAGTATTAGCATTGGTGTGCTTTGGATTAGCAAAACAGACTTGTCAGAGAAACGTTCATCATTGCACATTTTTATGTGTCAAATGAATCTTTTAAAGCTGTCTGATGGAAAATACATTTAAACATAGTTTCATTAGGTTTGACACCCAGACCTGACATATTGATTGCCTGGACTTAATTTCCATCAATATTGAAAGATCTGTGTTCTACATTTGCCACATCAAAGGACCGTATTTTTTCACTCTGAGCGAAACCCAGAAATGACTCATTGATATTGATAAAAGTGGAAGCATTTAATGCAAACAAACAAAGTTAATTTACTTATTTGCTGTACAATTGTTGTCAATGGCAAATTAAATAATTTGAAAATCTTCTGAAAAAGTGTTGGAACCAGATGATTTTATGCTAATTCAGGCTCAGGCAATAGTTTCTCATGCAGTTTATATTGCTCTGTCATCTAGACTCAGGATAATCTATTAGGCTTTGTGTCTAGGACAACCATGTGAGTGGAGTTGCTCTGTCAGTGCTGAACTCCCCCTCCCCCTGTGGTCATAATACTCTCAGAACTGCTGTCCAATTCTAAGACAGGATCAGAGTCGGCATGCACAGGAAGACGTGTGTCTTTACATGAGTGGTTACAGTCTGTATAAACATTTCATTTTTGCTGTCTAAAGAAGGTGGATCTGGCTGATTTATTTGATGTCAAACTTTAGTTGCATATAGATTAGTCAGTCCTTTTTGTACACATGAGTTGTTTATTAAAACAGATTATTGTTATTAGAAATCAATTTCACCAGAGCGCACATTTATGTATATTCAGCTTCGGTGCTCAAATAGGAGTTTAGCCGTTGATATAACCCTTTGTAGTAGATAGATTTAATTTTTTTTTTAGGTGACAAAAAATTAATTTTAATTGCTGTACCTCCAGAAATTGATTTATAAAAACACAGTTGTCAAAAATAATCTTGGTTCATAATGTTTATTTAATTGCATTGTAGGAATTATAATGAAGCCAATTGTAATACTATGTTTCGCAGACTATCCTGCTTCCTTTCAGACACTCTTGCAAACTTTACGTTAACTATAATATATTCGTAGACAGCAAGATGCCCTTTTTAAAAGTAAATTAACATGTTTGTGAAGATATAGTGGAGAGGATGTTTGCTGTTTCCAAGAAAGGAAATGCACCTTTTGTGTATTACTTAGGTCTTCTAGCAAAGAGACACTTTGAATCATGCTGAAAATGACTAGTTATATGTAAAGGCTGTTTGAGGTCAACCTGCTATCACCCGTGTACATTTCAGCTTAGTTGCACATTATTTTATGACTGTACTGTTTTCTGTTTGTCTCTTTTTTTATTTCTTTTTAAAAAAAATGATGCTGCCACTTAATGTCACAAAAAAGTGCAGTGCATAAGCTCCACTGACGAGTTGACATACAGTTTCCTGTGGTTGTATTTGCAATACAAGCTCCTGAGCTGTGGTTACACTACGCTCTATAACAGTCAATGGGGGTTGCGTACATGTGTTTAATGAGTGATGTTTCTGCAATTTCAGTTGGGTTTTTAGTTTCGTGGAAAGTTTTCAGGTTTTTCTAAGTGGTCCCTCCTGTTATATTGGAGAGATGTGGAACAAAATTGTGATTGAGGTAAGTTTTTAAGGGCAAGTGTAAATTGTTTAGGCTTCATATTCAGATTATAGATAAGGCAAAGCAATTGCATCTCTTTGTGTGAAGTCAGATTAATTTTGTGCTGCATACAAGCGTTGAAATTGATCTATTTCTAAGGTTCATATAAATAAATTGATCCAGTTTTTAATGTGTCTTTTTAATGCTTTGGGGATAAAATGTCTTGTTTATTTGTAGTAAACTTGCACCTATTTTAATAAGCTGTATTGTGGTGTATCACTCTACAAACTGTGTTTGTATTATATTTGATGATAATGAAATGTTTCAGTTGTGGTCTACAGAAATTTAGACTCCACAGTTACAATTAAACTCACTCGCGATAATTTGTGAAACTGTGGTTTCAACGCCCACATGTAGCACTGAAACGTTTGCGGCCAAATGTGATACTTGTTTGAAACATGGCTGCTGTTTCAGATCACAGATTCTCTACTGACACTAAAAAAGGAGCAAAGAGGACTTTCTTTAATCTTATCTTTAATCCACCCTGTTTTTTGTTTTTGTTTTTTTCTTCCATATTACAGGCATCACAGAGTAAATGGCTGTTCGAGCAAGACCCAGAAGTCCTTCCAGGAGCTTTCTGCTTGACGTTGAGCTCATCTTTAGTTGCTGTGCTGTTTGAAGACTCCTTTGCATCCTGCAGAACAGCAACCCACAACAAAACTGAGATTTTAGTTTAATTTTTTTTTTTTTTTTTTTTTTAACTGTATGGGGCTGTATTTGGTCCAGTTTTAATGTCTTTCCAACTGCATTTCCTGTCTTGGATGGCATGGATGCACTCTTTGAATCCGGTTGACTTTTTCTCACCTCGTCCCCTCCTTCCTGTCTCTTCAGAAGAATGAGGGTGGGGGATTGGTGTGGTATCCCCCGTCCCTTCTTATAGACTAGGCTAGTCTTCCTTGGCGTCATAGCAGTTACTTTTCTTAGTTTTGTTTTGCTCCCATCACATCCTCCCTCCATACCTTCTTCATGAAATCCGGCCAGAGCCTTAAGGAGGAGGTCTCCATCCCCGGCCTAGGCAGAATGTCACAGGAGGAGGGACGAAGGGCTCCAGTGACCCAATCTTATTTTCACTCTGCTAACCCAGAGCTGGAGCTTCATGGAAAGGTTTTTAAAAGGGAAGGTGGAGGAAAGCCTTACTCTGTGTTGGTGGACAATAAAATGGCAGCCAAGGCAGCCATCGAAGATCAGAACATTGGGCAGTTGCCCTCTCAACATGTTGCACAGCAGCATCAGCAGTACTTCAGAGAGGGAGGAGCTGGGCAGGAAGTAGGGACACAAGAGTCCCAAGCTGGCAATGAGGGGTCCTCTGATGACACTGAAGATGAAGAGGAGGAAGGGGAAGACTGTGAAGAGGGCTTCAAACGTGAGCAGATCATTGTGGAGGTTAACCTGAACAACCAGACGCTTCATGTGTCCAAGGGGGACAACAAAACTGGGGGAACAGCAGATGACTCGGAGAGAGCTGGAAGTGATGAGGAGGAGGAAGAGGAGGAGGAGGAAGAAGAAGAGGATGATGAGGATGAAGACAGCCTTGATGAGGAAGAGGATGAAGATGATGGGGAAGAAGAGCTCGAGAGTCAAAGAACCCGATCAAAAAGAGCCCGTCGAGGTGCGAGCGGCACATCAGCTCCCAGCCAGCCGCAGAGGAAAAGCCTCAGAACAGCTCTGACTGCTGCTGCTGCTGGAATGACCACCAGAGGACGGAGGAAGCGTATGGAGCCTCCGAAGAGCAAGCGCAGGTCAGCCAGGTCGGCTCCCTCCTCTGCCAGTACTGCAACTACAACTGGGAAAACGGAGTTGGAGGAGAAGGAGATGCTGGCTTGTGAAAAGTGTCCAAGAGTGTTCAACACGCGCTGGTACCTGGAGAAGCACATGAATGTCACACACAGGCGGATGCAGATCTGTGACAAGTGTGGCAAGAAGTTCGTCTTGGAGAGCGAGCTGGCGCTGCATCAGCAGACTGACTGTGAGAAGAACATCCAGGTAATGCAGACCTCTCTCACATAAAAATCATATTCTGAATGCGTGTCCTAGGGTGGATAAATTCAGATAAATATGTCATGCATGCTCTGCTCCTGTCACTAAGGTTTACTGTGGTTGGCTTGTGACAGGAAGACTGAAGGTTTGATACTCAGCTCCTACATGTGTGTGGGAAAGACAGTAAACCCCCACGTTGTTTCTGATATGTTTATCACTATGTGATTATAGATGGGATTAGAATGCTGCATATTAGGAAAGCATGCAATATATAATGCCATTGTTGAATATGGCACTAACACTGTTATTGAGTGTTATTGAATTGAATTTATATATAAATACATTACCAGTATTTAATTTGGCATTTGCTTTATTAGGTAGTAATAACTTGATTGTTGTTGTGAGATTAGGGGAAATATAGCCGCTACCATGGAGAAAGTCTCCTGCTGTTATTGCCAATATTTAGTTATTGCTGGTTTTTGTTCTCTAACGCTGAAAGGTGATTCAGCATTTTAATTCCCAAGGGCCTGTACAGCTGTTTTGAATAGCTCAGCTTAGCTCTGTTTGGTTTGTGTCCTTACTGTAAAGAAACATAATTTGAAGGGCTGCTTCAATCTGAAACTATTTCTGGTTGTAAAGAAACAAATTCACTCATAGAAAGTTCAGCATCTAAAAGAAAGAAGGTAAAAAAGGATTTAAGACTAAAACTTTAGCCATAGTTTGTTTCTAGCAGGCACCACTCTAAGGAAATGTATTTTTCTTTTAAGATGTAATTTTCTCTCATCTGGTCTAAACACTGCCCATCTGTTTAGATAAGTTTTAGGGCTCAAAGCTCTGTGTTATTGATAAACCAAACAAAAAGTATACAGTCTAGACAGTTTATTTAAAAAGACAAGGCTTATAAAATAACAAGGATGTTAATCTGTCTTGCATATGAAAACCTCACTAACTTTGTTAGAAGAGAATTAGGGAGCCAACCATCAGACCAGTACCTGCTTTGAGGGAGCAAAGGGTTCAAGCATGACATGAGAGGATGTGCATGCAACTGGTTCCACTGTAGTTTTATGGAAGTGGAAAAGGGAGACTCACATGATGTCTTGGCCCGCATTGCAAAAAGGCATGTGGGAACTCCTACAAGAAACTGAATCAAGTCTCTTTGATCTGATGGGACCAAAGTAAAGCATTTTGACCGTCCTTTAAACTGCATTGGTGCCGTTTTTTTCCGTATTAGTGGCAGAATGATTTTTGTGAAGATGCTTCTTTGCAGTAAGCCCTGCGGTAGGCACGATATCTGCCATCACAGAGTTGAATTTTTTTCTTGTCAGCACAGCAACAACATTGAGAATAACTTTAGGGCTCCAAAAGAAGACTTGAAAACAACTGAAAATGTTACTGTAAAATTCACGTGATTAAACTAATTATTCACTGTCATTTAAAATAAAGCAATGCAAGGGCTAAACACTTTCCATATCTACTGGTAGTTAATGGATTAAAGAATAAAAATGTAAATGCAGTAATTTAGCATTTTGTAATTCAAATTATTATTATTTTTAATAATCAATGAACTCTAAGCTGTTTGACTTTTCCAAAATATCCAGAAGGAGGCCAGAAGGAGGCTAATTAAATTCTTGCTGATTCTTTTTCCCCAGCAGAGGGAGCTGCTGTATAATGGAAAGGTTGTAGCTAATGAGAGTAGTAATTTGTTTATACTTAATATTTTTCCTTTTTTTTTTTTTTTGTTCCACAGTGTGTCTCCTGCAACAAGTCCTTTAAAAAGCTGTGGTCGTTACACGAGCACATTAAAATTGTGCACGGCTATGCAGAGAAAAAGTTCTCCTGTGAAATCTGTGAGAAGAAGTTCTACACAATGGCTCATGTCCGTAAGCACATGGTTGGTAAGTTGGGCCTCTCATAGTTCCTGTCACCTTTCCTCACTTTATTATCTGGAGCAGGAGTCGCTACACGCTTCCAAGTCCATGCAGTTAACCGCAACATGGAAATGAAGATAGTTAACATTTCACATGAGTTTTTAATTTATTTATTTTTATTGTTTTTTGTTTTTTTTTAAACCCATAATGTTTATTTTCAAGGTGACATTTTTTGCATTGGAAAATTTAAATAGATGGTATGTGACTTATAAAGGAACATAGCCAGGGTTAATGGTGAGAATATATATGGACCTCAGGATTGAGGCTGATCTTAATTCAGGGAGCTTTGGCATGTTTAAACTTTATTGATGCCTCCACCACACATGAAAAAGACATTAACACTGGATGCAAAATTTGAAATCTATAGTAGTGCTGCATCTGTCTGCTGAAATCTTAAAGCTGTCTGAGCAACTGTTGCTTTGTTTCTCTTTTATCAACCTCTTCCCCCAATTTCAGCTCACACTAAGGACATGCCATTCACCTGTGAGACATGTGGAAAGTCGTTTAAACGCAGCATGTCTTTAAAAGTTCACTCACTCCAGCACTCTGGCGAGAAGCCTTTCCGTTGTGAGGTAAGATGTGCCCTTTGTGGTGGGTGCTGCTCTTCTAACTTGCCATCCTGTTAGGTTGGGATGTAGTGAAGTCTGTTTGGGAAATTTATTAGGCATCAAAAGGGTGACCAGAGAAATCATGTTTATTTAAGCTTTTCATATGTGAGATGTGGCCTTGCTTTGAGGGGTTATAAGGAAACTGTCATTGGATTCATCAATCTGTTAATGTGATGGCATTCAGACATTGGCTGCTTTTCTTTTAATGTTCCTCACTTTATACAGAATTGCAGAAAAGCCAGGTTACACACTAATATTTGTCATTCAAGCATGATTGGACAGAACATAAAGTATAAGAGTTTAGGTCAAAGTTGATGATTATGTCTCATGATAGTAATATTGGAATACCAGATGCAGAATTGTTGTATAAAACGAGGTGGGTGTGGTTAAAAGAAGCTGGAAGATGGCACTTTTCTTTCTTGTTAAAGAGATTAAAGTTTTATTTTGCTGTTATAACACCACAACTGTTCCTCACAAGGAAGAACACACAATCTTTATTTCACAAAAGAACACGTTCTCCACAAAGTCATTGCTGTATGACAGATATGAAGCCACATAGCCATACAAAACTTTTACATGCTTCTAAAATTATTTTGTCATATGCAGCTATCATTGATCCAAATAAAATAGTGGCAGGTGGGAACGGTAGGAAAAAAATGGATATGGTCAGAAAGAACAGAGGCTTCAACTGGAGTTCAAGCACTTTGCTGTCATTCTTTTCCCTTAAAAAACTGAGCAAAATAAAAAAAATGGGTAAAAATACTTAAGGTTAGTGACCAGAGCAGTTGTTTTAACAGACTGATTAAAGAAGCACTGTATGTTTGCATCTGAAAAAGGTTTAATAAAACGGTACTCAACTCTCACTAGAACCGCAAGCATTCTAATGCAAAAATATCTCTCGGATAATAATTATTTTAAATCAGTACATCGCCCTGTCCCTTGATAAATCAGCTGAAATACATGTTATTAAAGACAGAGTAATGTTGACATTTTCCCATTTATGATTCTCAGCAGCTTCTGTAGTTAATAACGCTCTTAAGCGGTGAGGTTCCAGTAGAGCACTATTGGGTAGCTTGCATTATATTAGCGCACCACTAGATGGGAGTTATTCTTACACACTTTAACTCTCAAAAAGAAGACAGGAATTACTGTACGTCTGACGCGGCTGCAGGAAAAGAAAAGGTGCAATGTAACATGTAAATAATTGCACTGTTTGCGATTTGCTAATAGAAAACGTCTTAAATTGCTATTTTGATTTAAAACAGGCCCTGCTACAAGGTTAGTTACAGTGTATGATCTCCACTAGGGATGGACCGATATGAATATGTTGGCCGATATCTGATATTAATATTGTTGTAATGGCCGATAACCGATATTTAACAATGTCAATATATATATTTTGTTTCAAAGGGTTTAAGATTATCAAATTCTGTACATAGTAAAAATGATGCAAACATTAGGGGCGTTAGCTTCCCGCAATTGTTTGTGAGCTTCTGGATGGTAGTTTTTCAGATGACGGCATTCTCCTCGCATCACTTCGACTTTGCAAATATTGCATACTGCTTTTTGAGTATCTTCTTTTAACACCGTGAAAAATTACCTCACAACTGGCATTGCTTCTAGCTTCAGTTACATCCCACAATGTAGTGCAACATCGCTGTCACATGGCCAAACATGGCCGCATGGCCAAACCCCCTCCTCCTCCCGACAACCGTACACAAACGGCAATTAGACGAAAGTAAATATCGGCTGTCATTATTTATTCAGTTTTGCTTATCTGGCCGATACCGATATGGTAAAATATTAATGCTGATATATCATTGCATTCCTAATCTCCAGCATTTATACTTGTTAATTCAGAGAAATTTGACAGAAAGGGTGCTAAGCACCCTTCCTCAGGCCTTTATATTGCAATGCATACCACACAGACCATTTGTTTGGGTGGAGTTACTCAAATTAGATGTTTAAAGTTACCTTATACCATTTAGATGTCATTACATGCTTATTCAGTGGATGTAATGTATAGGCTATTATCTTCTGTGGCCTCGCTTTGAGGGGTTATAAGGAAACTGTCATTTAAATACAGACATTTATTTAGTCAGATGGTGCCACTGACATTATAAATACCTCACCTCAGGAAATTACCCAACCAAGAAAGCCTCATAATGCAAACATACAGTGTTTGTAGTGTGGCTGCTCAACTCAGGCTATAAGCAATGATTATTAGTTTTATCAAATAATCTTCAGTTTATTTCTGTAATAGTTTGGTAAACAAAATTTTTAAATGATAGGGGGGTACAAAAATGATACAATTCTGTCAAGCAGATGGGTGTTTGCAACTAAGCACTACTACTTAGACTGTTTTAAGCCCTATTTATAATGGTTTATTTTATACATCTATTCTTTCGGTGGTTTGTTCGATCTGGGGGGGGCTTATCTTTTTACAGGGAACAGCATGTGCAGAGATAAATAGTGCTCTGCAAACAATTTTATTTTCATTTTTTTTCCTTTTTATGTGAATTTGTTTAAACTATTTTAACAAAGTGTTATTAGTCTAAATCTGTTTGTGTTTCTTTACATATGTGTGAGTGAGAATTTTGTTTGTGTGCATGTATTCGTCTAAAAGCTTCTGTTGTCTCTGCCGTAGAACTGCGATGAACGGTTCCAGTACAAGTATCAGCTTCGCTCCCATATGAGCATTCACATCGGACACAAGCAATTCATGTGCCAATGGTGTGGCAAAGACTTCAACATGAAGCAGTATTTCGATGAGCACATGAAGACACACACAGGTTAGAAATGAGTTAAATTAACAAAGCACAAGACAGTTGGCCTAGTGTCTTTTAGGTCTGCTGTCGCAGTATTTTACCTCAGATATGAGCCCAAGCTGCCAGAAAACATTTGTAATTTTGAAAATGATTTTGGCTGCAGAAGCACTCTATGTACAGGATCTTAAGAGGTTTTTAGGAAATGAGGAACTGAATCCACATGGGAAAGAGTTTAAAATTGTCATCAGGTTGTAGTTAATTGCCACCAAGACATTCTGACAATGTGGCTTCAATAAACCAGCAATAAATGGGGTAACATCTTTAGTAAATTAAGTCACTAACTGGTCAGGCAGAAGCCACAGCAATGATGCATTGTGTAAATGTTGTTGGCAGTGTCATTATGATTTAAGGGAAAATGTCCTGGAAATTTAATGTCTTGTAGTGATGTTCACATTAAAATGGATGCATCCAACTGAAACAGGCTAAATCCTGGCTATACTAAAAATAGGATGTCACACCTTTCTGTCATTTTCATCCCCCCTTCAAAATCATCATGTTTCTCTTCCAGCTTTAAATATGGTTACTTACAGAAAACAAATTGGCTCAACTGCAACAGCATTTCATGTTAAATATGTCCTTTCAATTTTCCGCCAGCTTTATTTAAAGCCCTTTAGTCACTTGAATTGGAATTTAACAGGACTCTTAACTTGTTTAATGTTGGGGAGTATATCACTTTCTTCAGTTTATTAAAAAATGTACTTTTTTGGGGAGGGTTACTTGGGTTTAAGGTCTTTTAAAGGAAAAAATATTCTTCCCAAATGACCATCTTCTTCAGCCAGCCAGGCACTACACATCTCCTATAAAAGAAAAGACATGGGGTGTCGCCCACTTTTTGCAATGAGAGGGGTGTACTAGATGAAAGGAAAGCCGTTGCATATATTGCAGCTTGTAATTACTACCCAGACTCATGCAGTTCTACATCCCTCTGGGTTTCTGTCCACGGTGCTCTGCTATTTCTAAGAGCACGCTGAACAGCAGTGCCTGCATATCTGTCACTGTTTTTCTGAGCCGTGCCTGTCGTGGGTGGACACACCACACTCAGCTGGCCCTCAGTTATATTTGCGATGTGTAATTATCCTAACTTCTCGTCTCCTTGCAGCTACCGACCAATTTAGCCCCATCTAGGAGGAGACACACCCTGCCATGCTCTGTAATGCCAAGCATAAATGTAAAACAAGCAACGCTTGGTTCACTGAGCATGGCTTTTTTGTGAATTCTTATGAGTGAATGTAACACTTACAGAAGACTAGCGCATTAGCTGTCACCTTTTGATATTCAATTTGTGGTGGAGGAGCTTCACACATAACATGCCAGAATCAGGCATTTAGAGAGCCCTTCAGCAGACTGTTAATAGATGGCTGTGTGGGTGGTAGCAGGCACATTCAGTGGCTCCATGGAGGGAGGTTAATGAGAGCAGCATTCCAACGGAGCTGCTGTTCACTTTCACATTTCCACTCCTTGAAGTGTGAATTGTAATAGCTTCCTGCAGAGTGGGTGGGTTGATGGCGAAGACCCTCAATTCAAGATGGCATTTTATTTGCATTTTTAAAGCCGAACTGGGGAGGCAAAGTTTGCGTGAAGAGTTTTACTCAGTTGATTGTTCAGAAGTTTGTAACCATCACATTTGATATAAATGCATCAAATAATTGTCTCACTTTGTTCTCCTATTTCATGACTCTGTGCAGGAGAGAAGCCTTTCATTTGTGAGATCTGTGGGAAGAGCTTTACCAGCCGGCCCAACATGAAGCGCCACCGTCGCACTCACACAGGCGAGAAGCCGTATCCCTGCGAGGTGTGTGGTCAGCGCTTCCGCTTCTCCAACATGCTTAAAGCACATAAAGAGAAGTGTTTCCGGGTCACCAGCCCCGTCGTCCTGCAGACTAGCGGACCCCCTGTGCCTGTCCGCATTTTTGCCAATGCCTTCTCCTCCTCCTCTTCCTCCACCTCTGGTCCCGGCCCCTCAGCCTCCACCCCGCCCGCCACCTCAGCATCTCTGGGCCTCAACACAGGAGGGTCTATTCCTCCGCAGAGCCCCGTTGGACATACGTTTTCCCATGTGCAGCTTCACTCGCCGCCATCTCACCACCATTCCCACCCCCAGACAACTCAGCAGCACCTTCCAAACACACCACAACAAGCCTCACCTCACCCCCACCATCACCTGGCTGTGCCCCCAGTCTCCCACCTCCCACCTCCACCAGCTCTTTTCAAGAGTGAGCCTTTAAACCACTGTGGGCATGAGGATAACAGCTACTTGCATCACATTGCCCCACATGACAAAGGCCCCGGAGCCCCTCAGCACCACTGAACTATGCCCCAGGTCTGCAGGCAGCACCAAGCTTCGCCTCGGTTCTCATCTGTTCACAGTCCTGCCTCAGTTTGTGAATTGCAAGGCCCCTAAAGTCATGTCTACAGGGAGGCAATGCATGAGCAGTGTGTTGGCAGAGCAGCAGCACCAGTATTTCAGTGCGGGTCTACACAGGAGGCTTTTAAGCACAGAAGTGGGACGTGGGTTTGTTTTTTTTTTGTTTATTTTAAATAAAAGTTCTCAGAGCCCAGCACATGAGTACTGTGCTTACAGTTGCAGCCTCAGTAAACTGCAGTATTGATTTAAATGGAGCACATCCATCACAACATCCGCGTTGACTTACAAACACAGACTCTGTGTGTGTGTGTGTGTGTGTGTAGACATGCCTTGTTCTTGTCAAGCAGATAGCAGTTCAAGCTAAAACAAACTCATCTGTTTATGTGTGAAAGATTGAGACTAATGCACAGTTGGGCAAGCATTTAAGTTAGACACCCCCCCCCACACACACACACACTTTAAACCCCGGTCAACTGACAGATTTAACATGGGTTTTTTTGTATGAGTTCTCCTTGTACATTGATGGGTGTAAACTATCTCATTTTCATAAAGCTGCTGATGGAAGTCAACATACATGTAATACCTGGACTATGAAATATCAAAGATAAAACTCACCGAACTTTCCTCTTTTTTGATTACCTGACTTAATGTTGCACATTGGTCAGGACTTGAACTTCCTGTGCAGGTCCTTCCCACAGCAATACGCCGCCTGTCCTACTAGCTGAACTCAAGACATTTTGTAACTCACAAAAATGTTTTAATGAATGTTGTAACCGGTTCTACCTGAGCCTTTCTTTGTCTATAGACCAAGACTGAGGCTTTCTGTTGGGCAGGCAGCAGCAGCAGTAGTGCAAGATGTAGTGCCATAGATTAACAGAGAGAGGTTGAGGGATTTTTTTTTTTTTTTTTTTTTGTAAAGGAAAAAAGTTTTGTAAATGTTCAGTTGAATCTAGACAAAGTCTGAGATTTGTATCATGGTAAAATGGTGCTTTTCATTCCAGTACACACAATATCTTAATTTTGCTCTTCATTTAATTTTTCAAATATACAAAACATGTATTTCTGGTTTTTACTACAAAGAAAATGCAGTTTGACCACATTTTGTTCAGTCAAGATAAGAAGTAAAGCAGGATATGCCCAAGGCACGCAGACACACTCAAGCACGCATACAAGTAAGAAGACCACACGGTTGCAGATTTGACATACTACGTGATCTGTGCCACTTCAGCTTTCAGTACTGTTGGTCAACAGTTGCTTTTAGGTAATGGATGACTCAAATACTGCCACTGTGAGGGGCCAGAAACGTTGCCCCGTCAGGATTTACCCCACCTCCTTCGCTGCTGTTGAAATGATACGGGTTACCATTGTTAAAGATCATTTATCACAAACAGTAGATATACAACTGGGACCTTTTTTTTTTTCATCCAAGCTCTTAACAGAAGTTATGCATATATTCCACAGTTTGGTGTGGGGTGTTGTAACGTAGAGGTTTGTTTTGACTTTGTGTACCGACATTGATCCACACAGGCAAGTGCATGTCTAAAACTGTTGAATGTTGCCTAAGCAGAATGATGGCCCATAAGCCATTTGTATGTTTGTTTGTTTGTCTGATAACCTGCGCAGTTTTAAGCTAATAAATGGCTTTTTCATGTAGATGCTGTTAGCACATGATAGGAAGTGTCAGGATAAGAGGCAGTGGTCATACAACTTATAATACTATTAGTTATTTTATAGATAGACATCAAGTGTTCAAATCTGTGCAAAAATTACATTTATTAATGTAAAATCCGATGGTGGGAGTAGGGTTTTGTAAAAAAAAAAAAAAAAGAAGTGGCAGTGGTTGGCTAGTTTCTTCATTAAAGTAATGGTGTTTAGGGGGAATGTGGAGTTGTATGTGTGTGGAAAGGCAAATACAAAAGTGTGCATGCATTATTCTTGACCAGTCTGGTTGTCTCCCAGTGCTCTTGTAATAAAAGCTGCTTTTTACAGTGTGCCCCCAATCACATGTATTGGGGGGAATGCCTGAGATGGGTAGATTAATATGACCTTCTTTCTAACATTTTAGATGGAAATCAGTCTGAAGTGTTTAAAGCTCAGTAGTTTAGTCCCTTTTTTTGGATTTGAGACCTGCGATTATCCTGCCATTTCTGTAGGTCTTAATACTGCTGCAATATTTGCTTTTCATCCAGTCCCCTCTGGGTTCACTGCTGTGATTCAGCATTTTGCAGTATGGATCTTTTTTTTTCTTCTTCTTTCTTTTCTAAAGCCTTTTTATTTGTGTGTATTCTCTGCACTTTACTGCTGCGTGGGCTAGGCGCAGGGAAGGTGGAGCTGACAATGTATTGTGGAACAGAGTGCAGTTTGGGGGGGGGGTGATGATTGAGTGGATGTTTTTTTTTTTTTTTTAGGCAAGGAAAGGAGGAGAATCCCAGGTGGAGGTGGAAAGTGTGAAAGGGACCATAGCAAGCAGAGGACATTTCTTTTTAAATGTGTGCTTTAATTTTTAGCTGCCTACTTTTGTTCCCTTCAGATACACATTTGCTTCAATATGGACCTCCCCTCAAAGTCACAACAATGTTCATCCTGCTTTGGCAACTTTACACTAACCCCTCCGTGCAATGTCTGAAATATGCTTTTTTTTATATGTATATATATATAATAATAATAATACGTATATGTTCCGGTGTTTGTTTGTTTTTTGTTTGTTTGTTTTGTTTTTTGGTCATGTCGTCTTGTCTGCATTATGATTCTCCTCCTTTCTTTGTTAATAGAATGCACTTTCTACTAAAATCCTTGAGTAGGTAAAAGAATAACATTGTATATTCTTTAAAGATGTTTTAAAACAAATCAATATACTTTCCCCTTTGTATTTTTAACCACTTAATGTAGCATTGCGTATTTTATTATTGTATCTGGTACAAAATGTGCAGCTTTATAATGTCCTGGTTTGTCTTTTTTGTATGATATCTGGAGAATGAGATGTGGGAAAAAGTTGGGCCTTTTTTTGATAATGTACATTTAACTGACTGCTAACTTTGAGAAGTAAAAACAAGTAGCCATGATGATTGCTTTTGAGTGTTTTTCTCTTTTTTTTTTTTTTTTTATTTACAGGGAAAATATGATTTGTTTGTCCGCGGACTACCCATGACCCAGAGAGTTTAGATTTGCTTTTCAAATCTTTGAGGGAAGTTTTAGGTCCAGATTTTCCCTAAATGCCCTCCATCACCATATGTGCTTTTGAAGTGATGCACTAACTAGTCACGTATGCTATAAGATAGCAAAGTAGAGCAATGTGTATGGAGAAAAGTGTGTGTGACTCACTGTTGGTGAGTGGGTGGTCAGGTACCAAGGCTCACTTCATGAGCAGAGGAGATAATAACACACCGTCTGTACATCTCCATTCCCATTTGGGTTTGAAAATAGTCGGCCTCCCCAGCTGTTAGTCATTATGCCTTGTGGTGTAGGAGAGGGAGGAGGGTGCGTCTGTCGGCAGGCAGATAAAGGGAGGAGGGATTCACATGTTTTTCAGACGTGTTTGCTCCTCTGAAAGTTGCTGCTTCGTGGGTCATTAATTGTTTACTTGCAGGGTTTATCAAGATCTCATGGAGAAATAAGCAGCCGCTCTCTTGCTGTGATGCTAATGTATCAATGAAGTTAATAAACTGAAACAGCCTGGGTTTAGGTTTGGCATCACTCCTGTTTATTAATTTGGAATTTTTTTCTAACATTCCCTTTAAATATGAAACTTATTACAGTGCCTATAACTGTGTTTTCAAGCTGTGCTTATTGTCGCGCTGAAACAAAATCCAGATCATTTTTTGAAGAAACGTAAATGTAAGAATAAAAAAAAACTTGACTTAAATGCACCATTTTCCCCAAGAAACAAGTTAGAGAACTGGGGGAGGGGGGGGGGGGGGTGACAACCAGAAGTGTTTTTTCTCCAGCATTTTTCCTTTCATAACTGCTTCTTTTGGAGAGTACAGCATAGATTGTGTTCTTCCTGGAGGTAGGAAATAAGAATAAATGCTGATACATTTACTTGACTGTAAATTCTTGGAATGGATTCTGGAAACAGAACAGTCCGTTTCACTTTGTTAAGGGTGCGCGCAGGGAACTGCTATTAAATGGGCGGGCTTTGAGGCGCGTGCGCGTTCACAGCGGCTCCGGTGGCTTTGAGTGGAGCATAAAAGTGCGTGAAGCGCCGGCGGAATTCTACCTCCTCTGCTCTCTGAGACTGGATCGGACCTGAACAACGCCGGGGATCGGAACCAACACCGGTGGTACATATAATGCCTCTTTCTTCTTCTTTTTCTTAAAAATAAATAAATAAAATTTCAAATTTGTTCTTAACTATAAATAAGAATTTAAGAATGTATCTGTTTTTCTTTCTTAAAGCCTTAAACTGGCCGAGCTGGTTCTGTTCGTTTTACAGGCACTGTACCATTAAAGCTCATTCCTGCTGTTATTCAGTAATAGGTATTACACAGACATTTTAACATGTATTTTGCTGGCAGACCTGTTTTTGTTTAACTAAATGCTAAATGAAACTTTCAGTTTGTCCATAAACAGTGTGCACTGCACTCTGTTGTGTTAGTAAGTTTTAATTTGCGCACCGACCTTTGCTTAATTATTTTTTACGAGTATGACGGTTTTATTGGAAAGCGCAGTGATATCTTGCTGTCTTCTCATAGCTAAGCATTTACTGTGTTTTCATATCCCGTGTAGGCTCAACCAGCCTCACAGCTTGAAGGCTGGTTCAGTTGGGAAGAGATCCCCTTTTAACCATTGCTGACATAAAGGACAATCCAAGGTAGGCAAGTATAATCTGATAGTTTTTATAATTATTGTTATTCTTCTTCTTCTTTCTTTTGTTTAAATTCGCTTGTATGCTTGCAGTATCTGCATGATGCTCATATTTTACTCACAATATATTTGTATTGTTCACTTCGCTGTGCAGGATGATCTTTCTTTTTTTTGTAAAAGGTGCTCGAGCTTTTTTTTTTCTTTTTCAGAAAGCTTCAGTAGGTGGGTAAGGTCTCCTCTGAAAAGGCGGCTAGTTGGCTGTTTTGTTCTCTTAATAGATTATTTACATAATCAATAATTTACCCCATTAAAAGTGTTATTCTGTTTTTCCTCCACTCTAAACACACCATCCTCCTCTTTTTTGTAATGATGTTTCACAGTGCCTCCCCTCCACCACAGTGACCTGCATTGCGTGGGAGCTGAGAGTGGAAGCGCAGATTTGATGCCACTTGGCAACAGTAGCAGGTGTAAGTCACGGGGGAATCAATCTTCACCTGCTGTTATGTCCCACCTCATCCCCCAGGCGAGGAAGAACCTCACCGGTCCAGGCGCTCAGAGATCATGGCCTCCCATTCAGCCCACATCTCCTCAGAAAAGCGCTTCATCATCTTCTTTGACTTCGACGAGACGATCGTGGATGAAACCAGCGATGACATGGTGGTGCAGGCCGCTCCGGGTCAACACCTGCCCGGTTGGCTGAAGGACACCTACCAGCCCGGTCGTTACAATGAGTACATGCAGCGCGTGCTGGCCTACCTAGCAGAACAGGGCGTCACAGAGAGCGACCTACGTGGCATCATGGAGAAGATACCTGCATCCCCCGGCATGCTGACCCTCTTCCAGTTCCTCCGCACCCGGCCCGCGCAGGACTTTGAGGTGGTGCTAGTGTCCGACGCCAACGCATTCTTCATTGAGTCCTGGCTTCGGCGCGCCGGGGCCCGTCAGCTCTTCCACCGGATCTTCACCAACCCGGCCACCTTCAACAAGGACGGGCGACTGGTGCTGCGGCCTTTTCACTCCCACGACTGCCCACGGTGTCCCGACAACATGTGCAAGCAGGTGATCGTCAGGGATTATGTGATGCGCAAGACGCAGGAGCGCGGCCGTCCATACCAAAGGATCTTCTACGTGGGGGATGGAGCCAACGACTTCTGCCCTGCGCTCTCTCTCGGTCCCCGAGACGTGGCCTTCGCACGGAGGGACTTCCCTATGCACCGGCTCATTACGGAGACCCATGAAGCCATGCCTGGAGAGTTCAAAGCGGTCACGGTGCCTTGGGCCAGCGGGGAGGATGTAGTGCAGCGGCTGAGGAAGCTGGTGGCGGAATAGGGGGTCGCAGAAGGGAGCTCGAGGGCGTTATAGCAGACAGTTGACACTTTAAGATATTTTCTCAGGTAAAATGGTCCCTGAAACTATTGTTTTTTTGTTTGTTTTTGTTTTTACTGTAAACTATGCTATGAAATTGGTCTACAATAAATTAAATAAGGTACAAAACCATCTAAATGCAATGGGCATTGAAAAAGACCAAACTACATTTTCTTGTGGCTATAAGCCTATCTCGTTCAGAAATATATATTTCATGTATCAACTAATCTGTCTCGTGGTTTAGGTTAATTTTATTTTTATTTTTTTCGGGGGTGTTTGCTGTGCCTTAAATGTGTAGGCTTGGCCTACTGAAAAATAACACCAGGAATAAAGCCATAAACTGAAACATTGTCTGCGTCTGAATTATGAAACAATAGACATCCATGTGAATCACTGATCAGTCATCAATCATGGTAGTCTATCTATCTATCTATCTATCTATCTATCTATCTATCTATCTATCTATCTATCTATCTATCTATCTATCTATCTA
>JBAMHW010000023.1:21481203-21496055 GCA_037177495.1 Rhadinocentrus ornatus
AGATGGAGGGGAGCGTGGGGGGGGGGGGTGTGTGGGTGTGTGTGTGGGGGGGGGGGGGGGGGGGAGAGAGAGAGAGAGAGAGAGAGAGAGAGAGAGAGAGAGAGAGAGAGAGAGAGAGATCCCAGTTTTGAACAGAGGCAGAGCCCAGCCACTAGAGGGCGATGGTCAAGTTTTGAATTTGTTTCTTTTTTTTCTAACCTAAATAAAGAAGAAGAAATAGAGCGGAAGTAACGTCTGATGCGCATGGCGCTGTTTGAATAATTTTTTGTTCTATGTTTGCAAACCCATTTTTCTTTGTTGTGTGAACATTCATATATATACTGACTACTTTATAACAGAATACAGGTAAGCGCATTATCAAAATGGAAGTTTTATCTATGTACAGTAAGCTAGCGTTACGTGTGTCTGAACAACTACGTAACGCAGACGTTGCTTTCAATCCATTCATATATTTTTTTTAGCTTGGTAGCCTGCTATTTCGCTAGTTTGTGGCTAGTCAGTAAGAAGAGTTGTTCTTTGACCACAGAATTGATCCCTAAACCTAATACAAAGCTAAGCAAAGCTTAATTGAGTGCTGCGCGGTGATAGCATTATCCGCTGTGTATGTTTTCTTGTTAAAACACTAACCGGTGTTACACCAAAATCTGTGATCACATGGGGTGACAGTGTTCATTAGAGAACGAGCAAAGTCTTGTTTTAAAGTCTGAGTTCATTATAATGCAGATACAGTAAAGTCACACGTTCGCATAGCTATCAGAAATGTCGCCCTAGGTCACCCCTCTCATAGTCTGGAGTCTTCTAACATACGCGGCCCTCACATAGCCAAGAACACAGAGGTCACCATTACATACGTTTATGTCAGTAAATACAGGTGTTACAGGGGGGGGGGCGACAATGTACATTTCTCTGCATATACATCTAGGACGACCTAAGTCTTGAAAACGGTTGTATTTAGGTCTAAGTATATTGTAATGCAGGTACAGTGAAGTCACAGATTCTTTAAGAAATGGAGACCTCTGTGTTCTTGGCTATGTGGGGGGCACGTACGTTAGAAGACTCCAGACTAGGAGAGGGGTGACCAAGTGCGAAATTATTCTTTGCTAAGAAGATGTGAAAGTAAGGAAAGTTATTGGTGCACATTGATTAAAAGCACAAGCATGTGTTTTTAAATGTCTGGAAAATTGCCTTTATCAAATGGTGAAGCTGTATCTTTTAAGACAACTGTTCCTATAAATTGGTTATAATGTATAAAATATTATATTTCAGAATAAAGTAAGGTTGCTATTTTATATTTGCCAAAACAGCATCTACCAAATAAACCTTTCATTCTTTATCCAGTATTCAACAAGATGGAGGCTGATCTGTACGATGAGTTTGGAAACTACATTGGTCCAGAGCTGGACTCCGATGATGATGAAGATGATCTGGAAGCAGAGGACAGGGATGTTGATGAGGTATGCTTCCAATTTACAATTATAACCATATTGCACTCAAGTTTCTTTAGACTTTCCATGCACACCCTGTATTTATTTGCAGGGTGATGAAGATGACGACGATGAGCCTGCTGATGCAGATGATGATGTCCCCGGCATGGAGGTGGTCTTGCATGAGGACAAGAAGTACTACCCCACAGCGGAGGAGGTTTATGGGCCAGAGGTGGAAACTATTGTGCAGGAGGAGGACACACAGCCTCTTACAGGTTTGAAATATTTAAAGTAAAACAAGGGCACGGAAAACATTGTGCCATCTTAAAGACACGTCTTTAAGATGGGCAACTACAATTACGTTTAAGCCTGTGCTTATTTTCAAAGCCTTTAAACATTTCTTTGTTTGTGTGTGTGTGTTTGACAGCCAGTGTGTTGGCTCTTAACCGGAATTCTATTACTGCAATTGCAGGGAGTCTTTGCTAAAACAAAAATCTGCCTATTTTAATAATTCGTATTATGATGACCAATTTAATATTTGGAATTTCATTGTTATAGAAAAGTAAAGCCAGTATTGGCACCCTGTCTGCCTAATCTAAGGAAGAGCACTTAAAAGAAAAGAGAGCTTTAAATGGATGTTCTGAAAATAATTTCCACCAGTTTCCACGAATAATGTTTATTTTTACTGTATATTTTTGCTACTATATAAAACGCAAATTACAAATCATTGGATTTTTTTCTGTCTTTACTCAGCGCTTCAACTTTTTATCGAGAGTATGTTAAATGTATAAATGACTAAATATTCTGTTAACTACTAAAATTATCTAGCATTTAAAAATCAGCTTTTCTGCGTATTTCTTTTAGTAAACACATGATCACTAGTGTTTTTTCTAATCTTTTTAGAACCCATCATCAAGCCTGTGAAGCACAGGAAGTTCACTTTGATGGAACAGGAATTACCTGCCACTGTTTACGACATGGAGTGAGTGAAGTGTTGTTTGTAATGATGTATGTCAAATTCTTAAGAAATACACGTAGTAAGATACTAATGTTGCTGGTGCAGCTGATCGTGGGTGATAAATTGTTATTGGTAAAAAACAACTTTTTACAGTTGTAATGTCCTTCTGGCAGGTTTCTTGCAGACCTGATGGATGGTCCTGAACTGATCCGTAACGTCACCCTCTGTGGTCACCTTCACCATGGCAAGGTTAGAATTTATGGGTCTGCCTCGTTCTCATAACTTCGCGTTTCAAGTTATAGCCCTCTGCGGTATTTTTCCCAGCAGAACATATTTGAAAGTTGAAGAATTTAAAAGGATTAAAATCATTTAACTGGAATCAAATTAATGTTTGCTCTTTTCAGACTTGTTTTGTGGACTGCCTGATTGAGCAGACACACCCAGAAATAAGGAAGAGGGATGATGTGGACGTGAGTATTATCTACAGTAATTTAGTATCTTTTCACTTGATTACACTTGAATTTTATAGATAAACATGCCGAGACCAACATGATTTGGAACTTTTTCAGCTCCGATACACAGACATCCTCTTTACTGAGCAGGAGGTGAGTAGTTATGTTGATCTTTGGCTTAACAGTGAACCTCAAGTTATTGCTGTAACATAATATTTGTAGTTTCATTTGGAGCCCTGACAATTATTTCATTTACATGGTTTCATTTGCATGTTTTACTTGGTCATGCTTCCTTTGCTTGTATCTGGTGTATTTTTAAAGAGAGGAGTCGGCATCAAAAGCACTCCTGTCACAATGGTCCTGCCTGACTCCAGAGAAAAATCCTACCTTTTTAACATCATGGATACACCAGGTGTTGTATTTCGGCCGGGGGCCTTGCCTGCTAACTACATGTATTTTCATCCAGAGAATGACACAAAATTTACATGAAATATTTCATCTCCATCAAAGGCCATGTGAACTTCTCTGATGAAGTCACATCTGGAATGAGGATCTCAGATGGCATTGTCCTCTTTATTGATGCAGCAGAAGGGGTGAGTCACCTTATCTAGTTATGCTCCCTCACCAGCTTTAAATCCCTGCACATATACTCTGGTATTCTTTAGTTGGCATCTTGACGTTGACCTTTGCTTATCTCTGTGTAGGTGATGCTGAACACAGAGCGTCTGATAAAACACGCAGTTCAGGAGCGCATGGCGATCACCATCTGCATCAACAAGGTGGATCGGCTCATTGTGGAGCTCAAACTGCCTCCAACAGATGCTTATTATAAACTTCGCCACATTGTGGATGAGGTTAATAGTTTGCTCAGGTAATTCTGGAAGTGAGACTCTTTGTGTCTCTGGAGAGGCTGATTTAAATCCAACTATGGCAGAAAGTGACATGCATCATTCAAATGACAATAATTGCTTAATCATTTAAGCTTCTGACATACTTCCAAATGAGTCAGAAAACTGAGAAGCCGAGCTTTTCATTGTTATATGGGACATCAGAGAATTGCCCATGAGGGAGAAGGAAAATGTGAGGAGAGCAGGAAAGCTTTCACTCAAATTTCTGTCATGGTCAAATTTCAAGGGTTAATTCTCAAGGGTAAATCCTTTTGTGACAGTTCATTTGGAGATAATAAGAAGTAAAAATAGTCAAAGAAATGACAAGATGTAACAATATACTGAGAATTAAGATGGGTTTTTGCTTAATTGGAAGTTATTTATGACTTTTCTGGAAGAAGTTACTAAATGAGTGACGGTACTTTTAGGGCCCTTTCACACTGGTGTTTTTTGGTCCACATTAAACAAACCCTGGTCCGCTTCCACAGATAGTACGGTTCAGTGTAAACACGCATTCACACTCTTGTGTAAACTAAAGCGAATACGGGTCCGCTTAAAAAAACCAGGACTCTGTTTTGGTGTGGTGGTGCAGTTCTGGTGTGAATGCATGTTAAAAAAATGGAGCCACAGAAACTTGTAGCAAAATCTAACATACATGCCATTGAAATTGGTCTTTGTCTTTTTTTTTCAGCACATATTCCACAGATGAGAACCTGGTGGTGTCTCCTCTCCTTGGAAATGTGTGTTTTGCGAGCTCTCAGTACAGCATCTGTTTCACTCTGGGGTCTTTTGCAAAGATCTACGCAGACACCTTTGGTGAGATAACTCGAAAGTAAACAGCTATAAAAACACTGCAGTTTGTATGATGTTTACTTTCTCTATTTGTAGGTGATATAAACTATAATGAGTTTGCAAAGAGGCTCTGGGGAGACATTTATTTTAATCCAAAAACGTGAGTATCCAGTTAAGATAACATTAGATGTGATACTGTCCTTCATTGTCATCCTCACTCCACAACTGTCCTGTGTTTAGTCGCAAGTTCACAAAGAAAGCTCCCAGCAGCAACGCTCAGCGCAGCTTTGTGGAATTTGTCCTGGAGCCTCTCTACAAGATTCTCTCACAGGTCAGACATGCTAGACGGCTCAGTACTGTACCTCCATCAGGCTCACGCTGACTTCCTCAGTGTGTAATCCTTCCTCAAATCCTCTTGGTGTTTAGGTGGTTGGGGATGTGGACACATCTCTCCCTCGAGTTTTGGATGAGCTTGGTATCCACCTGTCTAAGGAGGAACTGAAGCTGAACATTAGACCCCTGCTCAGGCTCGTCTGTAACAGATTCTTTGGAGAGTTCACTGGTATGGCTATTTATAGCATGAGTCTGCAATTTAAGTCATTGATGTATTTGTATGTAAGATGTTTCTCAACCAAGTGTCACTGTCAGATACATATAGTAGTAAAAATGCTGCACAGACTGTTTGAGATGCTTTATCCACTCCTGATAGCAATCATGATGTTGAAGATATTCACTATCCTTTTAGCAAAAGCTATGAACCTGTTGTACATCCCACACTGATCCATGATATGCTCCCTACAGGTTTTGTGGACATGTGTGTACAACACATCCCATCACCACAAGAGGGCGCTAGGACAAAGATAGAGCATACTTATACTGGAGGTCTTGACTCAGATTTGGGTGAAGCCATGGCTGAGTGTGATCCTGATGTGAGTATAATGGGGGTGTATTGGGAGTGTCCCTTTTTTTGGGTGGTGAGAAGAAAAAAGAAGTTAACTGTTCACAGCTGTAATTTCTTTAAGGTGGAAGTCTATGTTCTCCCTGCTGGTATTGAAGATAAAACCAAAATGCTTACTAAATAGTTTGAAGAAAAGAAGCTGAAAAACGTACTTCTTTCATACTTAATTTGTTTTCTATTTCTCTGTTCCTCCTTTCCCCTGCTGTTTCCATGTGTCTCATTCTAAGGGTCCACTGATGTGCCACACCACTAAGATGTACAGCACAGAGGATGGGGTTCAGTTCCATGCATTTGGCAGGGTGCTGAGTGGGACTATTCAGGCAGGTCAGCCCGTCAAGGTGTTAGGAGAGAACTACACTCTGGAAGATGAGGAAGACTCCCAGGTCTGCACTGTGGGCCGTCTCTGGATCTCTGTTGCTAGGTATGCTGTGGTGTTTGCTTTGTTGTGTTTGAAGAACCAGAAATCAATATTTGTTTATTAAAATCCAATTTTAACACTCTCAGATACCAAATTGAAGTGAATCGAGTACCTGCTGGTAATTGGGTTCTCATTGAGGGTTGTGACCAGCCAATCGTGAAGACCGCCACAATCACAGAACCCAGGGGGAACGAGGAGGTGAAAAATCAATGAGAAAAACCTTCGTTATCCTTAGAAACATGAACCAAACGAAGGCTCACAGTTTTCATTTTCTCTGCCAGGCTCAGATTTTCAGGCCGTTGAAGTTCAATACAGCTTCAGTTATCAAGATTGCAGTGGAGCCAGTCAACCCATCAGAGCTGCCGAAAATGTTGGATGGCCTGAGGAAGGTCAACAAGAGCTACCCATCTCTTACCACAAAGGTAAATCCCTGCACAGCTGTTCCTCAGTGAATCAGCCTGGACTGAGAACAGATTTATTTAAAAACTCTTACGTTAAAATACTGACATATAAAGTGAATGCTTTTGTTTCAGGTGGAGGAGTCTGGAGAGCACGTTATCTTAGGGACAGGAGAGCTTTACCTGGACTGCGTCATGCATGACCTGCGGAAGATGTATTCTGAGATAGACATTAAGGTAAGTTTAGTTGCTTTATGTACATTTGTTAAGCATAGCTTCTCTTAAAAAAATACTATTAAGATTACACGAAAACAATAGTTCCACTAAAATAGTAATATTCATCCACAGGTTGCCGACCCAGTTGTGACTTTCTGTGAAACAGTTGTGGAGACGTCATCACTTAAGTGCTTTGCTGAGACCCCGAACAAAAAGTATGTAATATAATGATCATCGTTTATATACTATATAAATGTACATGATATATGTGCTTACTGTGCTACATCACAAAGGACTGCACAATGAATTGGAAAAAAAAAAAAGATTAAAGACTGTTATCCGTGACCCTTTTTGTTACAAGAAACGCTAAGTCTAGCATTTTATTTGTAGTTATATGTTCTGTTAAGACAGCAAATTTTTTATAATGTATTCACAGATGTATACTTGAACACTCTAAATGTTTATGTTAAGAAACCGAGACTTAGATTTCTGATTTCGTTTTACTTGGGGGAAATTGTGATTTAGATTAAGCTGTACTGTTGGCCCAATCACTCACAACTTCGCAGATTTTTCTCACTGTCTGGGGTTTCTGTGAGTCTGTCCTTCCCTCTGGCTGAGTGTCTCCCCAACCCAGAATAAGTGATTGACAACTGTGTGATGTGATTGACAGGAATAAGATCACAATGATTGCTGAACCCTTGGAGAAGGGACTTGCTGAGGACATAGAGAACGAAGTGGTGCAGATCACATGGAACAGGTACGGTAATGTAGATTGTGGTAATATAATGTGCCTTTCATGTCAGACATGCCCATTTTACTTTGATGCCACCTTATTAATTTCTCCACATTTCTGTGCCTTACTGACTATTCATTCTCATTTCATACTTTACAAGGATAAATGAGCAGGCAGTTAAGAACGATGATTGGTTCTTTAATTAAAATGCTGTCATCAAAAAAGGTATAGGAATATAAAAAAAATCTCCAGGGCTGAAAGAGTCATTTTAAAAGTAGTTATTGGACATGCGGCATTGCTCTTATATTCATAGGTGTGCACGCTCTGATGAACCTACCATCAATTTTCATTTTAATGTGTCAAATAGAGGGAAAAGCTGTATTGCAGTTTTACCATTAAGTAATAACTACCACTATTATACAATACTTTTTTATTAGGAATTTTTAAGCAGAACAGCCTTCTATGTGTAATGTAAAATATGTCCTTGTAAAAAAAAAAAAATCACCTTGGCATATTGATCAGCTCACTTGCAGTAATTGCACTAAAAGCATACATGAATTTTCCTGTCCCTCTTGTATGAAGAGCATGCTCAAGTCCTTTTTCTGCTCAATACAAGCTTTCTGTCTGTGAGGCCATCTGGACCCAGTGGTGCCAGCACAGGAGTGATACACTTCAAGCACTCCTCCTCCTCCTCCATTAACCCCTCTGCCCCCCTCAATCAGCTAATCTCCTTAATGTTTCAGCTGACACACTGTGCACACTTTGTCCCAACTGGGGTCTTGTCTGTTTCCTCCTGGCAGGAAGAAGCTGGGAGAGTTTTTCCAGACCAAGTACGACTGGGATCTGCTGGCTGCCAGGTCTATCTGGGCCTTTGGACCGGACACAACAGGACCAAACATTCTTGTAGATGACACACTGCCGTCTGAGGTTAGTATTTCTAAGTCACAAGCTAAGCAGGTGTTAGCCTGGGGAATGGTTTATTCTTAAGTTTTCTGTTTCTGCACTGGCTGTTTGAACTGAAAATAAAAAACCAAGTGTTTTTTTTATTTTTTTACAATAATATAAGTGCTGATTGAATGACTTGACGCTCCCTTATTTATCTTTAGATTATCAACTAATCATCTTCACCCCATAAACTACAGATTGATATAAATGATTAACTTCTGACATGTATATGTATATCAAACTGGCAACAAAAGTTGCATTTAGCATGAACAGTGCTAGATTTACAGTGAAAACTGTAAGTCCGAATAGCCTCTGTCTACAGGTACAGAGCAAACATAATTTATGTGGAAAAACACTCCCACAGAACATCAATGCTTTCTTCTTTTAAATAAATTCTTCAGACTGCACTGATGACCACTGCGTGTAGTTGATTTAAATAAAATAAAGGACTCTGATTACCCCTCTTTACAGCATCTTTCACTGTGATTTTGCTTCTTTTTAAAAAAAAAATTAATTGTACATGTTGTTTTAATACAGTTTGTGTTCTTTGTGTTGCATTTTTAATGATCTAGTTGTTGAATTGTTCCATATGAATACTTTTTGACTAGTCTTTGCCTTTGATATTATCTTATGCACTTATTTATAAACATAAATTAGAAAGCAACAAATAAAAGTCAGGATGTAAATGCTTTTTGATAGTTTGCAATTAATTTAATCAGCAAATTAATTGACCTTCATTATGATGCGGAACATGTACTTTGGTAAGGTAGATAAGGCAAAGCCAGCCAATCCAGCGTCGTGTGTAGAACATGTGGGATCGATGGAAAAGCCATTTTAAAGCTAATGCATGATAATTCTACATGCAAAGTTACATTGATCTTCCACTGAACTGATATAGGTCACATTAATTAGTGAAGTTAGATTTCTGGAAACACTGACAGTCTTTATCAAGCATGTCACATGTCAGGGACAGTCCAGGATGAGTCCTTGATTTCTTACAGAAGAAACCTGAGAATTTAATAATGAACCAATGTCTAGTTTGTTAGTTAGATTTCACTCCTATTTATGCGTCATTGCAATGTTTATTTAGCTAATCTCATTTTGTTGTTGATATACTTGTTTTACCAAGTACTGCAACAAGAAAAGGGGATGCATTATGTTTGTTCAAGACTGGAGCTATTTCCCTTTCCCAAGTTCTTTATTTCTCTTTATTAACTGAATAAAGGGTTATCAAAGTGGCTGTTATTCACAGGCCACTGTTCTGAAGGCTATTCTAACCAGCTAAATGTTAACATTTTGTTTACAGGTGGACAAGGCGCTGCTTGGGTCAGTCAAAGACAGCATCGTCCAGGGCTTCCAGTGGGGCACCAGGGAGGGACCTCTGTGTGATGAGCGTAAGTCATCTCTTCTATAGCTGTTTTTGCTAAATAAATATATCTTCTCTTCTATAGATGTGCAAAAGAAAAATTGATTTTCCTCATCAGTGTAGCGATACTGAGTGTTTTTGCTGCCCTTAGCCATCAGGAACGTCAAGTTTAAAATCCTGGACGCTGTTATCGCTCAGGAGCCTCTCCACAGAGGAGGAGGTCAAGTCATCCCTACAGCCAGGAGGGTGGTGTACTCTGCTTTTCTCATGGTGAGATCATGTCCCCCACCCTTATCTGACTTCAGCTCTTCCAGACTCTGCTGTAATCCACGCTGTTTAGAACATTCCATTACCTTGATTATAGTTGGGAATTTTGCTGATGTGCCTTATTTTTAATTGAGAACTTTTTTTTTCTGTCCTGATTTTGGCTTCTGTCCTCATCTTCTTTGGCCCCTGCACAGCTTTTGTCATAAATCCATCAGCAGGTCAACACGAGTGCCATTTTGTTTCTCCAGGCTTTTGTCCCTGCTTTAATGTAAAAGTTTCTCTTTTGTCCCAGGCAACTCCGAGGCTGATGGAGCCATATTACTTTGTAGAAGTTCAGGCTCCTGCCGATTGTGTATCTGCAGTCTACACAGTGTTGGCTCGAAGAAGGTTTGTATTTACTTGCTGCTAAAAAACCTTTACAATAATCTCACATAACAGAAATGTAACCTTTTTTATTTATTTTTTTATTTTTTTGTGCTTGTCATCTATCAGGGGTCATGTCACTCAGGATGCACCTATTCCAGGCTCTCCACTGTACACAATTAAGGCTTTTATCCCAGCCATCGACTCCTTTGGCTTTGAGACGGACCTTCGTACACACACACAGGGTCAGGCCTTTGCTCTGTCTGTGTTCCACCACTGGCAGGTAAGATTTATAGACTCAGAGCTGCTTTCCATTTGCTTTTATGTCAGCAAATTTCACCCAACCAGGGATTTAAACAGTTTCTTACACTCTCTCAGTTTTTTCCTAGTATGGATAAAGGAGTTTTTAAAAAAACATTTGTGTATTTTGGTTATTCTAATAAAGAATAAATAATTAAATTTAAATATTTTATGAAAAAAGGGGGGGGGGGATTGAATAAATGAGCAGAATGTGTTTCACTGAGATTAAATCCAACAGATGCCAGTGTGATGTCACCTCTTGGTTTTATTTTCCATTTTGAAACCTTGACTGTAATGTCCCAGCCATGGCTGATTTTTGTAATTTATGTACACACCACTCATGCTCATAGCTGCTTCGGCTGGTCAGAAAGCTAACTGGTCAATTTAAACATGCATTGGGTCACTCTTATCAAGGAAATTAGAGCAATTCCGGACAATTATTGTGTATTTGACTGTTTAAATCGTTATGGCGAGAAGGCAAACACGGAATGCGTTTTTACCAGTTTCCCGTGAAGAAACACCAGCGAACAGCCTGGATTTGTGCGACTGGCTGGTGACGAGCATGTGCAAAAATTACGAAAAGGGTCCATTGTCATCTTTGTTTTTGAATTGGAGCTACTGTCAGAGAACCTACGCATGTTATGCAGGCCGACATGACTAAAATTTGAAAACCAATTATCTACCATAGAAAAAAATGTATGAATAATGAAATTAAAATTTAAATTAAATTTGAATATTTAAATTTAAGTTATTTTTAATTCTTGAATTTAAATAAAAGTTATGTAATTCAAACTGAGTTTCAATACTTATTTATAAAAGAGACTGAACATATGTGGTCAAGCAAAAGTCCAAAGTTATTTATTCATAGTTAGCAGCAATATACTCTGCACCCACTTTTTTAACATTGCAGCTTGAATAAAATACTGACCTGGAGAACCTCCAACTAGTCTTCAGGCAAATATTTGGAATCATACTTACATACATGGTCAGAATATAAAAAAATGCCTTCACCACTGGACTTGAGGGCCATTTAATGAACATCTACTGTACATGTTTGTGATTTGTTATTAAAAATGGTCCCAAAAAATTTGAGTCTCAGAGGAATTTGGAGTTAGTAAATGGAAAATATGTAGGGACCTTAAATAAAAGAAATATCTGCCTATGTTAAATCACATATGAAAACATAAAACAAATCTAGGATCATCAGAGCATTTGTAAAAGTCAAAGCAAGTAAATATTTTCCACCTTTGAGATTCACTGGTTGCTGTTAACCGCTTTAACCAGTTTCCCATCTGCATACTTTGCACTGTGATGAGTCAACACCTTGAAACAACAATTAGATTTTTTGTTTATCTTATTGAATCTGTCTGTCACCCGTACACGTGCATGCACAAACACTCACGTTTCTTTGCTCACTTTCTCAGGCAGTTGTGGCATCTTGAGCTGCAGAGTAACCAGCCTGTGCAAGTCTGCCACTTTGGCTAAACCGTTTTTGATGGGGAGTAAAGGGGATTGTTGAGTCATCACTTTTTAAGTGTTTAGCTGTTTCTGTCTGTTCTGTCCGACATGTGTTTGTGTCTGCACTCTGCAGAGCAATGTCAGAAAATATTAACTCCACCTAGGTTGGATTAAAATTTGACTGCAAAGACATTAATGTGTGAGACAAAAGAAATTTCTTTGCAGTGCAAAAATTTCGTGTTTAACCTCCGAACCAATGTTTTGTCCCCTTGAGGTGAAAACACGAATGTCTGACAAGAAACAAGGCGTCAATTATTTATGTGTCTACAACACCGGGGGAAAAAGATGTATCATGGCTGTAGTAATCCTTTAGGAAATAAAAAATTAATGAAAATTGCTCACGATGGGTTGAGTTTTGTCATATTAACAGATATTCTAGTGTCACCATCAGGGTCATGCAGTTTATAGAAAACTGACTTTTTAGAAATGAAATTTCATACCTCATATTTTCCTTTTTGATTTAGCTTTACATTTCCCAGTCTTTCATTGTAGAAGTGTACCCTTTTCCCACAGAACGCTCCTGGGATGTAGTACAGATCACCGTGACTATCTATCCACAAATTACTCTTTAAAGAGCAGCCGGAGTCTGTACCAGATAACAATCAACTCGAAATCCTGTCCCCCACTATGATCTTTGAGAGAAATTATTCCTACTAGCACATATTGATTCAGCTGCTCCAGATAATAAGAACAACACAGGAGTCCCTGAACTGTGTTGTTTGCCCCATTAAACTCAAGAGGCTATATTGCGCCTCCCTTGTTAGTTTGATCATGCGCAGCCAGTATTGGCATGCTAACAGCACAGTGTTTGAGTTACTGCTGTTAGCAGATCTCATCCATCTGTTGATTGGGCTTCAGCCACTCCATTGATTATAATTTTCCTCCAGTTTAAATCTCTCCCTGAGGCTTGAAAAGTCTTATTTAGTCCCCTCTAACCTACTTATTTCAGATAAAAAGTGGTCTCTTCCTCTTCCAGCTCTCTTGCCAATTACAGAATGTGTTAGCGATTCCTGACTGAGCTGCCTTTGTGAATTTTGTGCTGTGAGCTGCGACAATTAATGGATTAGTGGGTCCCATTAAAAACCTGTGCGGTTCTGTGTATTCTGCAAACAGTGCATTGCTGCTGTAGACCACATTTGAAAGAGTGACTGTACTTGCACATTGCTCTTTCCATCAGGATGATGGACATACTCCTGACTCAGTCACAGTGGGACAGACCTGCAACTGAATCACATATTAAATGAAAGGCTGATGCCACCATCAGAAATGTCCACTCAGCTTGTTAAACACTAAGTTTGATGAGTTTTATGTTGTCAGATTGTTTATGCTATTTGCACATCCGAATACAAATGGGAATGCTGCTGCTGTTTACACCATCTTTCTGTTTTTACCCTCTTATATATCTGGTCATCCTTTCAGATTGTGCCTGGTGATCCCCTGGACAAGAGTATTGTAATCAGGCCTCTTGAGCCACAGCCCGCCCCCCACCTGGCCAGAGAGTTCATGATAAAGACCCGAAGGCGCAAGGTGAGCCTTCTGTCCGTCTCTTTATTCCCATTTTTTCTGACTGTAATTTTATTGTGTGGCCATGATGTGATGTTTGCTCTGCAGGGTCTGAGTGAAGATGTGAGCATCAGCAAGTTCTTCGATGATCCTATGTTGTTGGAGCTGGCAAAGCAAGACGTGGTGCTTAATTATCCCATGTGAGATCGCAACATTCCTCACAAACACCAACAACTTCAATGGATAGTCAACAGCTAATGTGGCTTATTCCCTGTTTTTTTTTTTTGTTTGTTTTTATAGATTCAGGTCATAAAAAGGGTTATTTACATGTACACAGCTGTTTTCTTAGCTTGCTTTCTGTCCAGGTAAAAACCACACAATTAGTTTGATAAAAACAAAAACCATGCAAATATATGAAACTGTTTGAGATGTTTGTTGCTTCTCAATTGTCTTGTATTTTTATTTTTTATATGTACAAATGACTGTTTTTGTAACATAACTCTGAAGTTGGGAAAAAAAGACTTTGGATGTTTGATCTGACATAAGCGAATAAATGATGTTTGGAATTCAAAGACTGGTGTAAATGTAGCTGCGTGCTCTTCAACAAAGTAGTTAAAGAACTTTTGAAACTTGTGATCAGGATGTAATTTGTGTTTGGTGGAAATCTTGAGTTCAGCAGACTGAAAGCTGCTTCTCTGCAGATCAGTGCAAAGCAGGAGCTTCACTGATGGTTTGAGGGATTGGCTGGTCTGTTTGAGCATGGTATAGGCAGCGACTGACGGACAGAATGCCGGATGGTTAAAGGCAGGCAGAGAGGTTAGTAGTCAAACATAAAGGAAGGAATGTTGCAATATATAAAAGGAATGCCAAAAATCAATGCAAGACAATAGTCGAGACATTTTGGCACGGGTAGAGCCTCCTCCAGTGCCAAGAACAATTGGATCAGCTGGTTAAAAGCTTATTTTGAGCGCTGGTTTGGTCATATCTCTGCGAATTGCTCGAAAATTGGTAACAAATATGTCAGTTGCTTGTTATTTTTAAATAAGTAAAATTTGTCTTTATTTTGTAAAGCTGTAAAATAAAAATGGAACTAGACCAGGTATGATTATGAACATATACAGTGAGGAAAGTAAGTATTTGAACACCCTGCTGTTTTGCAAGTTCTCCCACTTAGAAACATGGAGGGGTCTGAAATTTTCATCGTAGGTGCATGTCCACCGTGAGACATAATCTAAAAAAAAAAAATCCTGAAATCACAATGCAGGTTTTTTTTAAATAATGTATTTGTATGAAACAGCTGCAAATAAGTATTTGAACACCTGAGAAAATCAATGTTAATATTTGGTACAGTAGC
>JBAMHW010000023.1:21496155-21509368 GCA_037177495.1 Rhadinocentrus ornatus
GTCTCTCACAGTGGACATGCACCTACGATGAAAATGTCAGACCCCTCCATGTTTCTAAGTGGGAGAACTTGCAAAATGGCAGGGTGTTCAAATACTTACTTTCCTTACTGTGTCTAACAGACATGAATCACAAAATGGGACTTAATTAAATTACATCATGTACACTTTCTGTGCATTTTAGATGTCATATACATGCAATATAGAAGTATTTGATTAAACTGTTGTGTGCTTTCTCAACAGATGAGATTCTCACAAAGAGATTTTTTTCATGGCTCTGAAATCAGGATTATAGTTTATAGGTTGTCCAGTTGCACAAATGTCCCTATGCAGCTTAACCGGATGGGTTTGCAGCATATAATTGCTTTAGCTTATGAAAAGTTTAGTGTTAAAGTGATGCTCCAGCCAATCCCACAGCAGAGAAGTGACTTATGTCGCTGAATTGGTACCACAAGGGCTATTTACTGTGAAATTTAATTCACACAGCGTCAAGCTGGCCAGTTTCTGTTCCTGGTGAACGATTAAACCCTGCAGAGTAAAAGTATTTGAGCCAGTAGCGCTGTATATTGAGTGGATAAGCACTCTGAAGAGCATGTAACTACACTTCAGGATAGATTGCAGACACCTTCAGAAGACTTTGGTGTCTGAATCACTCAGTTTTTCATCAATCACTACTGACAATCCCTCTAACAGTCCTGGAGGAGGTGGAAAAGCCGAAGGTTGGAGCACAAACAGCGTCTTTTGACATTTGGGCTGAATGTCAATCCTTTCCCAACAAGACAAGTTTTACAGATGTGGGTAGACGTTGATGGGGATGTTCTGCCCTTTTCAAATCAGACAGGAAGGAGTACTGAGAGGAATTTCTGAACACGAACGCACCAATTAGAAGAACACAAGTGCAGCAACACCTTTTCCCTGATCAAGGTATCGACATGCAGGTGCCTTCAGGGTGTGCATGCTGACATTTTTCTTATGAAGGTATCTAAAGTACTGTAATCAGCTTTGCGCATGTGGTAAGTAAGCATGCATTCAGACAGGGTCACATGCGCTGAGATCGTGTCTGGCCCCGGGTGTTGAGATGGATGGCAGCAGTCCTTGCCAGTCTGAACACAAGGCCCGGAGCACTTCTTACAATCTGTGGTCCCTGCGCTAAATATAGACAGACGCAAGCTGTGGAACAGGGCCGGCTCTGGGCACCCTCCTCCCCCAAGTCAGGCCTTGTCCTCTTCCTTTACAGCAACATTTGCTCTCAATCACCTCTTCTGTCACCTTTTTCTGCAATGTATTTGTATCTTTTGTTCATCTTGTTCTATCTCATGCCACTCTCTGGCTCTGCCATGTGTCTGTGACTCAGTCACACTTGTCTCTTCCTTCTATCATCATGAGCAAATCTTTCCCTCTAGAATCTCCAGCTATAGGCATGGAGACTTCAGTCAGGCTATTTCATGCAAACTGCTAATAGCAAAAACATAGCCACAAATCATTAATGGATCTGAGGGCTGATTGAAAATGATGAAGGTTGAGCCAGCCTCTACAGCAGCTGTGGAGACAAGAAAAAGATCAGTTTATTTAAAATGATCACAAAATAAATGAAAACATGATGCAAAAAATCAGCAAGAGCTAGTTCTTAAAAACTTTACTCTGCTCTAAAATGACCCCCTTTTTTTTAGACTGCCCCAATCTGGATCACCAAATGTGTCTTAACCTTCCCCTAGTGCATCCTCGCATTCTCAGTTTAATAAAAGCATTGCATAACACCCTGATATCTGCCACCCTGAAGGTCTGTGACAATTTGAGGTCCAGCAAGGTCGAGATTTTTAGGAGGCAAACATTCACTCACCAAAAAAAGCACAATGACATAACTGGATGATCCTCCCCTTGGTCAACCAAAGGACCTTTAGTGCTTAATCATTTCCTTATCATTACATCTGAGGGTCCAGATGATAGTCCATTACAGAGTTTAGCCCACAGACTGATTCACGCTGTGCATGCATGGGTGCCTGCAGAATCAGAGAGGGTGGATGAACTTGTGTTGAAGCCCACTTTAGAACAATCATGCTGCGGACACAAAACAACCAGCAGTTTTGATTTGCCAAATGAGCCATATGTGTTCCGCCGCTCGAGGCCTTCCACAAAAGCAGATAGAGACTGGATGAGGGCCCTCACGCAGACTGAGCTGGGAATAAACGGTAAAGCACTTTGGAATGATTCAAGTCATTCTGCTTCTTTCTCCACAGAAAGCGCTTTTCACTGTATGGAAGTGGTAACATCATCCACTAGTGGAATATGTTTTGCAGTATGATAGTGAAATCTGTTAATCTTGTGTTGTGTCACGTCATTTTCCATCCAACAGAATAAACTAATCAAGCCTGCCCTTTATCCAAGCTGAACGGGTTCCACAATATCTAAGGCTGAGTGATGCATGTTTTGGAGCCTCTGCAAACCAAAGCAGACAAAACAAAAACCACTTCTGTTCAACAAAGTGATTTTTTGTTCAAATTCATTCATCATTGACAGCAATATAACTTATTTATATCTTAATTTTGTTATCTGATTTTGTTTGATACTAATTCTGCATAAATAAAAATTCATATCCATTTAGAATCATTTAGGAACATGCAATTTTCTTGATTTTGCCCAATTTTAGTGAATAAAAACACCTACGAATTGCCAAAGATGTTTAATATTATCATCTGAACAAAGTCAATTAATTTTAATTGAGGGAAATCATGTAAAGAAACATTTATTTAGCTATTTACAAACAGAATTTTAACTAAAAAACTAATATACTATTATGTCGAACTGAATTTATGTGATACAATTAATATAAAGTGAAATAACCAATTATATGTGTTATTACACATAATAGTGTTTTTGTCTACACATGTGCAATACAGTGCAGTACTGATTTCTGAAAGGCTCCCTAATGTGAGCTCCAAATACAAATTGAGCATTGTTTAAAATTGGCTGAACTGCCCTTTTTTTCTTTCAGGCAGATGTTTATAGACCCAAGCTGTGTGACCTGCCGGGTGCGCGCACTGCCAAAGACGCGTACGCGCAACATCCTGCTATCACTGCTCCCCTGTAAAGACGGGTCGCCAGGCTTTCTCTGAGGGAATCCAGCTGTCAGTCATCCAGATCCCTGTTCACCCAGAGTCGTACTGTGCTGTTGCATGGGGGAGAGCCCGATTCTGATCATATATACGAGATAAGAACACTGATTGATGTAGGTGGACCTCCAGTGATCAACAGATCGGCAACTACACTGTCCACTACTCTTGCGAACAAGAATAAGGTGAGCGACCCGACAGACAACGCCGGAGCCAACTGGCACGTGAGCGACTGACATATTTGTTACCAAATTTTCGAGCCACTCGCAGAGATATGACCAAACCAGCGCTCAAAATAAGCTTTTAACCAGCTGATCCAATTGTTCGTGGCACTGGAGGAGGCTCTACCCGTGCCAAAATGTCCCGACTATTGTCTTGCATCTCTGTAACGGAATGGGCCCGCAGGAATTTTGGCACCGGTTTTACGCAGCAGACCACATAGTTTAATCGACGTAGCTCGACCGAACACGGAACACATGGACAAAGACTGCTCAGCCGTCTCGTGGTGATGCTATGAAATCAAATTGAAAAGAAATCAGTAAAACGTCCTTCTGGTTCCTCCCGAGAAGTGGAGCAGATAATCAACGGCGGGATTCAAGTTTGGACCTCACCAAGTCCAAAACGACCTTCCCTTCCCAAACAAAGGATCCTCTTACATCTTAAAGCATCTTCACAGACTCGCATAGCGGTAAGAATTTCTCTGTTAAATTACAGCATCTTTAAGGTTTTCATTGACATCTTCGGTCCGAGTGTGGTTTATCAAACCCAGTGACAGCATCAAAGAGAGTGAATATCGAGGGTCACACATGGCTCCATAACGCACAAATCACAGTTGCATCATTTTGGTTTATTTCTTTTTAATAAATTGACTGAATCGCCTCTAAATATTTGTTCTTTTATTTTTTTCCCCATGTGTAAGACCATGATCAAGGCCATTTAGTTAGCAACAAGAGGCCAACTTCCAACATTAGAAATGCTTTTGGGAAATGAACTTAGAGCGCATCTGATTGACATAAACTGGTCATTTGTAGTAAAATCTGCTCATCAGTTGAAAGTCGTTTAAAAAAAAAAAAAAAAAAAATCAGACCGAACCTCAGTGCCCTACAATGCTTTAGTCTCCAGTTATTTCAACAAGAAACATGCTGTAGATGGGCGGTGCAGGGTTTCTGCTGAGGGGTTTGGTCAAATCCTGCAGGAGCTGTTCAGACCAGAGGGAGCAGAAGCAGACTTTATAATGACTTTATTAGTTAATTCGTGTCACTGATTAATAATGAATAAATTAACAAGTGCTTTAAATATTCAAAGTTTCCCTTATGATGCCTTTCAAGGATTTTTTTTTAATTGATCTTAATTGAGATATGGCATTCACGTTTACATTGATAATGAGTCTTAAACTTAACATTTGTCAAATGAAGATAAATGATCACCCCCCCCCCCCCCCCTTAAAAAAAGATTTAAGTTTTTTAAATAATTGTCTCATCGGTTTCTGTTGTGCAGAACTACATCCTTGGGATTATATCTTATTGTCTTGCTTCTTCATCCATAGTGCTAAACTAAAGCTCTAAAACCTTTTTTGATAACACAAGCTAAATATGGCTTTGACAGCCCATCCATATATTTCTCCTTATTCAGTTATTGCATCTCTTAAGTCAGTATATGAAAAGAAACCCTCCCACCACTTAAAGCCTTTAACCTGAGGTGCTGCCAGCATCCGCATTATTCACAATAATGAGAAACTGCCTCTAAATGTCTTTGAAATATGCCACATTGGCTCCTGTGTGGAGCATTTGTCAGTGCCATACCAGTACAAATATGAGCTATCATAATGATTCTCTCCCCTGTGCTTCAGAAAAATCCATGCTACACGTGAAGTCATTGTGATGGATTTGGGGTATTGCCAGTTGAAAGAGCTTAGTGCGAGTGAGTGATGCTTGGTTTCTACATAACATATGGATGCTATGTATTTGTTCAGAATTTATTATTTGGTTAGCTGCCAGCAGCAGCATATCAACCTCCATTTGTCCTCCATATCTTTGTTCCCATCAAGTGAATGCAGTTTTGGCATTTCATAGCTTTGCATGCTGTAGATTTAATTAAAATTGTCTGTGTTTGAAACTGTTCTGCGAGGCTGTCCATCTTTCTGTGATACTCCTCCCACCTTCTTACCCTTGTACCTTCACCACAATCCCACCACAGACCATTATTTCACTCCCTGTGCACTGAGAGGGTAGAAAGTCACCCCTTATTCACTCTAGCTCTGAGAGAAATGAGGAGCACATTCTGTTTGGCAGCTGAGAAACGCCCCATCACTTCAGAATCTGCTCCAGCTCTCCTTTAATTTAAAATACAGGCTTTTCTGTATTTCCCTTCCTCCATGGAGACCGAAAAAAATCATGACCTGGCAGATAAAAGTAATAAATTGTGCGTGGATGTTTATTAAATGATCATAGGACATCCTAGAAAAGTTGGAAAAAAATCACACATAGCCTCTCAGCAGTCTGGTGAGTTGATGTGTTTCCACTAGTGTGGCTATGAAAACTTAAATATTGCCTGATGCTTTATTCATTGATCCCAGGATATTTAATAGTATAAATCAAACCAAGTAAAGCAAACCAAAAAATTCTAATGATGCAACACAGAAGAAGATGGCTATCAACTGTTACATATCAGCATTTACACAGTTTCTCTAAAGGAACATTATTATTATTTGAACATAAGTGTAAGAAAAGAAAGAAAGTGTGCTGAGTGCATAAAAAAGGGTAGTTCAGGTGACAAGTTACATATTTTGATCTGTGAATGCATCAGTTTTTGCAGGAGGTGGTGCTAATATACCAAATGTAAATTGTCTATTCTATTAATGCATCTCATTTTGTTTCCTCATAGTGTGTTTTGTATACACCATGCATCTATGCCTGGATAGTCAGATGTGCAAAAGTCTTGAGTCAACCCCTAATTATTTATATTTTGCAAGTGTGTAAAAAAAAGTTTGAACTATTCTGGAAAAGCTAAATATTTGTTATCTTTATTTTTCAACACAACCTAAGCCGTTTTAGACTAAATTTCTTTAAGTAGTCTTTAGGAATAGTTCTCTAGGCTTCTGGAAGTACTTTCCAAGGCTCTTCTTTGGACACTGACTGTTTTTTGTTCTGTTCTTTGTCAACATGATCTCACACTGCTTCAGTAATTTTGAGCTACAAGCTCACGGGGAAGATTCATCACTCCATAAAACCTGTTGCTGCTGAGTTTAAGTCCAGTTCTTGTGTCATTTGGCATACCTCAGCCCTTAGTCCCCATTTCCCTTCCTAAAGGGCTTCTGATAGCCATCCTTCCATATAGGCCTCTTAAGAGGCTTCAGCCAACTATAGATAAATTAGCTGAACATCCAGATGCATCTCGCAGTTCCTGTGCTGAATTTTCCCCCCTACTTTTTCAGGACATAACTTTCTGATAATGTTCATCTGTACTAGGTCATTTTATTTAGAGCTTACCACTTCTTTCTTTTGTCCTTTCACTTGTCCAATTTTAATCCTTGTAAGCATACACTGAACACTGTGCAAAAATATGCCATAACTGAAGAAAAGGGAGCAGATGTGTTAATGTGGTGGCTGCTATAACAAAGTGTCTAAAAATATAGTTTAAAATAGGTTATTGCCAAATTATCAGTTATGTTTAGACACAACACTGGTTCATCCCTTGAGTTTGGTGCCCTTTTGTGCTTACATCATTCATGGGTCAATGTTAAGCGGCTTTACAAACAATATAAAACATTCCCCTAAAAATAGTCCGGTACAAGGACTGGAATGAAAATGAGAGAAAAAGCAACCCATATCCAAAAAAATAAAAAAGTAAATAAAAAACTTTGAAATAGCTTCAAAAAGCCTGCTCAAGTCCATTTTAAAATATTAAAAGAAAGTCTGGCTGCTTGGAAGCAAAACATAAAGAAATAAAGGCCCAAGACTTCTGCACAGTGCTGAAGAATATTAAAAACATTAAACATGTCAAATTTACATGAGTGAAACTACAGTACTTCCTCTTAACTGTGACGTAACTAAAAAACTAAAATCAAATAGAAGAATATACAATTTATCATAGAAAAGAAATGTCTTGATTAGAAACAGTGCATCACATTCCAACCCTGCAAAACACACAATCTCCAAGTATGTTAAATTTACAAATAATTGTCTATAATTAAGGTGTTTCCAACAGGCTCTAACATATTTCCATTAGCCTCCTCTCTTTGTTCCACTCAGTACAAAGCTTAATGATACTTTGGCCTAAATGTCCTACAATTGAATTCTGAATGACTTATTATATACGGGAAATCAATATCACTATAGTATAGAATTCATTAGTCTGTTCCACTTTCAATTTATAGTTAAAAGCTTGAATAACTCCTTGGCTTCTAATCACTAATGGCATATCGAACTAAAGGCTCATTAGATTTTGTTGCGTCCCTTAAAGGACTTTTAAAGATCACATGATTTAATCTTACATGCAGCTGGATGGTGCACACTGTCATACAATTAAAATGCATTCTTTTATATTCAATGCTGAATTTTAAGTGTAATATAATAATTCATAAAATAATGATAAATAGTAATAAAAAAGTAATAAAATGTATAATTTACTTTCCACAAAAATTCCTTCAGCCTTTAAAACGACAAGAACATTGTCATTATGTGTTCTAAATGATCTGCCTTTGTGCTGTTATTTGAATGTTTTCATTTAATTTCCTTGCAGTTTACAAGTTATTTACGTTATTTAGTTAAGGAAAATGTCTGCAGGATGTGTTAAATGCTTAATAGTAGGGGTGCCCAAGTCCAGTCCTCGAGAGGTACCAGCCTACAACTTTTAGATCCATCCCAACACACCTGAATCAAATGGCTGAATCGAATGCTCTTGTCAATCAGCTCTGCAAAGGCCTGGTAATGATATTCAGGTGTGTTGGAGAAGGGACATCTAAAACTTGCACGATAGTAGCTCTCGAGGACTGGACTTGGACACCATTGTTTTTGGGGAAAGTTTTTTTTTTTTTTTTTTTTTTTTTTTTTTAACAAATGGAGTAATATGCTGCCTGTTTTTCCCAACTTTTGCCTTCAGAATGTGAGATGTGGAACCATTACAGTAAGAGATCAATTTTATGCTTTTAGCCCCTACATCAAAAAATGCTTACATATAAAAAACCCAGGTGTTTTAAGTGTAAACCACCATAATGTTATGATACTGGCATCTAAAACAATTTGTTACATTGATTTTGCTGAGGTGGTACATGTGCCGCCACGATGGGAGATCATTCACCAGTGCAGAGTCTCCTAACTGGCTCCTTGCAACATGAAATATCAAGGTATTATGACTATATCTTGTTTAGCAGACGTGAGCACACTGCCAGGTTTAATCCTCAGAGTGCAGCTCACAGAGGGAAAACTGTGTCTATATGCCTGCCAACTAGTCTGGATTCCCTCTGCTTGACGCTGTGTACTCTGCTCTGCATTTTCTGGTTGCCAGTTCCTGTAAGCCACTTTAAGGCAACAGCAGAGGGAAGGTGCTTTGCTCTCTTTCCATGTAATTACCAAGTGATTAGAGTTGTTAGAGGTCATCATCTGCCAATGGTAGCTGCAGTAGTGTGTGTTTTAGTGCAGTTTGTGCACCCACTTTTATTCTCTGAGAATGCATTTGGTGCATTTTTACAGTGAGAACTTTCAGCTGTACTGACAGCTCCACTTGAAAGTACAGTTGAGGATGTAATTTATGAATTTGGATGATGTGGTGAAAATATTTCTGGAGTCAGCAAGTGATAATTTTCTGTGAGAATAGTTGAAGATTGACTGTGCAAAGAGAAATAAGTTCTGCAAGGTTGATACGGAGATGTTCCCAACTGTCCTTCGATAACAGTGAGGATTAAAAGAGTTTTAATTAAATTGTCATTAAATTCTGAACTCATCAACTTCACACTGTGAAGCATAAATTATGAAGATTTTGACCTTTTTGTTTCCCTAATTTAGTCAGTTGATTAGCTACTGGCGTCGTGTTATGTGTGATTTTGCAAAGTGCAGCTTGAGTCTCCAACACTTCTGATATTTTAGTGTAAACCTAAAATATTCGGCAATGACAGGGAGGGGAGGACTGTGCGTGCTCTGTGACTCAGGATGACTACTCAGGAAAATGAGCCCTGCAGTTGGCCCTGACCCTTCACAAACAGGCGTGTTGCCATTTGTGTCGGTGCACGTGTTGCCATGACGCCACTGCAGATCTCTTAAGTCTTTAACTGTAAGAAAAAAAAGACCAAAACGGAAGGCAAGTGTCTGATTTTATCAGACAAAGGAAACCCTAACACCCTCATTCATGTTGTCTGTGTGGTATTTCTGCAGCATGAGGTGGTTGTACAACACACGCGTTTGCATTGCAAAAGTAACTGCAATGCAGTAGTGCTGGAAACTTACATTTTACGCTGTAATGTTGTATTTGCAAGAATGTAACTATAGTTGTATTTATGTGAGATTGCTGCATCCCTTAAAGATACTATTTTTACATTTTCACATATGTAAGAATATGTTGCTTTTTCCTGTTTTATGTGATTAACTGGAAAAAATAATAAACTGGCAGTTGCTTTTAATTAACTGGAATCCGATCACATTAGCTCATGTCTACACAAAAAATGTAAACAAAACAGGATAAAACTTCTGTTTCATCAGTTAAATAAAAACTAAAAGTACTAATGATTTGCACGGTAATAAAATTAAAAAAAACAGTAAACTTTCCTTGCAGAAGGTGCAAGCAGAGGGGACATGTGTGGCAACAGAACCAGATAGATGCAGAAAGAGAGAACCTCATCTGAGTGTGGAATAACTCAGATGTCACTTGCACCTAGCCTGTACTCGCTAAGAGATATGGGCTGTCTAACAAATAAACACAGTCATGAGGCTCCTTCCCACTGGGAATGTCACTGTTACATACCAGGATCAGGTCAGACATACAATCTATTTGCATGCAAACACACACATACAGATGAACTAAGCCCTTCATACACAGAGATGTTTATGCTGCAGACTGTGCTGCACATGCATATTCAAACTGATATGTCAGGCTCATGAATCTGTGCATGCTGACACATTTACATATGAGTGTGTATGTCGTGGTTCAGGCCATGATTCGGGGTGACAGGTCTTATGCCACTGCCTTCAGGTCAGCGGAGGGGGCGGGGCCACAACGTGACAGCCATGAGGGCAGAGAGTTGCCTTTCATTCACTGTCACTCTCCAATGACACAACCTTCCTTTTTCTGCAGTTTACTGGGTTCAGCAGTTATGAGGTAATGTTTAGGCTTCTGGTCAGCCGAGTGTGTGTTCATGTTACTCATACCTGTTGTTTCAATTTCTTATGATGTTGTTCTGCCTTCACTAGTGTTACTGACTTGGATTATTCAAAGCATTGTCTGACAATGTTGCTCTAGTCGCAAGAACTCAGGCCTCAACTGCTCAGAACTTGAAATATAAGGATGTATGCTGGCATCTTTATGTAGGAGGTGAAACATGTCTGCAAATTGTGAGAAATACTGGAAAGTGTCAGCTGTCATATGAGAGCAAGGTAAGCATTTAAAACAAAAGATTTGCAACATGCTAAAACAATTAAACTAGTTTCTGATAAATATAGTCAGTTTTGGAAAAAACAAAACAAAGTCCTGCAACTTAGCAGGACTTTGACATGTACAATTTCAGTTGCTTTTTTTATGTTAAATAATAAACAGTTTTACACATTCTAGTCATTAAACTTAAGCCCTTTCCAACTTAAAGAACTGGTGATGAACAGGACCCAGGTATCTACAATACTCTTAACTAACTCCTGTGAGTTGAGACAGTCCAGATCATTCTGGCTTCTGTTGTCTTTTATATACTGAGATTGTAAATTAAGTTAAAACTCCTGTTAAGGACACAAATAGCAAGTTCAGAGTCCAGCTTGAGGCAAGTTCTCTCTAGCCCACGATTATTACAGCATTAAATATCTGACGCCAAACTGTTGTAAGGCGTTTTGGTAAGTGAGCCATTTTTTTCCTTTTAGGTTGATTTGCTAGACAGTTATTCCCTGTAGGATTTTCTACCACTGAAACAGGCATGTCATCATCTGAAGGGACATGCACGTGCATCTTTCTAGTGCAGCCAACAAGGACGCCCCAAGAGAAGACTGATCAGAATTTTTTAAAAGCTTGAAAACAAAGCCAAGAGAAGATTCAGATGTCTGGTTTCTTCTCAGACCACTTAAATTAAAAAAAGCCAAGAGGTTACTATGATAGTTTTGACAAAACCAAAAGAGAAGAAAGATATAAAGTGCCTCCCAGCTTTAAGTGGGAAGTCAGCTACTGTAATCCTAGAATGACTGTAATAGATGTAGCAGTGTTTGTTTGTTTGTTTGTTTGGGAGTTCCCCAAAGAGCACAGGGGGTCCCTGAGGCTTCAAACATTCAGAGCCATTGTGATTAATGTCCACACTCTTGTCCCCCCCCCAAAAAAGTAAGGCTATATGTTGTTAATTTAACTTTGGATTTATCAAAGAACAATATTCAGCCAGAATACATAAAACCAAGCATGGTTTCAGCACAGGGTGGGGCATGGGGCCCATGGCTTTTTAGTATTTGGATGAAGGGGTCCTCAAGGAAAATAGGTTGGGAACCACTGGGTTAAATGGCTAACGTCTGCAATGATAAGACCAAAAATACAACAATGTGTAAAGACAACAATACCTTCTACTTCCTGTTAATTGCTTGGAAACATTTGTTGGGAATTTTCATCATCCATGTGCAACCTTATTATACTGTAGAGATTTGAGTTGTATTAGCATGGTATTTACTTGCTTAAGCTGCAAACTCTTCAAAGTTTCATGCAGTGTCACAACCTGTTGAGAACCATGTCTTCAAGGTGGCCTTTGCTACTTGGCATGTTTTGAGAAAAAAATTAAAATACACAAAAAAAAAGCTACAAAAGGACAAAGTTCAGCTATGTGATTGTTTAGTATCTTGTGAAGCACAATCAGCATAGGTGTGTTTAAGAAGAGTGCCTTAATTATCTGAAGAAACACACATGAGTGACACGCAGAGCGGTTTGTTGATGCTGTGGAGAGCATTTTTGGAATACACAAGGGTATCTGTGCCACAGCGCTGCACATGGCGGAAGGCATGCGCTGATTCAACCACGAGGTCTCACGCCTGATTGGCCCAGCTGGGACAACCGCGGCCGGGCGATGTCCCCCTCGCTCTCTGTCACAGACGGAGCTGAGCAGAGCAGCCAGGTTCACAGACCGCAGTCGACACCCTGTCACCGCCTAGCCTGGCACACTCCACCACACTCGGAAGAGCACACACACTGATATATAAAGATGTGAGGAAGGCTAGACCACGGCGCAGAGAAAACACAGAATAGGTTTGCTCGAATTACGAAAGGCCTCTCCAGGGAAAGAGTCATTTCTTTGGCATTTTTGTAGCGTGCATGTAGTAATGATTCATAGAAACAATATCCAAATGAACATATTACTCCCATTTCATCAGCGTTGTGTCAGCTGTTGCAAACTCTCCACCCTCTAACTCTTCCTCCCCCTTTAAACCCAACCCACAAAGACCAAAGATAATTTTTAAGCTCACAATAAATACACAGAGGTGTAATCAGTTAAATTTTCATCATAGACTGAATTTATTAATATAACTCAAATAAACCCAGAATTTCAGTCACTTTCTTGCAAATGTCACAAATTAAAACAGAAATTCCTTTAAATGTCAATTAATTTAATTCAGTTGGGCAACTACAAGAGGTTACAATAATAAAACACAAAAAGACACGCCAACACAGGCTTATTTTTAGCTGCTGCTCCGTATACACCATGTTTCTCCAGACATTTAGATGCTGGAGGGTCATTCTGTTTATACAGCCTCCTATAGAGACCTAAGACTACATTTAAATAAAGCTTTGCTAGTGGCTAGATTTGAAGAAATGTGGCAGGAAAAGTCTGGATTAAGGTTAGATTTAAGGTCTATGAATCATAATGCCCAGTGTTATCTGTATAAAAAACAGGATTTTATATCCTATAATGTGTATAGACTGTGTTGCTCAGTAACAACATAAAT
>JBAMHW010000023.1:21513995-21525361 GCA_037177495.1 Rhadinocentrus ornatus
AATTTTCAAACACAGGAAGATGGTAGCAGCTCATTTGGCAGGTGGGCAAGAATATTGGTGTTAATTGTATTATTCATATAAGCAGAGACATTAATTTGCACTGGTTCATGCCACCAACTTAACCCAAATAAAATCTTCATTAGAGGTGTTGCTCTCCACATCCTATGTGCATGCATCCTTCCTCTACACAACCTTAGCCGAGATCGTCTTCTCAGCGTTCAACCACTGTGACAGCAAGGATGTCTTCACCTATCTGGGGTAAACAAAATCAGCAGTGGCTGGCAGTGGAATTTGGTCTCTGTGTCTTCTCCTTTGTGGCAGCATGTGTGTTTATTTGTGTGGAGATGATCCAACTGGAGACCCTGAAGTTGACAGTTTATCCTCCCCAACTTGTCTGATTTGACTGGCAGCGTGCTGTAGGGCGAAATCATCATTTCATTATGCAATGCTAATTAATTTTTGCAGGAAGTCATGCGTGTTTTTTAAGTGATTGAGTCATTGTTACACAATAAATAGAAGAAACATTGTAACTCCACAACTCATTATGTTCTAAAGCGGTAATTTCACGCCAGCTATTGTTCAAAGTAAAATATCAGGGATTTAAAAGGAGGAGGTTTTAATGAGGCAGCTGTTAATCATTAGTGTAATATTATATTACACCCCGAGGGACCTGTTTGTGATTTATAGTTTATTAATACCATATGTAAAGTCTGTTTGTCATCATGATGGTGAGTGTTGACAGTTGGCCCTGGCAAACCAGGTCAGCTGAGCACAGTTGGCAGGTCTCTGTTCTGGCCCAAGACAATAGACTTCACGGTGAATCCAGGCTTCTTTACAGGAACAGCCTAATGCTCTTATGTCCACCTTCATCTTTTTCCCTCTGCCCCACTTTACCTTGCTCGGCTCATTTGTCTTTTCACCATGCAGCGCCAGCATCTCTCCACTAAGATCAATCTAGCCGAGCTCTGATATCCATTCACTCATGGTCAGTCATAAATCACCACTCTAATCAGCTCCTGTACACATCAGCTGGCAGACAAGAACCCTCGAGCACAAAAAAATCTGTCTCATCACTAAGTAAAAGAATTGTATGTTTTTGTGTGTGAGTGTGTACCAAACTGACCCTTGTGTTGAAGACCATTTATCTTTTTGCTCTGTGGAGGGTTTATTCCTGTTTTCACTGCTTGTTAGTGGCTTGTTTCACATCAGTGGTGAGTTTCCCTGAAAGCACACAAACCCCTTGTGGATACAAATGAGATGGTTTGTCTGCGTTGTCAGAGCTTCATACACACAAAACACACAAGATGAGAAAGTTCATATTTATTTTATAATAAGAAGTATTAGAAAAAAAAGTACTTTTCTTCTCAACAGTCACAACAGCCTCTCTCATTTTATCTGGATGTGTTTGAGTTTTGTCTCTATGTATTCCTCACCACAGTCTGGGACTGCCTCTGTTTTTGTTTGAAGTCAGTTATCCAGTGTCTGTTTACTCTCAAATGGCTGGTATGGACACTCACAACAGACACCAAACGACCCCTGGATAGTTCTGCCTTCCAGTCAGACTCAAGACAATGTAGAAGTGGCCCTTAAGTTATGTGTATACCTTTTCAAAAAGCATCTGGAGTTGAAACAGGAAGTTCCTGAGCTGTTTGAACACTCTTCTTTACACCATGATCCAATCATACCACCTGCTGAGATAAAAACAAGTAAAATTTGGCTTCAGCTTGCAGAGGAGAGAAATTATAGTAGTGAGGCAGATGGGACCCTCAGCCAAACTGAGAACTACACCCGCTTCTAACCCAACATACATGAATTTATGGAAAATGGAACTTAGTAACTGATTCATTTGCTACCAGGGACCATTTTTACTACAACAGCACATTTGTAGCCAATATTAATTATAATGACAGTGTCATGTATTGTTTAAAAAAAATGAATAAATAAAAACAGACTTTTTAAGATCTTTGGCATTCTACCCTGGTTGCTGAAGTGTCCAATTTGGTATAAACAACCCATTTTGCATGCAAATTGAGGCGTTCTGGGTATATTGTGAATAAAGCCTTAATGTAAAATCTGAACTGCAGAATACTATTACTTTAAAAGAGTTACGAATCTCATGCCATCCATAATCTGTTTTCTAAACCTGCCTTTTCCAATACAGGGTAGTGGTGGTGGGGGGCTGGAACCTATCCCAGTGGTCATTAGGCGAGAGGCAGGGTACACCCTGGATAGGTTACCAATCCATTGCAAGGCCAACACAGCCACATTTACCACCACACAATCTGAAACAAACAACAACAACAAAAAAAATAAATGTTAAAGGGTCACAACTTAAATGATAACTTGATTTTATCTTGATATATTTTGTTTCACTGTTTAAGTATTCCTGGTAATAGATGCTTAAACTGTTAATGGGAGGGTGGTTACTTTTATTGCCTGTGGGATCTTACATTGAACATATTCAATTTGTAGAAAGACAGAAACTGGAAGACATTACTTTGGAATTTAGTGTGCTATTAAGTAGCTTGCACATTAGAAATCAATATTAATAACCCGAGTGAGGAGGTTTGATTTGACTGTGTAGCCGGCTGCTGCCCTACTGACTTAATGTAAGCTAAATGTGACCTCTGACTATTCCTGGAATAAACAATTATGCACATCCAGTGGTTTGTAGTCTATGTCGTGTGTAAAGAGCCACAGGCAGTCCTTATGGTCCTTGATGGATGATGATGAGGAGGAGGTGTTGAGAGGGGGATGGGGATGGAGAGCTGCAGTGGGAGCAAAAAGACTAAGGCTAGTGGAAGAGTGATCCTGAGTTGGGATTTGTGTGGGTGGGAAGGGAAGGCCCTTAGGGACTAAGATAGGGGGATGGTTACTGGGGTCTCTTCCAGTTATTATAACACCATAATACTGTTAGCCAGCTTTTCAGAGAGCTCCATTTTCTGCCCTTGGTGCCAGGGTATAAATGGGAAGTTATGTGAGTTCTTTCTCTGCCTAGCATCCGCTGCCATTGACTGAAACAGGGGACTTCATTCATGCACTCTAATTTAGCCTCATTAGACTGTGGATGCCATGCATGTTGAACTATGTTTATATGTATTGCCTCACTGTTTGTTTGGGCCTTTTTTGTTTATTGTTTGTTTTTTCTTCTTTTTGCTATGGGATGGGCAGAGGCTTGTGAATAATCAAGGAAATAAGGAGGGAGTGGTTATTCTTTCCCAATTCGGTCAAGATTTTCCAGCCCTCTGGTTAGGACTTGTGAGACACACGCTTTCATGATTTGCATTACCATTGTGATCCCTTCATCCAAAAAACAGTCCCACAGGGCCCTTTTTTTTTAGCCTGCTCTGATGCTTGACCCAGAAGCTTGTCTTTAGTTTCCTCTTTTTCTAAAATTTGAATTGCAACAGCAGAAGACAGACAAGTTTGTACGAAACATACCATCAGCACTATTCTCCGAGCCATTTCTTATCACCATTCTGCTCTTTATATCTATCAGACTTTCAGACAGCAGAGTGGCCCCTACAGTGTAGATAAAGGCTGCAGCTGCTGCAAACACACTGAGCAGAGGCGAGGGACCCCCCCCTCCTGCACCTCTGCATCCACACAAACACATGAAGATAGAGGGGGAGAGACACTCCTCCCTGTTTGTCTCATGTTTTGCTTTGCTTTAATGGCAAGACTGATGCCATTTAAATCTTTCGCTTCACTTCACTCAATGCAAATCCAGATGCATAAGTGGGTTACTAAAGTCCTTTACTGACGCACAGGCAGGGACAGGGAATGCAGCGAGCCTATACAGTTCAGCGCAGCCTTATTGATTCTGTCAGATAGTCGAACAGATAAATTAACCAAATGCGAAACAGCTGACAAAAATGCAGCCATGTGAAGATTTCTATCATTTTTAAATTCATTTTTAAATACAGCTAAATTAATTTTAAATTAGCATTGAAATGAGAAAATCCATGCCCTGAAGAATGTTAAAAAAACCAAAAGCGGTGGTGGTAAGACAACAAAAGCTGAAACTTGGTTAGAGGCAGATGTTGACCAATAAAGGTCATCTGTCTCTTATAACAATTTTGTATTGATAATTCATGATGTAGACACAGAAATATTTTTTTAATCATTTTTTAAATAGTATTTATTTATGTTTTACATTTAGATAGTTTTTTTTGTTTGTTTCATGTTGAATTCAGATGAGTTCATTTGTATGGAAAGCGCCCGTCCACACATGCTTCTCTGATATTTGTTATGAGTTTTAATGCATCTGATAAAATGCAGAGCTGCTAGTATAAATACTGAATGCCCCTTACCCTAGCTAGGTCTACTGTGTGAACCTCTTTACAAGGCAATTCTTTTTTTCTGCACACACTGATGCCATACATTGTGTTTGCCTGAAGACACTTCAGTTGAATGGCTCCTAAAAAGAAATAATGACCTGCTTAGTAGTTTTATTTCTACTTCAGGGTGGAATGTGAGGTCTTAAGATACAAGTAGATGCAGATGTTTAAAGTTGTGGAAAGAAAGGCCCAAAAACTGTTAATTCTCCACATGGTTTGGTTGATGTTTTGCACCATTATGGTAATTTCATGTGTGTGTTTTTTATTGAACCTTTTGACTTTAATTTTTAATTATGTCTTTACTAGTTATTAATGCTATTTTTGTCATTCAGTTTCTTATTATCGAGTTCTTTTATTGAAGTGTCTGTTTTTGTAGTTGTCCATCTAATTTTGCTTATCTTACATCACAGTTTGATTATTCTGTTTTTTACAGGGCTTTGTTTTGTATCTGTGTGATCCTTTTGCAGGCATCTTACCATCAATTTGATCCGTTTGAATGTTTCTGCAGTCATTTAGCATCTTTTTGTTATTCTTTTGACACTTTGGTCGCATTTCATCTCTTCTAGACTTTTCATTCCACTCATTTGTTTCTTTTGCGTCTCTTCAATTAAGTCAAATTTACATTTAAATGTGTTCACTTGTTTCTCTTTTGTAGATGTATTGATATTTCTAGTGTAAGTTTAGAGACTCTTTTATTATTTTGAGTATAACCCAAGAAGACTCTTAGTTGATCTGTCCAAGTTACTGAGTTAAAAATGCAAAGCATCCTATATATCTCAGTTTCCATTTCACAGCAGAAACAGGCAGGTATAAGTCATTTTGAAAATACTTTGGGTCTTTATAGCATAATGTACCTTGCACCTTGATTGAAGGTCCTGTCTGTTATCCATGTGCCTAGCTTTTCAGCTCATGTAGCATTAAAGGTACGCTCGGGAAATGAAGTCATCCCTAATCCTGCATGTGTTGTACAGCCCCTCTGATGAATACTCATCAAGGTAAAAGTGGTGTATGATTTGTTGGATATTATTAGCATGGTAATAGGGTCTTAGAAGACACAGGATGAGAGAGGATCAGCACGCGCTGTGCATCCAGGTGTGTGATATTTAGCAGCAGCAGTCACCTCAGGAACAGATCCGTCAGAGAAGCGAACATGCAGTGTAACGAAAGACTGGCCACTTCCCTGGAGAAAATGAATAATATGAATAACACACATGTACAGTAGTCTGTGAGAGTGCACTCACATTTAGAGGTGTGGACAAACATGATCACACACACACAAATTTCCTCTCCCTTGCAAACCTGTCCCCAACGGCAAATAGGGTCTGCACACACACACACACACACACACAATCTTTAAATATGCTCCATCCACGCCTGAGGACACAACAAGAAATATCTAATACTGAGTCACTCTTAGCCTGACTCATACATAGGAATGTACAAATACACACATATTTACACAATCTGAGAGGAGCTTTTTTTTCTCCCCAGGAGCACCTTTTACTTCATCAATGCCCTTTAAGTTACTGGGACGTATTTACCTCAAACCCATCCTGTGTTGTATTCTCCCACTAAGTCGATACATTGGACATAAATACTTGACTTTATTCAGGCACAATGCTCTCATCTTTTAATGCTTCATCTCTCAGCTACTTGCACCTTCCTCCTCTTCCTCCATCCATACTCTAATGAGTCTCTGGGTTTGTAGGTGAGCGTGGGCCTGAGGAGATGGTAGCTGAGTGCTCCCACGTGTGTGTGTCTTTGCGCACATAATTGTGTATATCATACACCGGCTCAGGAAGATGCTTATGTGTCCGTTCACCTCAGGTTGGCTTTTATCCTCTACACTAATTACAGATAGAAATCTAATCTAAGGCTGATGAGTTAAATGACACTTATTGTAGCAAAGCATTAGACTAAGCGTGCCTCCATACTGCCATTGCACACATGATGGAGATACACAAACCTATTGAGGATTAAAAGGACTAAAAGTGCATGCGCTTGTCCATTTTCAACTGCAAATCTAACCTAACAGCATAACTCATATGTGCATTAAACACTGAATACAAAACCAGGAATCTTTCTAAAATGAAAACCATCTGCCAATTAGTTACTTCCTGTTACATATTGTGCCAGCGTTATCTGTCATTTCAGCCCCGATTGACAATGAATTATACCAACAAAGCTAGTCAGACTGCCTGAGTCAAGAAAGCAAGTTCTCTCTGAACTGTAAATATTTAACCACCCAAATATTTGCTCATTCATAAGCCTCTGAATGTCTAAGCCGCATGTTTGCATATGATAATGAACATGTGCATGGAGCCTCCACTCACCCTCTGTTGATTAGTTTTCTTCTTGCTGCAGATAAAAATCAACAAGAGCTTGCTATTTTGTTGAAATTCATTACTCCTAAGAGTAAAATAAAGGATTTAAACATTTCCATTTGTGACCGCAGGATACATTAACCTCACAGTGAACCTAGATGCAAAATGTGCAATTTCTTTTTCTAAAACATTAAAGTGACTAATTTTAATAATTTCTTAATGCAAGTCTGAGCTTAATAAAGACTACATGAATAATGATGACTAATGACTGAACTAAATGGTTTTACTAATGATATACAATGTATTCTACTTGGTATAATTGGTTTGTTCATTAATGTGCAGCACTATTTAGAGTGTGAATTCACTCATGGCATTCTCTCTCTAACCTTTGCATTCATACTAACCCTTACCAACCGTGTCGGACAGCGGTTTTGAAAAATAATTTTTTAGGGCAAAACTGTTCTGTTTTGCTCTGTAGACCAATACAGCTACTACACATTTTGATGGTTACAGCCTGCTTTAAGATAATGGATGCTGATATTTACTCCCCCAATTGACTGCGTATCAAGAAGTCCCCGGTTCAAATCTGGGTGCCACCTTTCAGCACTTTCTTCTCACGTAAATCCAACTTTAGATTTTTTTTATATATTTGGTTAATTTTATTAAAGAGCCTTAAATGTCCTCAACACAGACACAAAGCGGATATTTTTACAGTGAGGTTAACAACAAACAAATCTGGTTGCAAGTTTTGAAAATCTGCAAGTTTCCACCAAAGACTTAAACTACGAATAGATTTTCTCTTTCCTGCTCTAGTGCTCTGTTCATCTGCTCTGTGTTTTTTAAAGAAAAAATATATGCCTACTTCAAGTCAACTTATGCTCCACATATTTTAAAAAAAATCTATATTAAGGACTTCTTCTAGTCAAGCATGAAATAATCTGTAACTACAAAAGCAAATTAAAAATTTCCAGACAAAACAGGGAATGTAAAAGGGGCATTTCAAGGTGCTGTTATTCAGTGCATTTTTAAATGCTACCTAGCCTTTAATTATTTAATTATTCATGTAAATGTGGCACAGAACAGGATTTTTCATATTATAGTTGATACAAATTTATTTAGATTCTTATTTTGATTATTGTTAAATCAGAACTTGGCAACCCCAAGAAGAAACTTGAAATTTTAAACAAACCTTTTTGCCTCGTTCCATCTCTTTCTGCTTTCCAAGCCCGACCCTGCAGAGAAGACGGCTATGCATGCACAGGCCAGTAATCAGAACAAAATGATAACGGTAAGGAGTGACTGTTTACAGACTCTTCATGACTCATAGTGACTGTTTTTATTGTTTAATTGCTTCGCTGTTATGTGTGTTGCTATCAGTGGCATATGTAGCGACACCTTAGGAAGAAAATAAAAAAGCAAAATATCCAATTTTATTTAAGTTTCATCTTATTGTATGTGTGTTGCTCTTTGTCTGTGTCTCCTTTTATGAAAAGGGGAACACCCAGATTTGAACTGGGAACTTTTGATCTGCAGCCAAAAGTTCTACCACTAAGCTACACCCCCTGTCTTAGGAATAGACTCATGCTTATAAAAATATGATAAAAATTACTTTCAGTGTATGGCGCTATTAAATTTAAAAAAAAAATTTTCTTTTCTCCTATTAATCTCTGTTGGTTTCATGGCTGTCTCTGGTTTCATAAGTTACCATTTGAATTTAATGTTATAAATTTGGTAATTTTAGACTTATCATGATAAGAGTCCAAAATCTTACACTATCATCTTAAAAGACCCTTTCTTTTTTCAGGAAGTTCAACTTTCCCATGAAGTCTTATGTAAGACAGGGCTTTCTCATTAATAGCCACTTGTCAGTCTGTAACTAAAAATCTGAGATTTCTTTAATGATCTGAGTGGATGTGTGTTGGGAAAACAATAAAAGGAAGCCATCTGACAAATTTGTCACTCTTAGCCTCTTCATGAAGTGCTTTGATGTTGACATGGACGATAGACTGTAAAAATTAACCAAATTAGTTTGGTTTATGCAGGCAGTCAGTAAGGATTATGGGAGTTAAGCTTTTCCAATCTTCTCAATCCATCTATGAGCCGTCTGTGTTATGGCATGCATGTATACACAGAATTTCTGAAGACTGCTTATATGGGCTCAGAATTTAAAATGCAGGAAGACTTATAAAACCCCAACTGTTGATAAGTTGCTTTCCATGCCAAGCAATGAAACTGTTGCTTTTTTGCAACATACATGACACAGTCATCATGACTCCAAACTGACTGTATATGTAATTAATTGTATGTGTGGCATGCACCTTTCAATTGGCATGTAAACTTTATGTTCAATCAACAGGTCAGATGGGGGCCTATACTGATGCATCAGTGATTTATAAAGTTGTTTCAGGAGACGATGATTTCTCTTTAGATAAACATTGAAGATGACATACCATACTTAGATTAGTACTTCTATTATATTCCAGAAGTAACTGCATTTTAAGAACACTAATACATTAGACTTTACTGTATTGTTGCATCATATGTTGTAAACAGAATAAGGATTTACACAGTAGTTGGTAATGTAATAGAGCAGATGTTTTTTATAAAAATCTTAAATTATTTGTCCACCGTCCTCTCCACCCGTTTCAATGCCTTTTACTGTCATTTAGGGATTACATATTCACTCTAAATAGTCATTATTCTTAATACATTAAGAAAGGGAGCAGGGTATGAGAGAGTGAGGAATCTGTAAGGTAAAGACTCTATTATTTTAATTAAAAACACTGGAATAATATGAAAATATCTTAGCTTCAGTATCAGTATTAGGGCTGGAAGGAATTGTAGGCCACTGTTATTAACTTTTTCATTCCATAGAAGATGGGTCAGTATTTCCTGTTCTGAAGAGATGATAAAAGAAGTACTGAAGCTCAACAGATCTTATCATGGCTACTATTGAGATAGTTTCAGATTATTTTATTCAGGTAGGAACTCCTGCAAGAAAGAAAAAAGAAGAGCACTCTTCCAATCCCATGCAGTTTGTCAAACATCAATCACCTGTCAAGGCAGTTTCATAAAAGAGGACCTGCAATGCTACAGTGGCTCACACATGACATTGTTTTGCTTGTTGTTGTCCCCCCCCCCCCTCTTTCATGCATATTTAAAATCCAGATATGGACCAAAGGACCTCTTGAAAACTTATAAACATCAGTTGCTGAAATTGAGAAAGTTTATTTTGTTAATCTATTCCCATAAACATCTCCTTGAGTGCAAAAAATATGTACATTATAAAAATGTTTGTTTCATGTTATTCCTTCTTCCTCCTCTTTGCCCCTAACAACAGCTGGAACATTAGTGCGCCATGACTTTCCATTTATAACTCTGTGGCACTAATTAGAAGGTATTTCTTCTATTTAATTTGATTGTAATGCCATTTCTTAGGAGAAGAATAAATTAAAAGTATATCACAGCAGCCAACAGTTCAAAGTGCTAAGATATTTTCACATGCTAAAGAGAAAAATATCCTATACCACTCAGAAGGGGTACCCAGATTTGAACTGCAGACTTGTTGATCTGCAGTCAAACACTCTACCACTGAGCTATTCCACCTTCTTCATCTTAACACTTTAGGGATACTGAACTTTGGTTGTACCTATGATGACTTTTTGGTGATAATTATTGTCACAACGTACCACATATATTGTTAGGAAAATCTTTATAGCATTCCTCATCAAAGAAAAAATCAGGATGTCAAATAGTTTATGGTCATTGCCACAATTAAACACCCAGAAAATACATGTCACCTCTCATCAGCTTCATATTTATGCCATAAAAGTTTGATAGCCTAATATTAAAGGAAATGTATTTAGCAGAAACCGTGGACTTTGTGTGACATGATATGAATTTAAAGAGGATTTCTCTGCAGCGCATGAGTGTGAAATCTGATGATAGCTACTGGTCTGCTCAGAACAGAGAGATAAGAAAAGAGGCTAAGATAGCATGCAGTCCTAATTTTAACTGTCACCACTTGGAAGTGGATTTGGACAATATCAAATGAACACCTTTATTGTTCATAGTTTTACATGGTTATGACTTTATGGGAAGGTATGAGGGAGGGGACAGTGTGAAGGAGAGAAGAGGCCATGCAGAGGCTGAAGGAGATAGGGTTCAAAGATCAGTACATGTGGTTGAAATTAATTTGCACATCTTTTTTATTATTTATTTAGATTAATTTATAGTTATCAGTTTGGCTGTCTTTTCTTCTCTTCCTTGTGGTCTGAACAATGTCAGCATAGCAGTATTTTTTAAAGAAAGAAAACAAGTGTCCGTTTGTAAGTTATTGCATTTTAACTTGAATCCACATCTGTATTCTGATTGTTCCATTAATCTAGTATATCATTAACTAGTTGATGTTGAATATGGCCAGTATCTATGGAATCAGGCCTTTTTATAGCTCAAGCAGACAAGTAAAATGCCACAAGGCTACAACATCTGAGTGTCTGTAATATCCTGGCAATTTAAGCTGAAACAAAAAATACTTTATTAATCCAGGAGCAAATGACCGAAGAGGCTGTATGAGCCACTAGACAGAGGAAAATTGTCAATAAAATTTGGGCTATTTTGTAAAATGCTGCGATGGACTGGTGACCTGTCCAGGGTGTACCCCGCCTTCACCTGAAACACTGCTGGGATGGGCTCCAGCTCA
>JBAMHW010000023.1:21528424-21545167 GCA_037177495.1 Rhadinocentrus ornatus
CCCCCCCCCCCCCCCCCCCCCCCCCCCCCCCCCCTTTTTTCCTCCCCCCCTCCTCATCTTGAGAGAGAAAGGACACAAACCTGGCACCTGGGAGCTTATCAGCGTGAGTATGCTGCTTTATAAGTTTAATTTGCTCCTTGTGTTGTCTGTGTAAGTGATTAAATTTTATTTCTTTGCAGCTAAAAGCGCCTTTGATATAGTTCCACGGTAAGGCATCAGTGCAATAACTTCCTGAGCTTCTTGACAATCTTTAGATCTTGTTTTGCCTTTGCTAACAAGGTAATTTTCAGATATATTTTTTCCTCTTCATGAAACAAAATAAAGGGAACAGATGCACTCAAGAAAGCAGCTCCTGCCTCAGAGATTCTTCCTGTAACATATGTTTGTGTTTCTTCCCTTCGGACACCATTAATGAGGGATTTTTTCCCCATCCATGCAGAGACATGCTCATTGAAAACCTGCCTCCTTAAAGACGAATAGCTCATTCATCTGTCTTGGCTAAGACTTCCTCATCCAACTGCCTCATGGGCCAGGGTTCATCTTTGACCACTCTTCAAAGCCTTCTGATTCCTTGTGAGATTTTTGTCTTATTTGAACTACTTTATGACTTGTACTGCGAGTGAGAGGCCCAAACAGGGGGTGCAACATCTCATCACTTTGGAATTTATAGTTTATTTTTGTATCATGGCTGCGCGCATTGATCACTCTGCAAGTAAGTTTAAAGTTCATGTTTTTGTGTGTGTAACTGTGTAAAAACATGTGCCATACAATCTGGTAGAGATTAGACTATGAAATGAATGCGATTAAAATTTCTAATAACTTTCCTGGAGTGAACTTAATGGAAAGTCACTCATTTGTGTTTTTAATCACTTTAGGAACTCCTTTGAGTAAAGTCACTTCTGAGAAAGAAAAAAACATGAGGAAAAAATGTTGATAAGAATTCCTTATTTAGCTACACTGATCGTCTTTTTATTTTTTTATGACTTGAATATCTTTGCACGCCCAACAATGGAGCTTATCCAGGCCCTTCATATTTGAAAAAGAGACACAACATAAGAAACCCCATGTGCTTTTTTAAGCCAAGCATTTGCCAGTTGGTCCTCTACAGCATTATCTTTTTTTTTGTACTGTGAACCGATAATCAGATCTTGATGACCTTGATATGGCAGAATATTGATATTGTTATATGGAGTTTTCTACCAGCAAAAGTTTGTGATTTAACTCATGTATGATGAGCCAGGAGCCTATAATGGCCAGATGTTTGGACAGCTACTGTGTGAGCAGATTAGTTTGGCGTGTGCAGTCTGTGGAGGACAGGGTGGTAGCTCAGGAGGGCATTGATGAAGCATTGTGGCAGTGACCCTCAAACAAAAAGCAAATAATCCTCAAAGTTCTAAGTTTTTTCCTCTCATACCTCTTTGAGACTTTCAGTGGGACTGTTATTTAGCTTAAAAAAGACGTTGATTATTCAGGTGAATTGTGAAATTAACATTTGGTGCTTTAGAAACATTGAAGTTCACCATGCTGTTCTCCTTGTATGGGGAATTTTTAACAAATTAATTTGATTCTGACAGCTTGTTCCATCTATAATATTGTGCCTGAATTTCCCTCTGTATTACCTCATACCAGTTAATTATTACAGGCACCAGACTTTGACAAAAAAAAAAAGAAAAAAGAAAGGAGTTAATTTCCAGAAGGAAATAAACTCTGTACACTCAGGCACTTAACAAAGACAGCTTCTAACACCTCTACAAGTCATCTGGAAAGACTCACATAGAAAGATTTGTGTGTCTGTGTGTGTGTTTGATGGCAGCATTAGATTCCTTCTTTCCTTTTTTGCATTTCTAACTTTGCATTGCAGCTGGCTCCAAAAATTCTCTTTCGCCTAAAAACGACAGTTTCATATATTTAATCGAATGAACCTTTTCAAGACGTCTCAGTTAACAGGTGGGAAGTTCATTTGGTGACAAAAGGTACGCAACCAGCTCAGCCCTGTCACGGTTGGCTGCTCTCACTTTGAAGTGCAGAATTAGATGAATTCTTTTTTCTTGATAGAAATTATCGCACACAAGCTTTGATCATTTTTATTTTCTTTTGAATATTAACACTTTAAAAAAAGGTCTAAGTGCAATGCAAGTTCATTAACCTCCTCCCCCCTGGATTCTCATGTATACTGGCTTCGTCTTGATTTTGCATGAGATAATTTTCTTCATCTTTAGTGTCTATCCACAAAAATGGAGGTTTGTTGAGTTGGCTGTAATGTTCATAGAGTTGCCACAGAATAAATGTAAGTTCTATGTAAGTAAATGGTTTTTAAGTGAGCGTTTTATAGCAGACTAGTTAATTAGATGGGGATAAAAAATAAAACTAAGACACTGAAGGCAAAGTCAGATCAAGTCGCAGGAGGAAATCACAATTAGATAAAAACATATATGAGGAGTGTTTTTAAAGGCAGCAGTCGAACAGCAAATCAACAGGATCAGTAGCAAAATCAATCTTGGCTGAAGAAGGTGCTAATTGTGTCTTTTATTGGATCAACCTTATGATCTTTACAGTCACTTTAAAAACACTGAAAGAGATCTAATTGATAATTAGCAATATTATAAATCAAAGTAAGAAACTGATTATCTGGAGTCTACTGATTTATTTGTTGTAAACAGGCTGATGGATGGGAGCTTGCACATTCATATGCATGTGCATGTCTAAGAGAGAGCAGCTTTGAGAAATCAAAAAGATTAATATCAGTATTTAGATGTCTATCTCTAAATATAGTGACCACACATAGTTATTTAAGTTCTGTATAAAATTAGTGTTATAAAGCAGTTAAGTATGTTTAACTGGTCTATAAATATACACATTATTATGGTTCACTTGATTAAAGTTAATTTACAGGCTAATAAATCTATTAGCCTTACATAAACTCAGAGCATTTTTTAACCTCATTTACACCCCATTTAGAACCCAAACTGCCCTTGGCCTCTGCTTTTTAAAATGAATGAAGATTTGTGTGCATGTCTACATGGATTTTCATGTCAGGCAGATTTATGTCTTATGTAGACACTTTTTTTTTTTGGCAGGGTTAAGACAATTAAACAATTATAGAATTAATCTTCATACAATAACAACCAAGAAATTTATTTTGTCTCCAAGATGTCTGAATGATGACCTCCAACTTCTTTATCTCACACTAGTCTGTCTTTTCATGACCTCAACCTTGGAGTCTTAACAGAAAAAACAGAGGCTTTTGCACGTGTGAGTGTGTCAGCCCATCTGGAAGTCTGTGTGTGCTGTATCTGGCAGTCTCTGTAGAGATAGGAGATAGGACATGTTTTTATAAAATGTTTAAATTGTATCTTAAAACTGCTTCATTAACAAAGCTTTTCCATGTCACACCCATCTAACATGGGACTACTGCTCAGATTAAACCAAATTGCTGGTTGTGATTTCGTATTTACATTTACTCTTGCAAATGTAATATAAATTACATATGACATTACACTGCAGTGCAAAAAAATCTGAAAGCTTTGTCCAAGTTTTTTACATGTCATGTTTGAATTTGAGGTTTTTTTAGCTCACATAGAGGAAATTAATGGCTCTGAACTGCTTGAAAATTCACAACCTGTCACTTTTTTACCTTGATCAGTATGGGAGTCGTCTAGATATTGCACGCACAAACACATGTTGCAGTTATGTAATTCAGTCCCACATACCTGCAGTCTTGCGTGGCTTGATGGGGTCGCTATTTATCCCATCATGGGTTCATTCTCCTGGTGTTCTTCCATCCTCTTGAGGCCCTGCAGCTGTAGCAGCACGTTCTTATGATGAATCACTACAGTGAAAAAAGGAGCACCTCAGCTAACCTCAATTCAGTGCTCCTAGTAGTCATGCAGCTCCTGCATGCAGGGACATTGTGACTTTACTCTTTTTTTTTTTTTTATGCTTTTGCACGTGTGAGTGTGTCAGCCCATCTGGAAGTCTGTGTGTGCTGTATCTGGCAGTCTCTGTGGGTCCTGAGGGATTAAAGCCAACGACTGAGGGGATTCCCGCAGTGATGCCGATTGTAATTGGAGCATTGTCTGTTTGAGTCAGGGCCTGATGTCCTGATGTTTAGATTCATTCATTCACAAGTTCTGTTGACCTGTGACCATGTACAGTTATGGAGGACCAGGAGCTGCACTAATTTACTGTTTTCTGGTGTTTTGTTTTGTTTTATTTTCTTTGGCTTGACGGAACTGTTGAACTTGATGGTGATTCCTTTTCAAAACTAATTTGTTTGTCTCTACAAGAAATCTGAGTTTACACTGGAGGAGTTGAGATAAAATTGGTCTCTTTTTGACATTTCCTTGTGTGACATAATTTCCACCAATTTGCTGTTCTTTTTTTATATCAAAGGAACAGACAGAATGGCTGCCTGCTGTGTCTGTGTGGTGCAATTCAGGAGGCTGACTCACCGTGGTAACTTAATCCACAGAGTCAGCTTCTTACCCCTAACTGCCCCACTAGCTCCTGCAGACATAAATTGGATGAGAAGGCAAAATGCCAGGCTATATGTGGCTGAAGTTGCAGAATTATTTAACCCAGGCAGCTGTGATGCAAAGAAGGAGATGCACTAACCACCTAAGAACCAAACAAAGTGGTACAAGATCTCCCAAAAAGTAATACTCAAAAAATTTATTAAAATTCTTTATTTGCCTACAAGCAGATTGTATGAATTAACAGAACGTTACGAGATCCCCTTTTAAATTTGTTCATTATGCAGTATTTACATTTTAGATTGCTGCAGCCAAAATTGTTACCATGAGGGAATAGTTTTTTTTACATAAACATCCATCGTAAAAAGAGTTGTTGCACAAATTATTTAATTTAATTTAATTTGATAGATGTAGTTACTGGTTACCTTAAAGATTTTAATTTATTTTATAAGAACATAAATAATTTTATGTTTTCTGACAAATGATCCTCCATTAAAGAGAATTGTTAATTATCATTTAGGGCACTTTAGAGCATCAACTGGATAAATTAATCAGCAGACAAGCAGAAAAAATTTTAGCTGCATTTGGAGGCTAAGTTGCTGAAAATTAGCTCAACCTCAAAAAGCTACACAAGTAAAATTCAGCTTTATTATTGCCTATATAAATTGCATGTATTGATTTATTGCTATAAGACTTCTTCTACACTAAGCACATTTTTAGTGCAGGGCTTCTACTTACACATACTATACAGACTGTGTATAATACATGGTAGTAGTATTACTCTAAAATTAGGCCATTGACAAGTTTCTTTAAGTTCTACACCATTCATGTTTTCTGTGTGATGGCTGCAAAACACCTTTGGCTCCAACAGATTTTCCTCATACAGCATTTACTTTTCTCATCAAAGTTAACTAAATTATCTGGAGCTGAATTCACTCTTTATTATAACTGTGCCCTTAAGAAAATAAATCAAATTTTACATAAATATTACAACAACATAAACATTATTTCCATTTTAAGGCCAAGAGTTTACTTAGATTAGATTAAGTTTACACATGTTTATAGTTGTATTTTATCAGTGTATTTTGCATTTGTTTGAAACATCGTTTGTGCACATCCTCAGAAATTAAAGCTACGCGTTTGCAAGCTGCAATATGTATGTGACCAGTAGGGGCAGTGTAGGAACCAATTTGGCCTGATGTAAGATCACAGGGTCTACAGGTAAAAATAATGGAAAGTATGGAAGACATGATATGCTTATTTTTCCAATGTTATGGGCCATCTACAATGTCACTGCTGTTGAGTTCTCTAGTGGTCTGAGTTCTCGATCGTGCCCCCTTGTGGAATCCTCTGGTAACAAGCCAAGTAGGCAAGCATGTGAACAATTGTGCTCACAACAGAGCCGGTTGCATAAATGAATATGAGGTTGGCATAACCTGTAGGGGCGGTGTAGGGATCATAAACCAGGTCCACAGCTGTAAAAATGATGGAATTTTTTTCTGTTTTTCTTTTTTTTAAACTAAAAGTTAAAAAACAAATTAAATATTTGTAACAAAAAAAAGGATAGTTTTCTAGTCCAAAACCCTTTTGTCAATAACTTAAATATTGACACTTTCATAGCATCTCTGAATAATATTACACATTATATCACATCGCATTACACAAGACACAATGGTACTACTCACAATAAATCATAATATACAATATACACAGCTTTCAACAGATATCACTATTTTTATTTAAAAGACAAAACATGACATACTTGTTTTAGGGACCTCATGGGGCATCGACAATACTACTGCTCTAATTTGTTTCAGCCCTGATCTAAAAATGAGCCAAACATTAACCACCACTATTGTTGCCATATCTATTGTTTAGTTTGAACCCTACAACTTTAGCAACTCTATCCAATTGAAATTTTCTAATGTGCCCCTTAGTAGACTCTTCACGTAACAACCATTGTTCTATAGCAAGGATGTGAATAATTGTGCTCATGATGGAAATGGTTACCCACGTGAACGTGAGGTTTAAAAGCAAGTATATTCCTTGCCTTAGACTACGCACATCCCCAAATCTTAAAGGGTCAAGATAAGATTATTACAGAAAAACTGTGTTTTAAGTAAGAAATATGTCATTTAGATACAAGCACATTTATTGGTCAGTGCGATTTGACAATTTTAAATGAATCTCCATCTCAACAGAAAAAACAGCTGGACAATAATAATATAGGATTGCACATAAAACAACAACACCCATAATACACTGATTTTATTATCTTACAAATAGTGAAAAAAAAGAAATACTTCTTATGAAATAACATGCAAGTATAATTGGAAATTATAACCCTCGAATAAATAAAGTAGAAATTAAACAGAAAAAAACAGAGGATACTGTTACCTTATTGTCTCATACAATAAACAGTACAATAGTTTAAACACTGCAGCTGCCTGTTTGTCTGTGAGTGAATCTGGATATTATTAACTAAAGGACAACTGCGCAGCACAGGAGTTATGAAACCAGTGAGTTGAAAAATGTGGTGATGTAATGTGAGAAAGTCCAACAAAACTCAACTATGGAAGGACACTTGTATGACATGTGCTTGTTGGGGTCTCTTGTTCTTCTCCAGCCATGTCCTACTTACTCATACATGTCGGTCAGAGTTAGCACTTTCTCAGAAACGTCACACTGTCTGCCACAGTTAAGGCTGTTTTACTCTCACATACTTGAGTGTGCATGTTCAAGAAGGAGTATTAACATCTAACTCCTGTGTCTCAGGCATGTCCTTATATGGTCAGAATGATCAACACTGGACGCATGTTTCATCGCAAGCTCTTTTTAAAACATTCCCACCCTTTCGGCTCCTACTGGAAACACAAAGCAGGGGGCTGGGAGCTCACACACATTTGCTAAGGCAAGATTTCCCCTCTTTCTGCAGCTCTAAGCTCTCAACCTGCTTGGTAAGGATATTGTCCCTGGAAGCCCTTTAAACCCTAACCTAAGCTAGTATTCATGGCTGCATCTTCCTCTCAGTCAAGCTGACAATAAGCCATGCGCTATTGCTTTTGCACAAGAAGGAAAGTTCTGTGAAGGTGTCTTATTCATCCCCAAAGCTTCCCTGAGGGATGGCACTGTTTGGGTTCAGCTCCACTGCCTGAGCTAATGTGGGTCTGCTGTCTCAAATCCCGCTTCAGCGGTTTGTGCCCGACCACCTGCTGATTCTGCTGGTGTGGATGGACTGCCTGGAGCCCAAACCTAACCTACATAGGAAACATATCCTTCATTTGGAACTGCACATTAGAGCACAATACCATTCAACCTCCCAACCAGAACAAACCAGTAAAGTTTAACACAATCCTGACTGCACCTCATAGCGAAGAAGGCTTACTAAGAGGATTTATTTCCTCTAAAAGAGATAGGCTGTTAAATTGTGTATGTGTGTGTGTGCACTGGTGATAGCAAATTCCCTATTTGGATTATTTCTCTGCCTTCTCAGTGCTGCTTGATGGTATTTTTTAATACTGATATCCTCTTTCAAGCCTGTTTGGTCTGCTAATTCCCTAAAAAGCCTAAACTTGACAGCAACCTCTCTGTGGTACTGAGCTAATTTCACTGTGTGTATTTGAGCTGCAAGGAGCCATGGTGCAAAATATGGCTATATTGATAGCCTGAGTTCAAAGAGCAACATTTATTTTAATTAACTCAACTATTATGTCTCCCCTTTTCACGTTTTTCTGCTGAACTTGCAGGAATCATACCGACTGGGATTAAAGTCTTAGCAGACAAACTTGGACAAATCTTTCTAGATGCTAAAATGCTTCAGATATTCTAGCAAAAGCTGACTTTTTTTTCTCCCCCCCTTTCTCCTCTTTTCCCTGTCTTTACTTTCTGCAGAGTCTGTGAGCAGGTGAGAGAGGGACACTGTCTGCCCCACTGTCCAGCGACACAATGAGCTGGAGCTTCCTCACGCGGCTGCTGGAGGAGATCCACAACCACTCCACCTTCGTGGGGAAGCTGTGGCTCACCGTGCTCATCGTCTTCCGCATCGTTCTCACTGCCGTTGGGGGAGAGTCCATCTACTACGACGAACAGAGCAAGTTTGTCTGCAACTCGGGCCAGCCTGGTTGCGAGAATGTCTGCTATGACGCCTTCGCTCCTCTGTCTCATGTCCGTTTCTGGGTCTTCCAAATCATCCTGGTCGCAATGCCTTCTCTCATGTACATGGGCTACGCTATCAACAAGATTGCACGATTAGATGAGACAAAGGTTGGATCTGCTGGAAACAGAACTGCAGGAGGGGGCTACACTCACAGAAAACCCAGGAAAATCTGTTTCGGAGCACGACAGCACCGAGGCATCGAGGAAACTGAGGAGGACCAGGAAGATGATCCCATGATCTATGAGGTGCCAGAGATCGAACCACCAAAAAGGCCACGAGATCCTCTGCAGCCCACACCTAGACCCAAGATTCGGCATGATGGTCGTAAGCGTATCCGAGATGAGGGCCTGATGCGGGTCTATGTTATGCAGCTGGTGACTCGAACTGTGCTAGAGGCAGGCTTCCTTGCAGGCCAGTATTTGCTGTATGGTTTTCGTGTAAAACCTGTGTTTGTGTGCTCGGGGAAACCTTGTCCCCACAGCGTTGACTGCTTTGTTTCACGGCCTACAGAGAAAACAATCTTTCTGCGCATCATGTATGGAGTCACTGTCCTTTGCCTGATTCTTAATGTTTGGGAGATGCTCCATTTGGGCATTGGTTCGATCTGTGATATTCTACGACGCCGGCGCTGCCCACCTCAAGAGGATGAGTACCAGTTAGGCTTACTGGGAACCAACGGAGGAGTGGAGGGCTCTGTTGCTGGCACAGGGCCTGAGGCAGGCTCTGAAGGAGAAGTGGGTGGAAATGGTGCTGCAGATTACGTTGGCTACCCTTTCTCATGGAACACCCCATCAGCTCCACCTGGGTACAATATTGTTGTAAAGCCAGAACAAATGCCCTACACGGACCTTAGCAATGCTAAGATGGCATGCAAGCAGAACAGGGCGAACATTGCCCAAGAAGAGCAGCAGCAGTTTGGCAGCAATGAAGACAATTTTCCCACTGGAGGAGAAGCCCGTGTGGCTCTCAATAAAGACATGATCCAGCAGGCTCATGAGCAACTGGAAGCAGCCATCCAGGCATACAGTCAGCAGCACCGGGCAGAGGAACAGCTCGGAGACAACCAGGATGACAAACCCCAGAGTAACATTATCCAGGCCCAACCACAGCCTCAGCCTCAGAAAGAGCGCAAGCATAGAGTAAGGCATGGGAAGGGAGGCAGCAGTGGAGGAGGCAGCAGCAGTAACAGCAGCAGCAGCAAATCAGGAGAGGGCAAGCCCTCTGTATGGATTTAACCTCACACACACTAATATGTACTGTAAGCATGTATATATTACAGAACAAATGAGGAGCTGTTGCAATGTTTCTTCGATATTAAAACACCACTGTGCCTTAAAGAATCCTGCAAGCTGGATAAGATGTGTGTTTGTGTCAAAGGGTCTGTAAAAAATCATGAAAATGTGACGTTGCAGCATCAAACAATATGTTTTGAATGGGCTATCACTGTCTAACTTGAAACATCACACCAAACTATGTTAGACTACAGTCTGTCGTTTACACGTCTCGTTCTCCTCATAGCAGATCATTGACCTCTGTTGTCTTCCTGTTCACATTTTCGGAGGGATTTTCAGCTTTGAAAAAAATCTTTTGAGTCATAATGGGTTCTCTTGAAATTAGATGGATCTCTCAGATTTGGCTGAGCTCATTTTCTGCCTGCTCCTCTGCAATTAATAGATCGGGATCCTAACTCGTGGGAGAACGGAACACAATGACAGCAAAATGAAGTTTCAGATGGCCAAGTCATCACTTTGTCCTAGCAAGCTAATGCAATGACTTCACACCGTTGTGAAAATCAAGGAACATAATTACATGCACTAACATGAAACATGTTTCAGTGGCAGCACCTGCAGCAGTGACTTTCATCACCTTCCTGATGGCTGTGTCCTGTCAATCATGTACTGTGTCCAGGATTTCTACAGCATCATTTCAAAGTGTTTTATGCTATAACTTTACATTTACTTGTTTCCTGTGCAATTTTGATGACACCAGCTGCTACTCAGGAACCGCTGAGTACAGCGGGTGAATCCAAGATTTATAGATTTGTTTGTTTTTTAATTAGCAGGGTGCAAAAGCAATCCAGTTTTTATACCTTATTCTTCAACTTCTCAGTTTCTGTCTTTGGCTGTTCATGATTCTTGGACAAAAGAACTCCGCGTTCACTGTTGCTCCATCTGCCTTGTTGTTGACTGCCCCCTGGTGGCATCTTTTATGGAGCTTTATATACTAGTGGATGCCAGTGCTATCTGCATCCAGCAACACCTTACCCAGCTGTAGTGTTCCTTTTCTCTTGACAAAAAACTGTCACTAATGTCTTCCCAAAGCTACATGTTCATTATTAGATGCAAAAGGCAACAATATCATCAATTTGTAATGGAAAAAAAATCACTTAAAGCCATTGCTATAACATAGTAAGACCAAACACTGTTTGTGTGATGCAAGTGTCATTGCCAAGATCTTTTCAGGTTGCTATTAAGCCTGATTGTCTGTAGCTTTGGAATATTGGAATACTGTGGCCATGATACTTCAGCCTATGTGAGACCAACCCTTTTGTAAAAGTAACTTTTTTGTATTACAGTAAGTGTATTGGTTTTTAAATGGGATTTGAAATAAGAAACTTAAAAAAATTGAGTCATTTTTTTATGTTCAAGCCAGTGTTTTATATAAAAGGCCTCTTTTTTTCAATGAAGTTTTTTTTTTTTTTTTTGTTTGTAAAATAATATATTTTAAAGATGAATTAGCCGTGTGAATATTTATGGTTACTGTGATTTAAATTGCCTTCCAATTGTAAAAATGTGAAATATGACATAGTATATTTTTATAATATGTCAGCTAAAGTGACTAAAGAAAAAAATAAGTCAGTCTTTGTTTCAGTATAAGTATTTAATGTATGTATGTATCAACCCTCTCGGCTGTATTTTGATAAACAGCAATATTTTCCAATGTTGTTCTGAGATCTGCAGAACAGCTGTGTGTTAAGACAGACTGGCTGAAAGGTCATAAAGTGCCAAATTACTCAAACCATTCCTAGTTTTCCGAACGGGCTGCAAAGGCATACTCAAATCTGGGGGGAAAAATGCACTTTTTGTTGTTGATTCAATAAATAGAAGTCTTTCTCAGCCTGAATAAAACATCACATGGGAAGATATTAAACTGTTTATCATGCCGTGGGTCCTTGTACACACACGTGCTGTGTAGTACAGAGTGGCTTTCAGAAGAGTCCATGTATCAGTTCAGAGAATCCAGCTAGAAGCAGTCAGACATAAATCACCAGAAAAACTTCAGTTAGCTGTTCCCGAAACAGTAATTGACACTGATTCCAATAACCCACAGGTGTTTTACTTAGAGTCACTGTCAGTCTATTCCAAAGCGCCAATCAGCTCTCATTAAATTCGTTCCCAGTAAGCAAAAGTTTCGAAATTCTTTACTGTTGTATGAAGAGATGAAAAAGACTAAATAGATTACGGGCAGGTAATGGTGCTCGGCTGTTAGATCCAGCAAAGGCCACAAGAGGGCAACTTCCTGTCAAAAGAAGTGGACTCTTCAGAAAGGAGGCACTGCCGGGGTACTCAAAGACCCCATCTGCTAAATTCTGCATGCCTTGTAGCTTGGCCTCACATCTTCAAAACAAGGCAAGACTGTTAAGTTTAGACTCTTGTTTTAATGAGAAAGTGAGGACTTTGGACAGCTATCCAGGTCAGAAGAATTACCCTGTGGCACAGTTACGTACTTGTCTTGCCCCGCTCTCTTTACCCTATTGAGTGACTGAGAAATAAAAGGAGTAGACTAAGTAAAATGGAAAATGTGCTCACTGTTCAGAAATGGCTTTTACAGGTTTTAATTTTTTCCCTGGGATTTACGCTCCTCCACATTTTATCCAAGTCGTGTGGAAATCACTTCTTCAAATTGTTGTGTGCCCCCCCCCCAAAAAAAAGAAAAAAGTTAACAGTACAAGCTGCATTGTCTGTTTGATGTGACAGCATTTGTTATGACCTCAATGGCCACGTGTTTTACATACTATAATAATAAGCAAGGGTTTTGTTAAAGCCATAACAAGGGATTATGTATTTAAAGTCATGTAAGAACAAAACAAACAAACAAACAAAAAAAAGCTCACCTTCTTTAAATTCTAATGTTTTATGGATCCGGACATAAAACATTGCCTGGTCCACCAAGGTAGTAAATGGAGCCTCAGATAAGCATGAACACATGAAATATTACAGTCTTAATTCATTTTTTTAAATTGTCTGTTTATTCTGTGCTGATATGTAAAAACTAAAAATTCAAAGAGGATGTATTTCCTTTTTCTTTGACTGTATGCATGAACAACAAAAGAAGCTAATTTGTATAAGCTTATTTTGTCCGTACATTTAACTGTGTTTGATTCTTCAAAAGAAAGAATACACAACATTAGATCACAGAAACTTTGAGACACTTTATCTCAAATAGAAAATGTGCATTTGGACAGTTTGAGCGACCTTTGCAAGAGGTAACAATTTAGTTTTCAATAAATGTAGGAATCAAATATAACTTAGTACAACAGGATCAGTAGCAAAACTTGGTAACCTTAAGAATATGTTAAACTTAGCTTGGTATTTTTAACAAATACAACTTAAAGGCTCCTTCTCTTCTTTGATTCAGCTCTGCTTCCAAAGTCCTGCAGAGGGAGTATGATGCATGTGTTGACAAGTACCCATGGCAACTGTAAAAGTGGCAGTGATTGACACTAGTAAGCCTCTGACTGGTGCATTGCAAGCACAAGGAGAAGCTGAGGAGCCTGATTCTTTCAAATATTGTCAGCTTCACACTTTACTGTCCAGGCACAGTGACAACTTCAGCAAAGCAATTCCCAGATTATTATTCTGTTGTGATTTAATTCTATACTGTTCATGAACACAGTGAGAGTTAAAAACGGTTTTATCAGATTAAGCTTCAGCAGCTGTTAACTCAAAACATTGTAAGGACAAAAGACTGTAGAAAGGTCAAGGTTGTTTCCCTTCATGTTTCTTATTGTAAATCCTGCCAGATGTGACGATAATGCCAGTTGTATTACCAGTACATTGTGTTTTTTTTCTAGGCATTTTATAAAATGTACATTTCTTTGAGTACCATTCTGGTATCCCCTAGCTGAGATTTTTTTTATATTCTTTGACGAAACAATTGATATGCATGCAAAAAGGCCTATTTTCCTACAAAAAATAAATTCAAAATACACATAGAAAAGTCTTATGCATCTTTTGTTTAGGGTCAATTGCAAGAGGAAAGATAAGTAGAATGAAAAGGTTTCCAACTCCTGAAACACTGTTTTTTCCTGTTCTTATTCTTATCGTGCATGTTTGAGTTTGAGTTGATCTCTTGAGAGTGGAAGCTCTACTGTCCCATCAGGAGAATTAGAGTTGTACAAGCTGATGTTGTGTCACTTTAAGGAACAAACCAGAAGACAGAAGAGACGTCACTTCAGGTTGTGTCAGACACATCATTTTGTTTGTCCCTTCAATGGCAGATGAACTTCAGCTTGTGGGGAGACATGTGAGTCTGTTAGGGTTTTAATTACTACATAAACTGACTTACGCTTCATCAAACACAATTTTTTTCTCTCTCTCTCTCTTTTGGTCCACTGCATTTTTGTGTATCCTGATAATTTAACTCACAAACAAGCTGCTGGAAAAATATACAGCCAAAATGGAAATGGGAAGTGTGTTTTGTGTTACTCTGAATTTAAAAAAAAATAAATTAATTAATTAAAAACATGCTCCCTAGAGAGACATGCCAGTGGGAATGATTTGAGTGCTGCAGCTGGATGTGCAAAGGGGTCACCGGCGCTATGAGTGAAATCCCAGGAGCAATGTCCTCGATGGCAACTTGTGGCAGCGGGCTATATTCTTTTAAAAGAAACAAACATTCATCCAATGAACAAACCTAATTGTAAGGATTCACTGACCCTATGCAGAATGGCATTTTAGAGACAGCAGCACGAGCATGAAAAAGATGCCCTAGTACATTCTGGTTTCTTTGTGAATGTGTTCTCTAGATATTTGGATATCTAGTCCAAATAGTTATTGTGTGATAGTTTTAAGTGTTAGCAGCAGTAAAGGTGAGATAAAAAGTGCAATATATCACTGGAATTGCAGCTTTAAGGAAAATTTCCAAATAATAAATCTGAAAACAAATGGATAAATTCGTACAGACTGCTGCACTTAAACCAGCACACAAGGTGGAACAAAACGCAGATATTAAATAGAATATTGCAAAACTGTGCATATATTATTAATATCTTAATAAATCATCAAGTGGATGTTCAGTCATGACAGAAACCTGAAGAATCTTATGCTAAAAAACAATAAATAAATAAAATGTGAAGTAGGCCAAAAGTGTCCAAAAGACAAAGAGAAAAAGCTGGATTCTTAAAATGATTCAGCACATAAAGATTCAGAGACACTAGCTCTAATAAAGCAAACAGAGATCTCTGGGGGAGAGAGTGTAAACCTCTGCAGCCACTGACATAAATAATTTTTATTTCTGATAAAGTTTTGCTAAGTTTAACTTAATTTTTTCCTCTCATATTGTGCTGCTTTCACAAAAACAAAATCACAAAAATCTTCACTTGACTGCATTTGGCTCACAGAAAGTTGTGGGGCCTGTTAATCTACAATTTATATGTAATTTTTCTGCATGACAAAACTCGACTTACTCCCAGTAAACGCTCAAACATGCTCAACTGTTACATGATATTTATCCAGCAGATGCTTTTATCTAAAGCAACTTATATCTGAGGAACATATAAAAGTTTGGACACATTTCCTGTTAAATCCAATTGGAGAGTGTGTCCAACATTTTGACTGGTTGTGAATGTAGACGATGTGGGGTTCAGTATCATGTCCAAAACTGTTGCCACATGTAGATTAAGGGGAGGTTAAGGTACAACAACTCTGTCTCCTAAGCTACATCTGCCCTACATTCATAAACTGCCCTGCACATTTCAGCCATATGTTACATCACTCAGTCTGACGGCGTCGGATGTAAAAAACCTACAGGTGACAGTTGTGAACTGTATAACCAAAAATATATTTAAATGCACAGCAAAACTAAATATGCTGATCATTGAGCAGATGCACCAAACAGAAACATTTTACTCATAGGTGCTACACATACATATTGATAACAGTTAGTTAAATCTGCACAGTAAACTGCATCATGTTCCTAAATTAATATACGGCAGTACTGTACTTATGCCACTACTGGTAGCGGGCTGGTCATTATGAAAACCCTACTAACACAATTTCACCACTAGTTAGTACCATAGCATTTTTTCCTTAAAGAAAAGATCATTATTTGCAATTACATACACTTTATAAATAGAGATGTCCTTGCCAACAAAATGGAAATGTAAAAACATCTGTAATCAGAATAATTTACTTTACACTTCCATAGTTATAATAATGATAATTTAAAAATACCAGCTAGTGTGCACAAATGATATATGATATATATGACCTGACATGCAAGCGTCATTGCATAATGAGATAGTATTAACCAAGATTTCAAATGTGCTCTTTTAAAATGCTCTTTTTACAGCTGTGCATTGAAATTGATACATTTGCATATTTTGCCTAAAGAGTCTAAATGCAGAAAGTAATGAGACAGAAACCTACCTGACCTGTGGATTAAAAAGTAGGTTACATATTGAACTGTGCATTATCATTGGACACACTCAGATTTTTTGTACACATTGTGCAGTGTGATAATAATGATTAACAAAGATAACTGAACATGTCCTGTTTCTGTCAGAGGGGGCAAGGCTTCTTTCCAAACTCAATATATCTGAACCACAAAGGCTCATGGGAAATGCAGATTCAGCTGAAATTTTATCTTTTGTTATTGCTGTGTTATAAATTTGAGTTATGTGGGAAAAGAAACCCCTTCACACTCTTTAAACATAGCATCAGGGGTAAAGTAATAATTATTACCCTCTGTCCCCTCTGGCAGAAAAGAGGAACCTCAACATCCTCAGCTGCTGCCCGAGAGCCCTGGGTGAAGGGCACTACTGCTGGAGACATGACCAAGTCCTGAAGGCCGTAGCGGATGCTCTCTGCAGTGGAATCAGCCACAGCAAGAGCC
>JBAMHW010000023.1:21585763-21597759 GCA_037177495.1 Rhadinocentrus ornatus
TATATATATAAACCTTGTGCAATGCTTACGGGAGTTGGCGTTCGCAATCTCATTCGTCTCGTTGGGGTCCAGCCAGACCTTTTTCTTCCCGCAGCGCAGGACGCTGGAGGCAAGCCTCTTCTGGAGCCTGAGCATGCTGCAGGACAAAAGGAAAAAACCCTTTCAATAACTATGGCTAAAATTATAGGCAAACAGTTGGTGGATTTTTATAATAAACTGGAATCAAAATGCTGTTAACACTTAATCAACAGTTGGGTGGTTGTTAGCCGTTCAGCTAATTCCCAACTAACTGTCAGCCGGTGGGCTGCCAACATGGCCTCCCTGTCGGCTACATCGTGTTACTTAAAATCAAGATAAAATGTATGATTTGGGCTTTGGAGTGGCAAAGATATTATGAAAAATCCCAAAGAATGAATTCGGGACTCCTAATAAATAATATAAAATCGTCATGGTTGTATTTAAACTGTTGAATTGTGACTTTTCTTATGCCATTAACAACGCTCCTACCTCATGGCTGCTACTTCAGTAGGAAAAGGAAGGTTTGCGAGACTGACTGGAATGTACCATTTTTACAGAAGAGTCCATATGTGATCATGAAACAACTCGGTTGTAAAACTCGCTATATTTTGCTGTTCTAATACCTACTGGTATCAGAAAATGTATTGGGTGAAAAGCGGGCTAATAGAACGGAAGACGGAGCATGTTTTTCAAAAGTTAATTTTGATATACCCCCCTAAAGAAATAATGGTAATAACTTACACCATAACAATGCATTATGGGTAAAGTAGTGGAGCTATGTACTCTTCTGTTTAACCACACGAAGGCGATGTTGACCGCATAAACGTCAGATTATTGCCAAATAACACGATTATGCGTGTTCAATGTTACGTTCATGCTGTTTTGATGCGTTATATCAGTAAAATGACCGTACGCTTTTTGGCTTATTTCTATTTTTAGTATCTATTTGTTTAATCAATTATAAGCCTTTAGTTTTATTTCCACCAGCTCTTGTGTGGAGCTTTTTGACCTGAAGCTTTCACACTTACAACACAGCAGCTCTTAAAACATCCAAAAAACTGGTAACATCTAATTGCATAGCATCAAAACTAATGTCTAAAACATGCTGCTCCATAAGAGTAAAAAAACAAACTCTTTTGAACAGTTTAGAATATTTAAAGAGATCAGAAAACTCTGCTTTTGCATCTTTAAGTGCCACTACTAAGAGAGAAAAGGTGGAAACAGTGTGTCGGTGTAGTGGGTGGATACTTATAAAGACTCATGTAAAAATAGCCAACTGGTACGTTACCATTTGACCAGCTACTTGTTAGGGTTGGATTTTTTTAACCCTTACACTCTCTAAAACAGCAGTACATAACCATAGCAATATGCCGTGGGTGCATGAGGACCACTTGTGTGGCTTCTTCATGGCAGGTATACCAAATGAAATCATCAAGACCTGGAAAAGCATTCAACAGCATCAACTTTAGTCACTGCAGAAGAATACGTCATCCAGCAGGACAAGAGCATTGAACGGCTATAAAGAAGCTAAAATGTATGCTGACCTGTTGTCTTTTACTGATGGATTTCTTATGATTCTGGACTTTTTGAAGCTCTTCTGAAATACGCAATATATTTCTCTCACACCTCTGTAGTTTTATCATCTGAATAATACAAACTGATACAGTACAATGGCGAAAGTAAAGCATTACATGAAAAAAGCAGCTAGAAAATGCACTTGAATAGATGCAGAATGCAGAGTCTGTAGAATCTGGTTAGCATTCTGATGACAAAGTACCCCAAACTAGCTAAATCGGAGCCAAATCATCCATCATGCGATCAATGAATAGTAAAATAAGTGCACATAGATGTGGAATAATAGATGTGTGAATCTACTTCTTGCTTGTTAAACTCATCCCTGGCACACATGCTCATCTTCAATTTTATGCCATATATTCTGACATCTGGGTGTGATTCTTCTCCATTTAGTTTGTTTATAAATTGACTACAAGACCAAGAATAAATGAAAATATCGAAGTTGAGCCACACCTTACCTATGATCGAATTTTCATCCATGTCTATCCAGAATATTTTCAGTGACAGCGAACAAACTGATGTCAACCTAACCACCTTGACAGAGGTGAAAAATTCCCTGTCTTTCAAAAGATGTATTCAAAAAAATAGTTTCCATGAAAAGGCCTACATTTTACTACATTATTTAACTGGAACGAAGGCATTGCTCTATCAATGTAAGTTTAATGGCTGAAAGCAATGCCTTCGGAGTCTGAGGTCACTTCTTACCATAGGTTTCATGGAAGCATCAGTGAAGCCACTCAAAACTTTAAAGAAGACATAAATTAAGTGGGTCAGAGGGTCTCTGTGGCCCTATTTTGCAAAGTAGTTTAATGCTGGGTTATGCACGTCTATGATGATGGGTCGGAAGTGACACCTAGCTATGCTTTTTCTGTTCATGAAATATAAATAAATATTAACACCAAGAAATAAATTATACTAGTGTAAAAGAAAACAAATAGCCTAAAACTACATGAAGAAATAAAAAAGGCATTGACCATGGTGGGGATTTTATATTTATTCAGTGACTGCAGTTGTGACGACAAACATCAGTAAAAGACCAGAGATATCATTGTACACTAAACACAGCCATTCTGACTCATTGCATTCACCTTGGGCAGAGATATGAACAGTGAACAATCCAACTGAGAATAGCTGAAATGCTGTTCTCCCACTGCTGAGTATGTTGACCAGCTGCTGCTCCTGGAGAGTCACATGGACTCACAGATACGCAACTACTATCAATACACACTATGACGATGAATCACTGCTTTAAAAAAAAATAAAAAAAAGGAGGACAAACTTTTAATGATGCTTCCTCCCACTAGTTCACCGGAAGAAGGAGCTGCAGCAGCAGAGGGGGATCTTGTGGGTGCTCAGTCTAACGGCATCAGCTCCGTTAGCAACGTCACACAGATTAGATGTCACACTTTGTGATTTCTGTGAAGAGGTGGATGATTGTCCCTTTAGTTTAGGTTTATATAATCCATATATCATCTGTGCTGTGAGGGATTTGTTTTTCATTGTATTTGCTTTTGTCATAAGAGAATTATTAACAATCAACACCCTCTTTTATTATTCTGTGATTTTTTTGAGAATCAGCCGCTCAGGTGTCCCAATTTTCAGCCTGGCATGTGAACATGATAAATTCACGATACAGAAATTGACTGTTTTCATGCCACTACATTTATACAGACGTATACACACTTTTCAGTGTTTCTCTACATATTGTTTGGGCACCTCCTTTACATTACTGTTCTCATTTCTTTCTAAATCATCATTTTCATCCAGGTAGCACAAACTGATGTGACAGATCTGCAGAAAAAGAAAGAGAACAACGCTTTTCTACATACAATATTTCAGTAATAACAACGTTGTGATGTGTCTTTTCCTATTTATCTATTTATTTAGTTATTTCATTGGATGGGATGACTCACCAAAGTGGTTAATACAACCTCGCCCATGCAGACATGTGAAAAGCGCTTTTGAACAGGTGCGACCACTATGCATGATAGAGACAGACTTAGATTTTGACATAGTCAGGCATCAAAGTTTTTTATTTTTGACAGCATCAGTAAGATTTTTTAAAAATAAACCTGTGATTGAGATGCAGAATTGTAAATTAAAGCTGTAAATTTGAGTGTTATTTCATTATTGCTTTTACATCCAAATGACAACGGGGTAAATGTAGATTCAGTGTCTTGTCCAAGGATACTTTGAAATGTCCACTCAGTAAGCTGGGGATCAAAACATCATCCTTGGATTGATGGACAGCTACACTATCCCCTGAATTGCCTTTGGGTATAACTCTTTTATCTTTTGTCCAGTTATAATAAATCTTGGTAGAAATTTAGATGTGTCATAACACATCTGAAACTCATTGCAGGGCACCACAAATCCTCAAAACAGGCTGAAATAAAATATCTCTAAAGTGGTTTTAGGTGACTTTGGTGGAAAATATTAACAAACATAAAAAGTGTAGGCCTGTTGATTGGTGCATGTGTGCATGATGTGTTCATCACTGCCCGTCATATCCTTCCTCTGGTTAGTTTACTGTGAGAGCTAAATGGTAATATTTCCTGTACCAAGAAATATTCTATTTTACAACATAGCTGGAAATGATAAAGAAATCCCTCAGAAAAGATTTTCAATTTAATCAAATGTCTGTACATACAAAGAACTTCAGGTCAACATTCGCCAAAAAAATGCATCTTGAATCAAAATCAGAATTAACTTTATCAACAAGTAAGATTATGCATAGGAATTTGTCCTTGTATGTTGGGCCCAGAAGATACAAATAGATATACTGAAAAAGATATTAAGAAAAATGGCACAAATCATAACAAACAGAAATACAATAAGAAGAGCACAATAATGTAAAATCATAGAAAGAATATGCAGTGTCTATTTTGTCCAGTTGGATGGTAACAGCAACCATGATGCATAAAATGTTAATAAACTAGAAGCACTCAGAGAGCACAGACCTCTGCCAAGCCATTGTAAGTTATTATATATATATATATATATATAAATATATATTTTAGTAAGAAACTCTAAAGGCAAAAATACGCCCCTTATCCCCTTAGTAAACAATCTTTAAAGAAATTCCTGGATACAGGCGCTGATCCGGCTCACCCCCAAAATCTAATCACTTCTTACTTTTTCCATTTCCTGAAAATGTTATCAAAATCTGTCCATAATTTTTTAAGTTATGTTCCTAACAGACAGACAAACAGACAAGCCAAGGCTGCTGAATACATGACCTCCACCTTGGCAGAGGTAATAAATCAAAAAAACAAACCACACATTGTTTTTAACATATCAACCCAAAATTTTATATTTAAATTATACACACAAAAAATGTCCAACACCTTTTTAGACATTCTCCTCCAACCTTTTAGGATATTTTTGCCATTTCTGTATACTGACTTTTCTTTATTTTATGAAGCTTGAAAAACACAAAGTATACTTATTGAGGATCAAGGCTTTAATTTTGAGCAGAGTGGCTGGTTCTGTCTATTGAGCATACAGTGAACCAGCAAACTGTCCTGGCAGCTATATCATTATGTTTTGCTTTTAAACATCAAACATCTTTTATCTATCTTAAATGTTTCTCTACATAAATTATGGCCACTGTTGTTACATTTAACTTTTATTCAGTAGATCACTACATAAGTCTAGGAGCTCTGCAACAATTCACTCAGGGGCTTTTAATCTGTAAATATGAATAATTTCTCATATACTTCGGGACAGCAGTAAAGCTCTGTCTCTGCTGGAACATTCAGTCAGCCCTTATCACATCCACAGTGGGGTCAGCTTTAGGTCAGTTGTGTACCTGGGTCCCTGGGGAGCTTCTGTGTTTTGCTCAAGGCGAGATCAGCATGTCTCGTCTTCTTTAAATCATATTGGCTGTCGCACAGAATCTCCCTGCTGCTGCAAAAACCTAAAGATAAAACTGACCTATTCTCACCTCCCTATCAAGCCTGCAGGACCTTCAGGATTTTGAATTTCGGTGTGGGGAGAGTAGTAGCTGAATGCCTTCAGCCTTCATCACCGGAGCTCTGCTGTTTCCAAATCACTCAATAAGCTAAGGTGGGGTTTATTCAACGGGGCGTGGACGTCGGCTTCCAGCTGGAGTCTGTGGAGCGCACAGTGGAGACAGAAGCGATGTCAAGACACAGAAATCTGCTAACGCACACCGGAAGTCAGAGACTGCTGCTTTCAGTATTAAATCGCGCAAATTTCCTTTTCACGGGTTCTGTCCTCAGGAGTTTAGTGGATCCGAAAAGTAGTCGATCTAGAAAAGAAAATAGGAAAATAAAATTCGATTAAATAATTATTTATGTATTTTTTCAAATAGTTGGTTGTTTTTGTAGCTTAGTTCTGTAAATTAGTTTTTTTTGCTGAGTGTGTGAAATATGTCTCTCATCATCCTCCTGATTGGGGATCAGGGTTTTATAGGATAACATAATTTATTCCCTTTTATTTTATTTACTTCATGCTATATGTTTTTTCTTGTTTTTTGTTTTTTTGCTTGTTTATTGCACAGTGTTCTGCTAAATAAGTCCATTTTGGGTCGATCAAACATCTTCTCACTTGAGAAACCTGAGGTTAAAATGAATGAATACAATTATTTTACTTTATATTATTCTACAATTTGAATGTAAACATTAAACGTTTGCTGCTATAATTCGAAACTATATCTGCAATTGATGCAATTAAGTGTTTCTTGACATTGATTTTACTTGCGTGACCGGATGCGTTTCTGCGTCATTCCGCCAACTTGACTGGTCTTGAAGCCTCTCTCCTCAGGCAGGAGAGAGGCAGCTGTTGCCATTATTTTACCAGCCAGCTCAGTTGGGTACATCAGCGGCTTCACCCTCCCTGGACAGAAGAAAAAAAGATGAGACAGTCGGCACCATCATAAACATACGAAACTAAAATAGATTTTTTTTTTCTTAAAAAAAAAAGTGAAATCAAATGGTACAGAAAAGTAGTATGTCCAGGACGCCTTCGACCTCAACCCAGGAGATCCAAATGGACATGTTCGACCATCATCCACACACGCAGGTAACAACACAGCCTCGGATAAAAAAATGAAAAAAAGGTTGGATGTTTTGTTCGTAGAAAAATGAAAAATACTAGACGTAGGTTATCTTTTAATTAGGCAACAAATGATTTTTTTTTAGGTTGCTTCACTTCTGGATTAACAGGTTGTTCGACTATCAAGTCGCCTAAAATGCTTGTGTAAACTGATTAAAACACTCATTTAGACATATTAATTGTTTTAAAATGATGAAAATTTATGTTGTAGTTTTCCTCTGATCAGATATAATTGCATCGCTGGTGTGTGTTGTCAGTACTTCTGTCGGTTTGGAGTCTGTGCTCATGTTTATGCTGTCTGACCAACAGCTTCTTAGGAAAACCACACCTTTATTTAATTAAACTGCGATTAAGCACATAATCTGTTCTGAGCCGAACAAATCAAGAAGATTAGGTGATTATGCTTTTTAAGCCTGTTAGAGTGATTGTAAAGTTATTTATTTGAGGGCATGTAATCTATTTTTCTATATTGTGAACAGAGTGGAAATTTCTCTCGTGCCATTTCCACTTTTTTAAAAGTTGACACAGTTATTCACAATTTCATTTCTCATCTCTTGATAGTGTCAGTCTTTTTTATAGGCACAAGTAGGTTCTGGCTTTTTAGAAGTGACTTGGATGTTGCGGGCATGTTTAGTCATAAATCTGTAAATGGATGAAAAAAGTAAGATGAGGAAATCTAGAACAAACACACCCACGCTGAGCTCAGTCATTGTCTCTCTGGAGAAAAAAAACAAACATCTCATCACAGACAACCAGCGCTTCAAACCATGCCAAGTCCTGCTCTCTACTCCCACTCTTCCCACCTCCCTCTCATCTCTTTCTTCCCCCTCAGCTCTTATGATTCCTTCTCCATCCTTTTTGAGTTTGCCACTCTGTTCTTGCTGCTCTCACCATCTCACCTCGTCATATCTGTTTTTAGAAGTCAGATCTTCATCTGCTGAGAGGCTGCGGTGAGAAACAGATGGACAACCTCCTTGTGCCAGGCAGCAGGGGTTGTATATGTGTGTGTATTTATGTGTGCTTGGCACTTCTGATCAATCAAACAGAACGCTCATGTTGACGTGCAGGAGATCACGCTGTTGAATGCATTTGTAGAAAGAGCAGCTGTAATATCCTGGAGGAGATGATCTTGAGTATTCTGCGCTCCCTCGGAAGAAGAAATGAACATTATCTGAAAACTCATGCTAATTCAGTGCTTGAAGGTATCTTCAATTAAAGATTGTGCCTTGTGGCCACAATCAGATCAGTGTGGATCTCTGATTAGAATAATGTATGGAGGATCTCCATGAGCACCCTGTTCATTAACAACACCCTCTGTAATTATACTGTTAATCTGGGAGGATGTTTACCAACAGGAAGCCTCCCCGCCCTACTTCCCCTGGCATTTTTCTGCCCTTTCCCAAAAGGAACCAGCACCGTTCTGTTACAGAGGGACCTCTAAACATGCCCACTCTGATATCAGCCTGTACCCAGATACCGAACTTCCAGCAGAACATAAGCTTACTTCATCCTCTTTTTCCAGTGCATTTGGTCTTATTTGAGTTCCTTAGTTACGCTATCATTTGTACGCTATTGGCGAGTTAAGACATCTGCAAAACCTGAATTGGATTCATTATTATTTTCACTTCTATTTCATTGCATATAACTTGAGCTAGAAATTTGTTTACAAGCTATTTGAACTATTTGATTTTCAAAAATTCACATCCTCAGATCTCAGAAAATGAAACAGTGAGTGATCTGCAGTTTATGCTGATAAAGGTGCAATTACTGTGATCAGAATAGAAGGATTTTGCACTAATGCATTTTTATGATAAGAAATGAGAAACAGTATTCGTGTTGGTTTGAGGAAAAAACACATAGCCTAACTTAAAAAATGGCATCACCACCTAAAACATGCTCTTTGTGTGTGATTATATGCTCTTTAAGCTGTGTCAATGTATGGCAAGAAATGACACAAAAAGGTTGAATTCAAGGAAGAATGTTTTTCTTGAATGCGCAAATGAACAAATAATGTATATTTTAATGAGCTCAAAGGTTTTTTTTGGGTACAAACAGTACAAAATGTCTAGTTCTTACGTAGCAAGTATCAGAGAAGCAAACAATTATTTATCATGTAGGTGAGGAAGAGAAAAGGGAACCTTAAAGTAACTAAATGTACAGAAGAAGGCTGCTAAGGTTCAGGTAAAAGAATCGATGAAAGAAAAACAATGAACCTAATAAATTTAAAAGGAAAAAATACTAAAGGAACAGCATGGAGACAGGCAGGAAGTGGAATATTGTTAAATAAATTGATTTTTATTTCTTTTTCTTTTCATTTGAACGTCGGATTGAGCTCAGAAATGAAACCGTATTTGATATATTTGTTGCTAATTGTGATTTAAAATGAATGTCTAAAATCAGCATGTGATGTCATCTAAGTTACCACAGGCATAATTTGTGATGTCATCAAACACTACATTTTTATTTCCTGACTCAATAAAATATTGTTTTGTGATCAAACTCGTGATTTACACCCTAGAAGTAACATGGGCTGGTGAGCAGACAAATTAGTACCTAAAAGGGAAGAAACAGGAGGATAAATACACAAACTAAATTAAAAACAGAAAAATGGCAGGGATATAAAATGGCCACACGAAAGACTGGAACGCACATGAAAAAATGATTTATTTATAAGCTCCTCCTCTGGCGAGCAATGATGGAAACAAGAGACCATTTTCCCTTTTCTAGATCTATAAACAAGAGCTACCACATATGAAATCACCATCTTTGCCAAAGATTCAACCTGTATCCATAAAAGCAGAGCTGCAACATCATCTAATCTGCACTGAGTGTGAAAAGAAAGGATAAAATCATTTAATCAGTGTAAAAGTTGTGAACTTTTCTCTGACACTATTGTCTCTCTAAATTTTGATACATACACAAAATGGCCTGCATGTAATCAGTATGATAAAATGTTGCTGTCAGTGCACAGCATTTTCAGAGATTTAATGCAAGTGGTCAGATTTGCAAACAGTGATGTCATGTTCTGCTTTTGCATCTGAACTTCATCACTTAATATTCACTCTCTTAGCACCAGGAGCTGTTTGGTATATCACTGTTTTAATGCAGTATTGTGTTAATCTTTTCCTGACAGAAAATCAGAAAAAAGAAAATCTGCACAAATGGATAGGAACAAAACCTGCTGTACAGCAGGTTTTGGACAAATTCAGATGAATGAATGGACTTCATTGTTGGAGAGCAGCAGTGTGTAACAGATGTGTTTCTCTTTTATCTGTTCTCACTGAAAACCTCTTGGCTGCAGTTTGTTTTTAACATTTGCTGCAGTTAGTGAAACAAGCAGTGTTTGTTTAAAGGCAGGCGCGATGGCCTCATCCATCTGAGGTCCTTACCGTGTTCCGTTCAACATTATGTGACAGTAATAACAAAGAATACTGAGTAGAGAGCAATTATTATGGGTCGCTTGTTAATCTGTCGCCGGATATCTCCTGGCATTTGAATTTTTTTAAAGCAGTTTCTTTTGTGTTTACATAGGTGTGCATGTGTCTGTAGGAGATTGTGGGGCTGAATAGTGTTTTATAAAAAAGCATATGCGACCAGTTTTGGACAAACTTAAACGCTTCTAATGGTGTGAGTGATAAACCAAACGCTGTACAGATTGTCACTGCCAGGTGACTCATCATAAATACTTGAGGTGTTCCTCGCTGTTAAAGTGTAGCATAGATTTGTTTTATTAGTTTAAATTTGATCATGAGTAACATCAAGCACCAGAGATGTGTGCAAACATGGTTTAGTGTGCACTATTTTCAGACATGCAACCAATAAGCTGGCTCGGCTTGAAAACCGGTATTAGGGGGCATCCAGATTTCAACCAGAGACCTCTCTGATCTGCAGTCAAATGCTCTACCACTGAGCTATACGCCCTTGTGGTATTGTTTTCCATTATTCAACACCTGCTTTCTTCTCATGTTTTTAACAGCCAGTCTTCTCATAGCCAGTAAATGTAATTAGTCGGTATTGTGTATCCATGGCGATGTGGACTGGATGGGCCCACATTGCCATGATGCAATGCATAGCTACTGCCGAACCCAAATAGGCTATTTGCCTGAGCTCCAACGATCAGATTACAAGTCCCAGTTTGCATCAGAACATGAAAAATGACAAGTAATGAACACTGTTCATGAACACAGTGGGTTCATTTTCTCTAGACAACTTCCTCTGTGGTCTGGGACTCTTGCTGCTTTATCTCTGGCTTGATCTGACTGCCTGATCATGTTCAGAAGCTTTTACAAATGCTATTGCAAATGTTAAGAGTGAGCAAGCTCCCTGGAAACAGGGCTTTCTAAAAAATATGTCAAGTTAATTATTGGATAACTACATGATTAAACATTCTCTTTTTTTCCTCTGTCTTTCCAACCCCCCTCCTTCTTCTGCTCTTTGACTTTTCAGGGAAAGTATGCCAAAAGGAAGAGCCGATTTAAGCGCTCAGATGGAAGCACCTCCTCTGACACCACCTCAAACAGCTTTGTCCGACAGGTAACATTTCACACTTAATCCTTCCGTTAGACTGCTAATCGGAGCACCCAACGTCAACTCTCCTCTCATCTCATTTAATGAAAAATAGTTTAGTTCACTTTAATTAAAGTGGGGGCTTTCAGTGCCAGAAAGTCAATGGCTTTGCATCACATCTGAATACTGTACATAACTTGTATGTTATTGCATCTGTATGCTGAAAATGGTAACGTCAGCTAAACTTTCTGGAAGGAAAACCTTAAATTTCTCACTAGGACATTGTATTTTCTAACCATTAAAAAACTAGAAAGAGCTTTCAATGTAAAATTCACTTGACCTTTTTTTTCCCATACTTTTAAAAAGACACTAAAATCCCATCATACCAAGCATGTATTTCACTAGTCATTGGTCAAGCAAAAATGCTTAACTTTTGATAATCCTTGCGTTTCAAACATAAAACAAAAGCATAATATCCTGCTTTTCTCTGCTATGTATCATCGGAAGATTTGTACTATGGCTACAGACCAGGGCTACTCAATCCGGTCCTATGGTGGCTGTAGCACTGCAGGTTTACATGTATCCCTCAAATTTATGATTCATTGTGCAGAACTTCATAGGCTGTTGGGTATATTTAATTTGGGTCAGGTGTGTTGGAGCACGGATACATTGAAAACTTGCAGGAATGTGACCCTTGTTGGACCAAATTAAGTAGCCCTGCCATAGATTAGTAGTTGAAATGGTCATATCTTTAATCTAACAAAACAAGCAAATTGATGCCCATTTGGTCTCTCTCTCTCTCTCTCTCTCTCTCTCTC
>JBAMHW010000023.1:21598811-21617734 GCA_037177495.1 Rhadinocentrus ornatus
CTGCTGGGATAGGCTCCAGCTCACCCCGCGACCCCTACTGGGAACAAGCGGTACAGAAAATGGATGGATGGATGATTAATTATTGGGTATTACATAATACAGAATCTAACTTATCAGTCAAGGGCTTAAACATTTTAGTCATAGCAGAGTCAGACCAGCTTTGGGGTTCAGTTTCTTGCATTTGTTGTACTTAAAAAAAAAAAAATCACAAACTCACAAGGTAATCTTTAGGTGATGAACAGACTCCGTCTCCAGCTACAAGATTCATCTATACAGAGAGTTGAAAGGGTTTATTTATGTTGCATTGGTGGCATCTTCTGTCCTGACTGTTATTACCAAGTTACTTTTAATGCCAGATTGTCTATTTAGAGTGCCAAAAAAACCTTTATTTTCTTGTCTTTAAACTAAAAGCACCTTTCTCTCTTCACCTGCTTTAATAACATCACTAATACCAGAAGTGAATAATAACAATAATAACAGTGAATCCGCCGGAAGCTATACAACAGATTCAATTCAACATAGTTGTAACTATAGAAATCCCTCACTACCCACCCCCACCACCACCACCACACACACACACACACACACATACAACTCTGAATGAAAACCATTCCTCAGGTGGTAGACCCACCCTACATTGATCCCATCTGACCTCGACCTCTCTGTGTGTGAATATATTGGTTCTGTTGATCAATAGGTTTAGTCAAACCTGCTGATTGTCAAGCAGCAGAGATTAATTTTCCTGATAATCATGGACGAAGAGGAGGTTTGGTTCAGCGATTACAGACTCATGACCCAGGCAACAGTTCTTGTCTGGACATTACATTTCTCAAAGCCACGCTGTGTTGCAGTTAAACGAGCTCCCCTTTTTCCGCCTGACCTCTTCATTTGCGAGAGGAAATGATGTGCCCCGTGTTGAATGACATTTACTTGTTCATTGCTGGTCTTGATTTAGAAAAAAAATCCCATCGCTGTTGGTGAACACAGGGATCTGAACTCTCCTGTGGTTTCTAAAGGTTAGCTGCATTCTCACCTGCATACATCCCCCTTCCCACTGCCTTGTCCTTCATTAACTCAGGGTGGAGAAGAACCCCATGCATTGGAGACTACAGCTTGGGAGGAGACATAATCTTTCCCACTGTATGAGGGCTATGTTACTTGTTGGAAGAATTATCGATGTCCAGTTTTATTGCACATCATTTGACTCATCTATGCTGGCAGTGGGATGGTCACTGCATGTAGGCTTTTTCCATGTGAACAGAAGCCATCATTTGGTGTAGGTTTTTGTACATATAGCTGATATTAGCAGAACAACTGAAAGCAGAGTCCTGTATAGGCTCTACAGTCTCACACACGCCTACGCAAGCACACACTCATTCACCGCACACACAAAGACGAGAGCCACAATCAACCAACGGTAGAGATGGCTGGTACACTCGGCCTGGTTTCCATAGCGACCAGGCTACTGAATCTCCTCGTGTGCAGGCACAGTGGGATGGAAAGACGAAGCAAAGGATGTTTCTATGGGTTTGTGTGTGTGTTTGTGTGTGTGTGTGTGTGTGTGTGTGTGTGTGTGTGTGTGTGTGTAAGAGCATGTGTGGGTGCGGCCTATGTGTTTGTGCTGTGTTAGTTTGTGTCGAGTTCAATAAATACACACTCTGTATCCAGGTGGGCAAAATTAGGCTGAATGCTGCTGCTGGGTGAACTAGACAGCGGGTAAAGCAGGTGTCAACAGATCCTCTAAAAGATGAGGCACACAGAGATTCCCTCAGAAGACCTAAAAGCCAGACACAGCTTGCTCCTCCTCTGCAAATCAGACTAAAAGAGAACGCTGCTAATGATCTGTTCAGCAACTTGCGAGTGGAAATCATTGATGGAAAACAATACGCGTTTTCAATACGCATATAAACATGACAATCATCATTATCTATCTTAATTTTTTGTCATCTCAAGTCAAATATTTCTCTACTACAGGTTTCACTTCAGATATTGAATGAAATGAAGAATTGTAATTTACATGGTGTAAAATCTTTACAGGCTAATGTGAAAAACAAAACGTTTCGTATTAATAAAAAAACATCATGTAGGAAAGCAATCATTTTAGGACCTGGATGATGTACAGTAAATAGACTGCTACACATGAATTTTATTAGAACAGCAGGACCCATTCATTTTCCTTAATAGATAAATCCTGGATGCCATATGAGATTTTAAGGGTTGATATTCTAAATTAATTCAGTCCCAGTTGTTCCTTAATCCGGCAGGTTGAGGGACCAGCTGACTGGTTAGCAGCTCTATTTTTGCACATTTAACAGCTGATTGTGTCATCACCATCAACCAATACAAGAAAGGATGAGGTGGTCCTTTCTTGGCCAGATGGCCAATGTGTCGAATGTTGTCCTCTGGTGGTCACATTACCCCCCCCCCCCCCCCTTCCATGGCCACCATTACCCTTATAGCCACAGTTTTCTAATTATAAACCACCTTCTTTTTTGTACTTCACTATTTCATATAACAAACTAATCTCCACAGTACATCTTACAATTAGTATTGAGGGAATTGAGTAATGTACTAGAAATATTAAAGGTTGAATAATAGATTTTGAATGTTACATTCAACAGATACTTCAAAGACTCAAGCCGTCATGCACCAGTTGTTTCAAAGTGTTTCACTCAGACTGTTGTGCTTCATGTCCTCAGTTTACTACAGCAGTACTGAGCCACTGACCCTTCACTTCTGGTCTGATTCCCTTTTTCTAGTAATTAGACAAAGAGACAGACAGATGTTAGAAAGAATGAGTTCAGGACAGAGGCCAGGAAGAATGGCATATAAAGAGTATGTGGGTGGGTGGGGGGGTTTCCTGGGCACTGCCTAATTCTTTCCCACGTCAGCTAGGTTATCGAATTGCTGACGGCTGCATACCAAGCCTCATTCTGGGTCTCACTGTGTTCACGTCCCTGTTTCTGCCCAGCAAGGGCTAAATATATTCCCCCACTTTGCACATGTAGCGCAAGTCCTGCAACCTGACCCTCAGTCAGCTCTAGCTCCTTTCCTCTACACAAGGTTCACGTTCCTCTGGGTGGTGGAGGTGGAGGGGGGTGGGCGTGTGTGTGTGTGAAGTGGTAGGAGGTTAAGAGAGCGGTCTCTTAGTTCCACACATACAGGGCTCTTTTCTAGCTTGTTCCCTTATCATACACACCACACACACACACTCGCAAACATACACATGCACTTGTTAAGCTGACAGGAAAATATTTCACATACATACATACACACACGCGCGCAACACAGTAACTCTGTCCGTGTCTGCCGTTGACCCCTTGGTTTGCCTTGGTGTGGCGAGTGTGGCAAACGAGGTATGGAGAGGACTGAGAGGATTCAAAGGCCCGTAATGGTAAGAAGACTCTGGATAAATCTACAAGCCGTGCATGATTAACTGCATGTGACTGAACTGGAAACATGTTATGAAACTGTGTATATGGGTTTCTTGCCTATGCGTCAAAGAAATTAGTTTGAAACTTTGGTTAACACTTTTGCTTAGAAATATAAGTGTCTGGTGATGATTTCCATCCTCTGCGACTGTCTGTACTTCCCCTTTTCCGAATGTACTGTGTGATTCCATTTTGGGCCGGGCCACAGCTGCTGGAAAGGCGCTGTGTTTTTAATTAGACTTCCAGTCCCACTGGTTGGCTCTGCTGCTATGCGCACCGCCTGTCCTACCCCAGCATAGTGGCCATTGCAGGGGGCTTCTTGCAATGCTGCCCCCCCGGTCCCTGACAGGCTTGGGTTAGATCCGGTGGTCATGATGCTGAGACTCAAAAATGACTTAAAGCAGAGTATTTTTAAGATTTAATTTGTTTCATGTTGTCATTGTTTATAGAATTATGGTTTTGGTATACTTTAACATTTACAATTTGTAGCAGTTATTTTCTATCTACCTATAAGTTTGTGCTGTTTTTCAATTTAAAAGAATGAAAATAATGGAAAATTCACATATATCAATCTTTTAGAGCCAAAAAGTCATTCACAGATTTGTTGTTTGTACTGCCTCAAAGCTCCAAAATATTCACATTTAAGATCCATAAGTAGTTCCAATAGTTTTAAACAGTGTAGGAGGATAATTCAACACAATACGTTAAATTTCTACCAACAAGAGGTTGATTAAAATACCTTAAGCACAAGTGATGGAAGGCAACGTCACCAGTTTTACACATTCACACTTTTTTTTTCAGCCTCAATCTAACTCCACTCTCACCGAGCTTGAACCACTTACACACCAGTGGTGCAAATAGTAGTCAGAGTCTGTACACCATAGATCCAGCAGAGAAAGCAACACGTTCAACCATCTCAATCATACTGTCAACACAAACACAATGGGGTTGTTTGCATGCTAAGCAAAAATTGTTAATAAAGTTAATGACTTTGGTGAATATCACCATTAACCAGCAAATGATTGCTGATAATAATTCTCTCCCTGTGGCGCCGTTGTCTAGTTAAAAGTTAACGGCACAGTAAACTATGTTCACTCCGTAAGAACATGGCTGTTTTTAAGGTGATGCCTCCACCAAGCAACAAACATTTTTCCGTCTATTGAAGACATAAAATTCCCCTTTGCTGCTCATCGTCCCCTTTAGCTGGCGCATGCCTGGTTGAAGGAGCAAAGCATCCACCTGAATTAAACATAATCTTAATTCAATGAAGATATGAAGTCTATCAATGTATTCCTGTACTGTTAGTATTCTTAAATCATACCTATTCTTTTTTGAGTAACATGATATTAATATTAACTTTATTATTTAGTTATAATTGGTTTTCTAGATAATATTTATAGTTTTATTACATTTTGTTCACAAAGTAATTAGGACTGATTGAACTGCCCTTGCTGTTGGATTCCCTCCTGTGCTTTTGTGAAAATGGGGCTTTCAACGTAGTCCAATACATGACTCATCTTTCTGATTATTTCCACAATGTCCAGCTGGTTGCCATGACACTGCTGTGACAGGAAAAAAGGGAATATGGCCATTTGCAGCCACCAGCTAAGAGCTTCTGACAGGAAACATGTCCTTTGAACATGGCTGTCCCGTGGGACAGATATTTCTTCCCCTCTTACTCCAGCTTCCTTTTTCTTAATCTTGCTTCATGTGTGATGTGACAGCAGTGCTGAGGGTGGATTCCTTGTGCATCGTAGCTGGTGCTTAGCAGCCAGAGATGCTGTATTCCTCTTTTCTGAAGATTGTGATGACTGCGCGTCTGAGGAGACTCAGAGATAACTAATGTTCGCACTTTTGCTTCTTTTTTTTCCCCACATCATCTGATGTGATAAGTGTGAAGATATTTTTATCTGTTTTATTAGCAGGGCAGAAGGTTGCAGAATGTGTTAGCTCTCTGATGGTAATCACTTCTTAGTCATAATTTACAAAGTCTGACAACCCCTTCAGTGATGTTCTTGCTGCTTGTGGCACTAACAGCTTCAAATCTTTAAACTTTGCCCTGCTGCTTGGGACAAAGAAAGACACAGTGGCAATGGTTTGCTGTACTTTCTAAATTATAAAAGAAAAATGATTATAAAACTATCACAAGTCAATATTTTTATTGTCTTGTAAAGAAAAAAATCTACCTTACTTCATTAAGCTGCTCCTTTTCCCCTAATTTTCTTCATTGTGGCATCAGAAAAAATATTTAACTGGTTTCTTTGCTGGAGGGTGACTTTTTTCAGCTTTCATTATCTAAAACATTTGTCTTTAGTTCAGTTCAGTTTACTTTATTGTCCCTCAAGGGGAAATTTGGTTTGCAGTGCACTACAACATACAAGGGACAATCAAGACAATAAAATCAACCATCACAACTCTGTCCTGCCCTCACTCCTTGTCCATTTCCCCACTCTGCTCGCTGTTCCTAAATCCAATTCAGTATTAATGTTAAGGAGGTGTAAATCTATTTTGGTGGCAGCCATTCTGCAGAAAATGGAGAAAGATCAGTTCATCACCTTTTATACTCTTTGTTTGTTTAAGGCTTTGTTCGACACTTTGATACAAAAAAACGGATAATTTCCTGTTTGAAAATCAAATTAAATGCCATCATGTCTTAGATGGCAACCTACGTGGCTTCACCTCTGTAACCCTTTGTGAGAGAGTACCTCATTGATCCCCTATTGGAAGGCTTTTATGCAGCTTCCTTGCTGTTTTTTTCTTTATTTTATTTACTATAAGTTTCTATATATTCTCTCCATCCCCTTCCTCATGCAGCTCTTGCTGGGTCCTTGTAACAAGCTGCAGCACTGGTTACTATGACACTGCTGGTGTCTCTTCTTTGGCCTGACTAATAGGAAAGCAGCCCTGCCATCAGGTGGCTTGTAGTTATTTTGAACAGTAGCTGTGTGTGAGGTGAAGCAAGCAGCTAAATTAGAGACATAACTTAATGACATCAGAGAATGAGAAGAGGATGACAAGGAGAGTTTGTGGAGTTTGTTCATGGGTTAGTTCACTCTGTTAAAACATTCTGGTGGGTTAAAGGGCAGAAAAGAGCCGATGTTAATCAGTAGTTTCTATTAAATATTCCCTCTCATTCTCTTCTTTCTGGTTGTGTGTGACGTGAATCAAATGGATGGGTGACTCAGAAGTACAACGATATAAGGAATTGTTTTTCACTCTTCCTACTGTCTGCATCATCTCCTGTGTTAGCGAGTTGGTTAGTTGATTTAGTCCTTTTTGTTTCTTTAAAAAAAAGTCCCTGTGGGTTCCCCCATCAACTTTCTCTCAGTGCACTGTGTAGGGATGTACCTGTATGGGTCACAACATGACTCAGTCACTAAGTGGGGGCTGCTGTTGTTGTCCTCAATAGATGCTACATGACACTCACAGTATCAGTCCTCCTACTTGAGTGGGATGCTGGCCATCACTTTAAGTGCTTGTGTAAATGAAACAGGAAGTGGGAATAATTGTAAATGCTGGAGGATGCGGCGAGTAGCCAGACATCGTCTTGGTAACAGGGAGTGTCAACATTCAGTGCACCGTTGCCAAGTCACAGAGCGCCTTGATGCGACAGGTGCCAGAGCTAGAATCAACACTAGTGTTTGTCGTTTCATTTCGAATCATGCAGGGACACATGGATGATAATCAGAGACGTAGAAAAGGATTAATCGCATGTAAATGCATGTACAAACACACGCATACAAAGATGTTTCACACATGACCATTTTTTTCTCTGAATACATGTATACCCATGACTCCATTTGAGTATCTATTCTCTTTAAGATTTTTTTTTATTTGTTTGTTTATTGGTTTATTCACTTTGGCATTTTGCTTGTGTTTCAAAGTGTCAGTTGTAATACAGACAGAAAACATGGTAAGAACATGGTAAGTGAGAGAAGATATGTGGCCTGCAATAAAGACCTTCAGCTGAAATCAAACCCAGGGCACTGCTGTGACACAGTATACATTTTACCAAGAGGCCACCAGGAGATCTTTAAAATAAGTCACAACAAAATGCAGAGATTAGGAATTAAATCTTAGTGCTTGCAAGAGCGTTTCTGCAATTTAAGCTCCTGTTTCGATATACTCAGTACACTTAGAGGAGACTGCATTGTATTTTTTTCCTGATCCGAGGGGGGGGGAAAACTGTGAAAAACATATATTTATAGGATGTATCATTAACAGAGACCCTCCTGCTTGTCTTTTTGTCTACATTTCTGCATTAACAATGCACAAAGCATATGTGAGTGCAACAACAAAGCTCCAGACCTTTCCTGCTGGTCCCGGAAGTCATCTTTTAGTGGACCTTGCCCTGAATATTTATAACTGGGCAACACATATTTCTGCTCCTCAGGAGTTTTGAAACATAGCAACACTTTACATGGTTGAAATTCTGCACATTACAGAAAGTCCACAGCTCATGCATGTACAACAGGAAATCAAGTTCCTCTCTACTGTCTGCGAATGAAAAGTTGCAGAGTTTAAAAGCTTCGGTTTGTTTATTTTTAGTCGGTAACAATGCAGTAACACTGACTTTTGCAGCCTTCTTTCTTGTATCATGTCTATTAATTTATAACAGATTTCATTGAAATATTTTTTAAAGAATTCTCCAGTAAATGTGACTCAAGCAAATCTGAAACATGTGAATGTTGGAATTGTTGTAGAAAACTACTATGGATCACTGAATTTAGTCACAATTTTATAGACATCAGTAGATCTAGAGATGTAAAGATTTTTCCTTAGCTATGATCCATGGAGGGAAGCATTTTAATGCTAAGAATGTTATATAACACTAATTTATTACAGTATACTATTATAAATATAATCTTCTATTATAGAAAAAACTGAAAAGGAACCAACAGGGTGTAGGAAATCCTAAAGAAAATGGATTTATATTTCTTATCTGTCCATTTAAAACATGCATTTCTTTGTCACAACGGTAAGCTCATCTTGAGTATTTGTAGAGGTAAGTGTTTTGCTTTAAGATACTTAAACATGTAGACTAGAGAGGTAGAGGATTGAAACCAACCCTCCTGTTAGTACAAGACCCTCTCTGTTTCCTGAATCACAGCCACCTCTGTAACCAGAGAAAGTACATATCCAAAATAGTCCAAACATGCGACCAAGCAAGCCAATAAAATAAAACTGAAAAGGACAGTCGCCATTTTTTCATTTTAGTTTCTTTATGAGCTTTGACCAGAAAATTAATCTGTGTAAAACAAAGCTGCATTTGTGGAACATTTCTTGGTAAGAAAACTATTTAAGATTATTGTGGTTTCCAGCAAAAATCTATCACTTTCTTTTTAGCATCTGAACAAAAACAAAATTTTAACCATGAGTACTGCCAAACCAAGAGGAAATAAAGTTTAAAATGTGGATTATGCTTTAGTTTTGTTACAAAAGTGGCAACACTGCAGTGTTAACCAGTGGTGTCAAGTACAGGGAGTAGTTCTTTGAATCAGTGTCCAATGGGACACTAATCACACAGCGCTGCAAAAAACTGTAGATAAAGATATTACAGCTTGAGTGGTTCTTCTTTAATTCATAGATGTTTTTCAATATCTTTGTCACATAATTGATAAAAGTTTAGATTCTCGATAGTTTTTCCTAAATTCCCCATATGAACTTTTTCAACAGTGATGTGTTGAGCAAAAAGGTCTTATTCAAAAAGGTAACATATTCTTGACACTGAATCAAAGTTCTGAAACAAATCTCCAAACAATGCTGGTCTGTTGTATTCAATGAGTGTGAGTTTTCGATCAACATTACATATGGTTTATGTCATCTTCATGCATTCTCACCTCTATTTTAAAAACCTACACCTAATGACTCATTTCTGCCTAGCACATTCAGCTGTTCACGTTCCTGTCAGTACCTCCTACAAAGTGCTGAACAGTCTGTCATTTAGAAAAAAAAACAGCAACTGCAGAACAAGCAGGATTGTTATATAAATTGAACAGTCAAACTCTTCAGAAGCTGAACAGTACATTGAGCCAGCACTGCAAGCTCATAAGAAGCGCAGGGCTTTATTGTGGCATGGGAGTTTGGATCAGGGTCAGCAGGAGAGTGTCAAGTTACAGTGCATGGTGAGTGGTGAATGTGTTGGAAACTGTAGCCACTTCATGAGAAATTTATATCTTCACTGATATTATAAGCAGTCCTTAGACCAATTTTCCCTCTCTGTCCATGTTTCTGTACTTGACACACCCACACACTGAATCTATTGTCTTTTTGCATAAAGATTTAAGACCTGAACTGCTCTGGTGATGCAGTGAAAATGTTGGTCGGTTGTTATGCATCCTTTCTGCCTCCAATTACACAGAGTCAGCTTGCATGCAGTATGAAGGCCAGGGGCCCATTTTGTGTTTATGTAGGTTTCACTTGTTGAAGCAGTCTTAACAACTCAGGACCAGAGTGTGTGTGAGAATGTACAGGAAAGTGCAACCCAAGAGAACAGCAATCAAGTAGGAATGAACAATCTGGTCAGACTTTCAGCCCATGTAGAAAAAAGTGGAGATCCACATGTTGCTTAAGGGGATATACCCTTGTTCTTGTGTTCCTCTCTTAGCAGTTCTTTTGATTCATTGTGAATTTCAGGGCTCTGCAGACTCCTACACCAGCAGGCCATCGGACTCTGACGTGTCCCTGGAGGAGGATCCTGAGGCTCTGAGGAAGGAGGCTGACAGACAGGCTCTTGCCACACTTGAAAAAGCAAAGGTCAGTAATCATCTGCGGTGCATCGCTCACATGCACTATCTGCCTATTGTTTATGTTGAAAACTTTCACACTGCTGCATGTCTTCTAGACCCTGAATGCCACTTTTCTGTTTTTTCCTTTATGGCTCCAGACCAAACCAGTGGCATTTGCTGTGCGCACAAATGTCGGTTACAACCCAGGCCCCAGTGATGATGTTCCTGTGCAGGGCATGGCCATTTCCTTTGAAGCCAAAGACTTCTTACACATTAAAGAGGTTTGAATATTCCACATAGTCTTTTGAGCTTTTTTTTTTAGTCTTTTTTCACTTCAACAAGAATTTTATTAGATAGCAGTTTGTTTAGCTAAGAACTTAAATTTCCTCTAAAGGTAGCACACTGTCAGAAGAGCCTGGATGGTGCAGGGTGGAGGATTTCAAGATCAGGGCTTCAGGCTTCTTTCCATTTAAACAACTGGCAGAGATAGTGGGTGGAGAGCCAATGAAGGTTCATGCTTTGCTGCATCTAACCGTACATCCTCCTTCAGAATAAGCTAGCCAGGCTATGAGTGGGTGTTGGCAGCAACACAAGCTGCAGTGCAGCGACAGATAGGTGATCCAAAATCTGTGAAAAGAAAAAAAAAAATTAAATAACAGCTAAATAAAATTAGTTCTAATTGTATGTTTCATATGCAAATATTGAATTTCTATGATATTGCTGGCTTTGAATAGAGCTGCGCAAGCAAGGCTAGAGCTCAAATGGCAACCCTGTTAGGGCTCATGTTTAACTTTGTGCTGTCAAAAAGTTAAGTTTTAGTGTAAAAATGCCAGTAATAAATTCTACAGCACATGTGGTTCAAAAACTAATTGTATACTGCTACCTGGTTATTATGCAGAAGTACAACAATGACTGGTGGATTGGCCGTCTGGTGAAAGAGGGCTGTGAGGTGGGCTTCATTCCAAGCCCAGTCAAACTGGAGAACACCCGTCTGCTGCAGGAGCAACGGATGAGACAAAACCGGCTCAGCTCTAGGTAAACATGAAAGGTGCTCTTTATCTACAGTGTCAGCAGTGCAAACATGAGTCACTCCTCATCTACCTGGCAATGTAAATCATCCTGAAATAGACAAAAGTGCTGCCGTGAGTCATTTTATTCCTCTGTGAAACTACAGTATAGTATATACATGAATCTCTTTAGCCTCTGTATACAGATTCAATCCAGGGAGGTATTTATTCTGATGATTTCAATAGTATTCATTATGACCAGTACGGATATGTTTAATCATATTTGTGTCTGCTTATTATCATTACAGTAAGTCAGGAGGAAGTTCTAGTCTTGATGTTGCTACAGGAACCCGCAGACCCACCCCACCTGGCACAGGTGAGATCACATGGTCTCCCTTTCAAGTCCCAGAATTTCTCTGCAGTTTTGACAGTGAGAGCGAAGGAGATTAGACTGTCGCTGGACATTTAGATGAAGTTATAGATATTCAGGCATGATGATAAATCACAGCGTGTCTCACCCCAGAATTAAAGTGGGTGCGTGTGTGGCACGTTACGGCTGCGCCGCGGCCTCCGCTGCTATTTGCGGCCATTCAATGGTTTGTTTTACACCGGGTGCACCGCAGCACGTATCAGAAGCATCCCAGCAACATCACGCATCCAGAATGCGTCAATTCCGCAGTTCAGATAGTGGCCGACAGGAAATCAGACACGGGAGCAGTGTAAAAGCGTCTGGTATTTTTCAAAATAAAAGCCCGGTCTCGGTGCTTTTTTTGGATTTTTTTTGTCATTATAGACGACACGTTTATCCTGGAAGTGGAGAATCACAAGATTCTCCCCTCCTCCTGTCTCGCAGATTCTGCTAGGTGGACTGCACTCGCGGTCACTCCACAGCTGACACGCTCCCGGTATAGAATGCCTCGCCACGCAGGTCCGTTGCGCAGCCGTAACCTGCCACACACGCACCCGGTATAAAGGAGGGGTCAGTGGATCGCTGTGTGAAAGGTCTTAGGAGGAGGCACACAGGATGGGACTGAAATAGAAATGTGAATAGTCCACAATGATTTAACTTGTTAAGCATGTCTGGCTTGTGTGAGTTTGCATCACTGGGATGACATAGAGCTGCCTCTCAGAAATTAATATAGGGGAAAATAAACATCTAGGATAGACTATAATGGTGTGAACTATTCAAATAGAACCACTGAGCTGAATTTCATAGTTGTAAAACAGAAACAACATCTATCTGGTGCATCCTAAAATCCTGACCTGACTTTGAAAAGTTGAAAACTTAAAAATTTGGGAAACATGTATTCAAGTTCTGTCCATTAAATATGAAGAGGTTGTCTTGTTGTAGCTTTATAGGTACTAGTATGTACTGTACATTTTGTCATGCCAGAATTTCTTCTACTGTTTAGAGTTTGGCCAAGCGTGTCATAACAATTTCTGTTCTTACATCAAGTCCCTAAATGAACATTTAAAACAAGACTCCTGTTATTCCTGCCCATCAACAACAACAAAACCCTTTTTCCCTCCATCTACCTTATCTCTGATTCATTTCAGCCCTTCTTTTTTCCACACTTTTTACGTCAACACATCAAGTTTAATTGCTTTCACACTGAATTTACTTTCTTTGCTTTTCTTATTACAAGCTACATATGTGCTTTGCCTCATGATTATCCAATGTGTTCTTCCTTTAAAATGTTTAAATAATTTTATATCGCACTTTTCAATCGCTGTCTTGCCATCCCTTTTTCCTCCATATGGATTCCTCTCACATCCTTCCTTTTATTCATTCTTTTCCCCTTTTGCTTTTCCTCTCTTATTTCCTCTATACCCTTTCCCTTCACCTCATGCTGCTCTCTACTCTTCCTCGTCTTCTGCTCTGTCTCTGTTCCAACAACCCACCCCTCATCATCAGCTCACGTGGACATGTCCACGGTGGCCTTTGATGCTGACCCCCTCGACCTGGATGCTGAGGAGCCCCCTGAATCCCAGGGTGACCCTCGCTCCTCCAAGGGCATGTCAGGCAGCGTAATATCCCCCCAGGCCAACGCCCACCGACTGCCCTTCTTTAAGAAGGTAACATTAGGGGCCCAATGCTTACCTTGGCAGTCTCTCTTCTCCTCTATCCTGCACTCGCTCTCTAAGATGTGGTCAGATGTAATCTTTCCTTCCCTTCCCAGTTTCCAGTTTCTCACTATCAGCTCACAACTTAACTGACCCTGTCGCTACATTAGCTTCCAAATCTAACCCCGTTTGGCCTCCATAGGCACGATCGTTTTGCCAAAATATGTATGGATGTGTGTTTCTGTGCTTGATCAACTGGAAGAGGCATTAAACTAACAGATACCTTTTGAAATGGCTGTTGCTTGATATCATATTGATATGATATTGGAGGCAGACACTGTAAACTCTAATAAATAAACAGCTCCTCTCCCAATTTCCCGCCTAATCCTAACCTGTCAATAAATAAATGTGCTCTTGTGTTTTGTGCTTTTTTTCTTTTGTCTCCTCTTGCTTCTTTGTGGAATGATAATGTAGGTGGCCCAGCTAAACAGAAGCAGAAGTCGGTGAGTGTGGTAACCTCTAACATTTAATCTTGTTGCTCTTCATCCCCCATTGTTTCATCTTGTCCCTCTTGTAGTGGCTTGTGGTGGTTACTCAGCTTTTCATGCTTCTAAATTTACCAAAATATCCAAAGAATCATTTGTCAGTCATGGTGACACTTCTCTCATATCCGTTGAGATTGTATGGTCCTGCTGGTGTGAAGATGCAGGTGCAGATCTGTCCTACACCCTTTGAGTCAGAGTGAGGCTGTAATGCATCCTGACATACTCTCATTTTAATTTATGATGGCTGCTTTGAATGGGGCCAACACACATTCTGTTGTTTTTTTTATGAATAATTCATACACAACATACAATATCTTGAGGTTATGTTTTAGTAAGAGATATAGACAACAATATCCCTGCAGGAGTAATCACAGCATTAGCTCAATGTTGGAGGGCATATTACATTTTGTGGGTTTTTAAACTTCTGTAATTCTCAGCAAATTGCATTTCAGTTCACTGTTTTTTCCTATTAAGAGAGAAGCTAGAAGCTAAGGATCAAAAAGTCTCCTGCTAATTGTTAAGATTCCGCATCCTGAGCATTGTGCACCATTCGGCATCTGCTTTGGGACGTTTTGTTAAAATTTATTCACATGGGGGAGTGACATAAATAAGAAAATATGTAATCTGTCCCATTATACACCAAAATCCAATATAAGTTCAAAACAATTAATTTTTTATCTTTTAGGTTTATTACATGTTGAACAAAGAATGAGCAGCTGTCCTGCTATTTTCAACCAATTGGAGCAGACCAGGACGTTTGGAAGTGGCTCCTTCAAGCATTACTACAATTTTCCAATCTTAAAACGCTATGCTTCTAATCTGTTTGGATGGCACACTTAAAATTATTATGCATGTAACGGGAGCTGAAGTTGCCCTGTACTGTCCTGAAGCCGAAAAAACCCACACTGTGTTTTGAATTGCAGTACCATGTCACACGCCAGCAATTGGATATCAACACACTGGTTGTTTTGGACATGCACCATGGCTGATTTAGCAAAAAAAGAGATAAAGGAACAGAGCAAGAGATTGGCATCGGACTGACTTTAACTGGCTAGAGAGAGTTAAGAGACTGGATGCAATATGGATGCTGAATTAACCTTTGTTAGAGGGTTCCAAAGGGAAAAAAATCTGCCAAAGTTCAGTAGAGTTGCTTTAAAGACGCATTTGTAGATTTTCTCAGCGATGCGCCCGTTGTCGATGGCTAATTCGGCATCCATCTTGTGTCCGTCCTGTACTGTGAGCTCTCTCCAGTTAGTAAAAGAAGTCTTATCTTGACTCTTGTCTTATCTCTTGTTCTGTGTCTTTCTCTCTCTCGTTTCCTCTCTTCTTGTGTTTTTTTTGCTGAATCACCCATGATGTTTGTTTAAAACAGCTGGTGTGTTTGTATCCGTTTGCTAGAGTGTGACCCTGTGTGTGATACAAAACTTGACTGCAACGTGCAGCAGCATCCCAGAAGAAAAAGCTGTATAGTGCGCTTACTCAGCCTTGGGAAGCTGCTGGGTATCGGCAGCTCCAGAAATGCACTTAATGGATGTCACTGTGCCATCAAATGGGTCTGGAATACAGAGTTTTAAGATTGGAAAGTTATGTAGTGTGTCTTTAAGTAGACATGATCCAAAATTAAACATTTCCCAGCCTAAATGATTCTGCAGAATTCTGTCATGATTAGTGTTTTTTAAGAATGAATCATGTAAACCTCTTCTAGTATTTTCCTTATACAAAAAATAAAAGCAAAATAAAGTTTTATTATTATTTTTTTTATTTAGGCAATATTTAATTTATCTCCCTATAAACATGGCAACTTCTGACTCAGTTTGATGTTCACTATCATCCCTGCCACACATCACTCTGAACTGTCCTCTTGCTATTTAAAACGAATGAGTAGCATAGTTTTGTTAAGTACTCTGGCTTTGCCCCCTTTATTGACAAGAGCAATTTTGAAGCTTTTAAACTGCGTATTTTTAGCTCCTGTGAATACAAATTAGGTGAAATGAGCTTCCGTTGTTCAGCTTTATATAATGTAATGTAGTGGAAGAGGTCACTCCAGTACTTTCTGCTGCCTGAAGTGCTGCACAGTACACACAGAGGAGTGGGCATGCCTGGAATACAAATCTAAAGAGGAAACAAAAGAAATAAAAAAAAAAAAAAAACACACACCCAATTGAATTGTTGTCAGACTATATGACAAACGTGATTGCTCACCTGAAGCGAGCAGCGCATATGGATCTTGTATAGATGAAAAATTTCTTTCATGATTCACAAAGTACAAATAAACCTAAATTCTTGTCCAGTATGGACTGTTTGTGTGTGGGTGTTCAGGGAAAAGTGTGGATTTGTCTATTTTTTCTAGTGTAAAGGGATCTTTATATTAAGTTTGTACTGTAAAATCCAGAAGTATATTTGTTTTAAATTTGATCATTAAAAGCTAGGAAACAGGTCATTTAAAAATCCTATTTGGTATTGTTTTCTATATTCAGTCTTAATTTAACAGGTTTTCCATATATGTTTGTACACTGATAACATATGCATGAATTATGTTGTTGTATTTCAGTGTATTTGTACTGTAAAAACCATTATAATTTGACAGTTCCTACCCAGTGTTGATGCATAGCAAAAAAAATTTAAACGCGAAGTGTTAAGTATGATGCTTTATGTTAAGAGCTGCAGCTGTCCTAACACCCTGGCGTCTGGTTTAATTATGGACTCTTTAATTATTCGAGACTGCTCAATTAGACATAGAGGCCACTGCTCTCAATTCAAAATTGATCCAATACACTGAACACTCACAGACACTTAATAAAACAAATGGTCGACAACATCTGAAACTCTGCACCCGTCAATCTAACCTCTCACATGAGAGGAGCAGGAAGGATTTATGCATGAGTGCAACTCTGTCACTGCAGATCTGTGTGAGCTTTGTGAACGTGTTCGTGCAAACACGCCATGACAACATGACTCAAACAATTTCTGGTGATGTCCTGTCCCGGTTTAGATGGAGCATATCCCTCCGTATGATGTGGTTCCCTCTATGAGACCCATCATTCTCGTTGGGCCTTCGCTCAAAGGCTATGAGGTGAGGAAGACAATGCTTGCTTTATACCAGATGCCACTTCCATAGTTTATTTCTAATGCGTGATGTTATGCTACAGGTGACAGACATGATGCAGAAAGCACTTTTCGACTTTCTGAAACACAAGTTTGAGGGCAGGTGAGAATGAAAGCTCCTTACCATCATATGACTTACAAATGGATGGATGTTAGTGTGAACTCAGTAACGTGCTGGCTCTTTGTTCCAGGATATCCATCACACGGGTGACGGCAGACATTTCTCTGGCCAAACGTTCAGTTCTTAACAACCCCAGCAAGCACACTATCATTGAGCGCTCCAGTACTCGCTCAAGCCTGGGTGAGACAAGCTACTTTCATTACAAAATGGCATTTAGACATTATTTCACTGAAGTTAGGATCTCGTTAAACAGGTCTACAGTAAATTATAGAGAGAATCAGACCAAAGTGGCTGGTTAGCTCAATTGGTAGAGCATCAGTCTCCCATGTGGAGAGACCTGGTTTTGGATCCCCCAGGGGTGAACATTAACACCCCCCGGTTGGGTCCTTAGGCAAGATGCTACTGCCTAACCATTGTTAAGTTGCTTTGGATAAAAGCGTCAGCTGAATGAATGTAATATAAAGGACTTTCCTGTTCATCATGTTGTGTTGCTGAACATCTTCCACTATCTGTGTTTCATATCTATATTGCTTTTAATGTTTTCTTTTTATTTAGACTGGTAGATAGACTCAGAACCACTGCCGTAACTGAAGCAAATGAGACACATCTGAAAATAAGAGTTTACAGCATCAACATATCAAATCTTACAGACATTAGACTTCGCATGCACAGATAAGCTTTAGTCTATGAATTGCTAATAGACGTATACAATATTACCAGATTTATTGTTTTGTCTTTTTAAAGGCAGCTTAGTTTTCAGTTTACCATATACGGTAGCTCATTTGCAGATTCTACATTTCCAAAATATCTATAACTCGGTGTATTTAGTTTAAATGAAGTTGAAAGTTTGAAATTTGGTGAGCAGTGTTATTTGCTGCACCTATTAAAACACCCAATAACATACTGCATAGTCCTTGAATGCATCTTTCAATCACTGCAGCAAGGTGAGAATAAAAAGCAACATTTCTTTTACAGTTTGACATGACAAATCTGAGGACATTCTGGACACCGGTGTAGATAGACAATACAGACAGGCAGAGCATGCACCCGAGGCAGCTATGTACCTTGTCAGTAAACCTACAAGCTTTTAAGCCTACTTTGATTGAGTCTGATATGGCCTCCTCTTTCTTTTCATCCTGCCTTTTCTGCCCTTCACCCATCCTCCCTCTTGCTTTCCCACCACCCATCTTCCTTCTCCTCCTCTGTCTTTTGATTCAGACGTACTGGGTATGTATGCTTTCCTTGCAAGAAAACAATGAAGCCTCTCTCCCTCCCCCCTTTTTTCTTCTAACTGTATTCATCATCTGCTCATACATTGTTTGTCCGCCTGTCTGCTTGCCTGTCAGTTCCTCTGTTCCTCATGCATCCGTGTGACAGCCTGTAGTTTTTAACATAAAGAAAAAAAATGGCAAAAAATAACAACCAAGCAGGAAGAGATCCGTGGGAGGGCAGAGAAAACGAATGTAAACTGGAATGAGTAGAGGGATCTTTTAAATGCTGCCATTGCCGTTATATTGTGACCCTTGATGCTATCTCAGCTCTGTATGTCTGCAGTTATATCTCAGGGTAGCTTCTATGGCAGCTGGACCTCACCTCATGAACTCAGTCTTGTCATTGTGGGAAAGAAAGTTTATATCTGCAGTTGTTTTCAAATGCCCTGAGATTTTGTTGACGTTTATGGAAACTTTGCCTGCTTTTTCTATATATGAGTTAAAGTTTACATTTCTTATAAATCTGCAGAGGCCCTGTTTCACCTCCATCTTTAATTCTTCATTCCTCCACCCTCTGGAGGCTGTAGAAATGTGTGCAGGTGGTGTATCTGTGGAGATTGCCTTGTTCCTGTTATCTCTTTCTCTCTCTCTCTCTCTCTCTCTCTCTCTCTCTCTCTCTCTCTCTCTCTCTCTCTCTCTCTCTCTCTCTCT